>CM076575.1:942321421-942518790 GCA_034641835.2 Pinus albicaulis
TGGAATATTAGTTGTTTTGAGATATACTTGTATGGTCCACCACCAGTAATGTCAAAAGCCAATCTAAGGGAGTGTTTTTTGTGGTTTTTTCTGAGTTTTATGTGCAGCCTAGGATGTAAGGGTGTTATAAACCTGATTCATCACTTTGCTAAGATGGTGAAGCAGAGAGTTTACACTAAATGATTCTAAAGGCTGATGGTTTAAGTTAAAATTTGAAGGACTAAGGAGTCTATAAAAGTTTTCTAGACTATCATGAACTCAATAGGTCCCACCGTGATCGCCATTATGTTAGAGAGCGGTGGGATAAGTCAATCAGCTAGTAATCTCAAAAAGTCTTTAAAGATGAGGGAAACTAAGTTTTTTAATCACTCAGAGTCCCACCGTGATCGCCATTATGTTAGGTTGGTGATGAGGTGGCTAAATCGGATGGTATTCTAAAATTTAGCAAAGTAGTAAGGCCTATTGGAGGCTAGTGGAGTCGCCAGGTGGATTTTTAGTTGTTTTGAGGTATATTTGTATGGTCCACCACCAATACTATCAAAAACAAATCTAAGGGAGTTTTTGTGGTTTTTTCTGAGTTTTATGTGCAGCCTAGGATGTAAGAGTGTTATAAACCTGATTCATCACTTTGCTAAGATGGTGAAACAGAGAGTTTACACTAAATGATTCTAAAGGCTGATGGTCTGAGTTTAGGATTGAAGGACTAAAGTGTCTATAAGAGTTCGCTAGACTGTCATGTACTCAATAAGTCCCACCGTGATCGCCATTATGTTAGAGAGCGGTGGGATAAGTCAATCAACTAGTAATCTCAAAAAGTCTTTAAAGATGAGGGAAACTAAGTTTTTTAATCACTCAGAGTCCCACCGTGATCGCCATTATGTTAGTGAGCGGTGGGATAAGTCAATCAAACAGTATTCTTAAAAATAAGGGACTTCTAGAGTTCTAAGGTGTCCTTAGATTGTCACTAACTCAAAGTCCCACCGTGATCGCCATTATGTTAGTGTCCCGTGATTTGGCCGATTGGCTAGCCAAATGACGATGTAACATCAAACCAAGCTTTGGAGCCCAAGGACCTAGCCTTCCTGGACTCAGAGAGGGCTCTCTCTATTAAATGCAAAAGATATCGGCGTGTTTGCTTATGGTGTTCTGATATTAGGCTAGTTATGAAGGATGTTTTTTTAGTTTTTTGGTTTTTTAAGTTTGTGAGGGATGAAACTGATCAAATACATAAACTGGATAACAAGATGTAGATAAATTGGGCTATGGGGTCAAACAAGTCAAGGAAGCTATGAGGTGATGATGTAAGGCTGCTGTAGGGCCGATTTGATTCACGGTAGAAGGGATCTTTGGGCAAAATGGGTTAAATGGACAACAAGTTGGTGAAAGACAAAGGGATTTCAAGTGTAACTAGTTGATAGCATACATAAACATTTTATAGCAAGCCATTAATCATGTTAAATGTAACTATGAGCTAATTAATACATAGAAATCAAACATTCCAGCCATACATAGAGGTATAAGACCCTCTAACTTCGGGAAATGGCTATCAGACTTTGGGGAAAACACATGAGACAAACTAACAACTCATAAACTACGCCGGAACGCCTAAACATAGTCTCTAAGTCATTGGGCACTTTGACAAACAAGTTTTCATAGTTTTAGGCAAAGGGCTAGATCGGGACTAGGCCTCCTTGGTTCAACAAGATGATCAACTAATCAGTCAAAGAGAAAGTTTTATGGACAGAACTATGGACAGCTTTATAGGTAGGCAGGGCACACCATACATCCTACTCAACATGCATAGAACTTGTAAATAAAACTAGAAAACAGTACCTTAAGTTACTAAAGAGCAGTTAAGAATTCTTTAGTATAACTAAGGAAGAAGAAAACATCAAGCTATGAAGATTCAGGAATTTTGAGGTGCCTCCATGGGCATATCTCAAAATCAATCTCTACTGATCTATAGCAGCAAGAAATATGTATTATGAATGAAAACTAGAAGACAAAAACATATCAAGAAGCACTATACCATTCTACCATGTCATGGAATCCATCAACAATCCTTCATCATTCCTCAAAAGCATCCAAGAGGCAATCCAAAAATCATAACTCAAGTGTATTCTTCAAAGCTCATATGACCAATGTATTAATTCTTCTCTCAAGTTCAGCCCCTGATTTACAATGAGAAACCTGCAATGTAAATTAAAATGAGAATGCCAGATGAGAAAACCTTCAGAAAGAAACTGAGAATGGTCCCATGGAGATGGTCAAAATATCTAAACTTGTCCTTGAGGCCTTGCAAAGCCCAAGGCACAAAATATCCCATAAAATATCTAGAAAACTGCTAAAAACAGAAATTATATTGACTTTACATCATTTCCCAATGATAAAAATAGCTTAACGCACATTTGGGAAAAGCAGATTTTTGGAGTTCAAAAATTACAAAAATACTTCATATTTATGCCTGAAAAAGGTCCCCTGACTTGCTGGATGCAAATGGCAGCCTTCCCGATGTCGAAATGAGGCTCATGAGGGCTTGTTGGAAAGCTTTCTGTGTCTATTTTCCGGCGCAACTGGAACCAACTCAATTCGAGGTCCGGAAGTCATCCAAAACTGTACCTGTGTGAAAAAACCCAGAAAATAGCAGACTGCTGATATGGCGGGCAGAATGTGCAAAATGAGGGTGTTTTTCGCCAATTTGAGGGGGCGAATGATCTTCAAATGCCCTGAAAATCGCTGGAGACCTGCTCATGGAATTATGGCATCCATCGGTATCATTCTCTTCCCTTGACGACTCATCAAACTGAAATGGCGAATTTATGAGTTTTTGGCCAAAACCCAAAAAATGCCAAAAAACAAAAAGTTGCCGAAACAGGCCCAAAATTGGCATGCATGACCCTCAAGGGTCCATAGAAACATGCTCCGAAGCTGAAGCCAAAATATCAAGGGCTGATATGCTTTTCCCTTCCTTCCGTGCTAGGCGCTTCTCCTTCAACTTCTTCAATTTCTCTTGTGCTACCTTTAATTTTCGCCTGGCAAACTGATTTAGCTTCTGAAAGTGAAGAGTCCTCTTTCTTTGTAGCTCAAGATCCCTGTTCGCCCTCTCAATCTTTGTTTCCAGATGTTGGTTAGCTCTCTCTAGCCATGCTTCTTTGTTTTCCTCAATTTCCTGCTCAAGGAGGGCAGTGAGAGGAAAAGCTTCGAAATGAGCTTGTTCTTCTGCTCTCTGTTTCTCCAAGGCTCTTCTAAGCCCGATGGTTCTAGGCCTCTTCCGCCTAGGCTGGTCTTCCTCCTCTTCATCATCAAACTCGCCAATGAGCTCTTCAATTCTTACTTGCGCCTTTTCTGCCTCGTTCTTATACTTGATTGCCCTTGCCTCATGAATAGCTGCATGAAACTTCATCTGTTTGTTTTCAACCTCCAAGAAGTGGTTGAAATTCCTCGCCCTTTGAAGATCTTCCTGTAATACCTCAATTTGCCCCTCTTTGTGAATGAGGAGGTTTTCAAGGAGGCGGGCCTCATTGTCACTATCATCACTTTGGATAGGGATAATAGCTAATTCACCTCCATGCTTTGTACTTTCTCCAATTTTACTTTTGCCTTTGAAAGCCAATCTGGCGCTTTTCCTCCTTGGCATGATAGAAGATGTCTTTTTGGGCAATTTCCTCTTGCTAGGAACAGTCTTGGTCACTGTTTGGATGGCAGCCTTAGCTTGCTGTTCCTCATCAATGTTTTTTCCAATTTGTGTTTCAAGAGGTGTTTCAATTTCTTGCCCAACTTGTTGTGCTTCATCAACTGTCTGCTACTGTCCCTCAACATCCAAATGCTACTCATCAATGTGTACCTGTGGCTATTCTTCACTTTGTATCTGTTGTCCTTCATCATCTGCCTGCTGCTGGCCTTCATCTTGTATCTGCTGTCCTTCATCATATGCCTGCTGCTGGCCTTCAACCTCTAACTGCTGTTGTTCATTGCCTTCTAGTTGCTGCTGTTCACTGCCTTCTCCTCCTCCCTGTGGTTCACTGCCCTCTCCTTCTCCCTGTTGACTTGGCTGCCTAGTAGTCATTTTGAGTTTTTTAGGTGTAGGCCTACTAGACAGAGGCACTGGGCGATGGACAGGCTGAGTAGGAGACACATGAACAGGAGGGACAGTGGCAAAATCTGAATGGCTAATGAATGAATCCCATGAAACCCCCTTCTTTTCTAGCTGGTATAAGAAGATAATCTTGATCAAGGAATGATGAAAGAGAGAAGGGATTTGCTGAGGTGGAGCCTTCTTTTGGACAGTAGCTGCCATTTTCTCTATGCTTTTGGACAAAAAGTACGAAAGGTTTAGTTGCCTGCTTCTGGTAAAATGCATCAACAAGCGGACATGGTAGGCATAAATTTGATTAAACCTCCCTTCACAAGTGAAATATCTCATTATGGCTTTCATCAGTGGAGCATAACTGTCAAGAAGATAGGAAACAGGGAAAATAGCAGTGATAGTTTCCCTATGTTCAGGCTTGATGAAAGGTTTATAATCCTCTAGATCAATATGAGCTTGTTTAAACCACTTTTCACCATGATACGGGATCTTGGTAGCCTTGGATACATACCTTGGAGAAATTTTGAAGTCAAGACCCGCCAATTGGAAGTGTTTGTCCTTGAATCTCAAAGAGCACAAATGTGTTAGTGGCGAAAAACTCTTGACTTCTTCTATCCTTTGGCAGAAATCAAGACAGCCTACTTCATGGAAATTGAAAATCACAGATGGGTGAGCATTGATTTCTTCTATGGAGATAGGCTCATATCTCTTATGTGGACCGCTCCTGTGATCTTGCTTTGGAGGCATTCTGACTTGAACAAGCTTTGAAAGAGGCAAACTGCCTTCACTGTATGAAAAATGTTCTGCTGGATTGAAACTAGTCACTAGACTGTTTGGACAGATTAGACAATGTGGTTAGGATAGATTGCAACAATGTTTCTTTGAATCAACCACCTCTGTACTCCTTAAAAACAGCCCTTCAACTCTGGATGCACTTCAGCCAGGCAAACTTTTTAATATGGTATCATGTGTAAAGATGAGACAAACTCCTGTGTCAATTCTTTGTGCACAGTTTTGAAAAATCACTACTCCTGGTGAGTTTTTCAGAGGTTAATAATCATAGCTACATCTCTGTCTTCAATGTAAAACTCAAGCATCAACCACCTGTCCTTTAGAAAGTGGACCTATTCACCTTCAGAATATCTCTGTCAACAATTCTTCAAAATGATACAATATAGTGAAAAGAAAAGGCAGACCCAGGTTAGGTGTAAAATCAATGCACAGTGCTTTAGGAAACACACCCTTTATTTGTGAATTCAAAAGATCAACCACCACATCTGAACCTCTGTCTCAAAGTTAAATTCAATCATCAACAACCTCTGCCCTTCTTTTGTCCTGTTTCACCTTTGGAAAATCTCTGTCAACACATTCACAGTAGGAATAATACAGTGAAAGAAAGGCAATCCGCTAAAAGAGTGTGCTGTGAAAATGCCAAAATTACTCTGTTTTTTGAAGTCTAAGATGCCAACAAATACACCTAGCTCCTAGCTCAAGGAGGCTTTCAACCATTAAAACCTTGCCCTGCATAAATGTGCCCACTTTCCACTGTTTGCATATGTGAAATCAACCCTTAGCCTTTAGGCAGTCAATACATAGTATTGGAGCAAAAAGGACAGAGCTTTTTAGGAGACTACAAAGCTTTTAGACAGAGGTTATATGAGTTTTCTCTTTCAAACAACAAGAATGTCAAAACCCCTCTTACTAAGTGCACTTCACTGTTTTAATGGTGTGGAAATGTTTGGATGACAGTGTGAAAGGTTCCTCTTCAGACTTAGGCCTGTCTTTCCACAACAAAATATCTTTTTAATCAAAACACAGCTCTTTACAGGAAAACCTCTTCCTTTCGATTGATTTGAAGATGAAACAAACTAGCTCTTAACCTCAGAACCCAGTATCTCTATATGTGTTCTTTGAATGACAAATTCAGCCCTTTATCATATTGCAATACTTCAGCTCACTGTGTAGAAAGGACTGTTTTTTTAACTGTAGTGACCAGTTTAGAGGGTTTTGCAAGTTTTTTGAAAACTCGGACAAGCCACCCTATAATTTGATGTCGACCTTGCTCGACACCTTTCTCAGCACATATGTTTGATATATAAACAAGGCCTAACCCAGCAGATTTGCTCTAACCTTTTTATTTCACACCTTAATTTCGATTTCAAACTTCCATTTTCTTTAGCAATTGTTTTGGCACCGAGGGAGAAAAACGTGTGAAAATACCTAAAGAGTCGATGAACAGCCGTTGGGGAAGGCTGGAGCAGCTCTGGAGTCTTTACACCTGCGCGGCACTCTTTTGAAGCCAGCACGTTGCTCATACAACACCTGTCGGGTCGGCCTGTCGGGTGGTCGGGCGGCCTGTACAGCCGCGTCGCGCTGACAACGGTGGCCCGTGCAAATCCTCGCCCAGGCACATCGCGCAAAAAAGCAGGCACGTCGCGCAGTGCAAGAACGTGCAAACTGGGCTATTTTGACCAGAATTGCCCTGTTTGATGCTATGGAGGCAGGGAAACTTAGTTTGAAATTCTGAACATGAAACTCTTACTCTCACACTTACTCTTTTATGTCATTTCAAACCCTTTTCAACGGTCACCTTCATTTTTAAACGTAAAGCAGAACTTTGGTTTGACTTTTGCGAAGTTTTCACAGTCTTTGATCATTTTAACCCTTGGAGCATTTGTGAAACTGAGCTTATAACCTGTGCATACATCTGAAGGTTCTCGATGCCTTTGGATTGTCTAATCAATGGACCAATCCTTTATGAAAACAACAAAAAAAACTTAACGCCAGAACTCTGTTTTGTACACAGTGATTTCAAAGGGTGATATTTTTTTTAGTTTTTTCCTTTGGGGGATATTTCAACACCGAGCTTTAAACTTTGACAAATAACCCAAGCACTTCTACATCACCTCTGCCACTGTTTTTAAAGATGTTGGTGCTGTTTATGATGCATAACAACCCTCTTCAAAACTGTCAATGAAATAACTGAATACTGAGTTGTTTCTGAGAGGACAGGATTTTGTAAACCTGTTTTGACAATCTTTGGTCTTTGACTGCTTTCTCCAATATTTAAATACAACAGGTGCCAAGTTTACTGACATAACTTGGATTTGGTCATGGTTTCTCAATTTCAAAAGGCGCCCCCTTTTTGTTTTAAATAATTTCCTGCCTGAAGGTATATTACTCATGATATATCTGTCTCTTTTGAATGATGAAAAAGATGCATTTATTCCAAACTCTAAAACTGGCAACCTATCAAACCACCTTTTTGTCCATTTATGACATTGTACACCTATTTACCAAGTCCATCTGGGGAGCTAAACTTGAATAACCTCCCACTGTTTTTAATGTATGTCTGAAAGGATAAACTAGTGTAGCAGGAACAACAGGGTTCTTTGAAACCTAGTTATTGTTTGACTTTGACCAGGGTATTTTACCTTTTGTAATAGAACCATTTGCAAAGGTCAACTTTGTCCACTGTTTTACCTTCTTAGTGACAATCTAAAGAAAATCAATCAGAATGTATTAAAGAGCATTTTGACAAACCTTGGCGACTGCTTTTTCATTTAACAGGAGATGGCCTGTGTTCTTCCAATGTATTTGATAATTGCTGCTTCCAGGTGATTTATAAGTTTTCTCCCTGGACTGTAAGCGTCCTCTTGTGGTTGCATGCTTTCACACTATACTTCTCTGTGTAATGACTTCTATTCAATTTCTTTGTGTCCTTTCTCTGCACTTTTTAGACCAATCAGTTTTCAGCAACCTGCAATGGCTTTGGCCATCTGCTCATATATGGAGGAGGCTCTTCATCAGGTAAGGTATCTGAAGGTTTTTTTTGACAACTCTGTTTGACACAGCTTTTCTCTGGATGTGATGGTAAGTGAACCTCTTGAAAAACATCAATATTAGCATCTCTTCTTGCAAGCATCACTGTGTTTCAGCAAAAATCCTAGCCAAAGTAACACTGTCTCCCTGCACTGTTCTAAGGGTGACTGAGATATTTATCATTTGGCTTGGTCATCTCATGACAGATTACTTGACAAATAATCTTTGTGACTATGAAGGTCAGTGCTTTTTGAAAAACCAAGAAATTTCCTCCTGCCTGTGTAATGGCATTTTGTCAGCATCTACTCCATTTGATCTTGTGGACAAACAGGCTTCTTATGATTGGAATGTTTACTGATGACAGGCATTTCTAAAGTTCAATAATTCACATGACTTGAAAGTTTCAGATGACCTCCTTTATCAGACCAGACTCCTTTTCCTTTGAGCTAGCATATTTCAACTCTACTCCTGTTATGATCATCAGTCACATTCATAAAACCTGGAGTTTTTGTTTCATTGTTCAGTAAAGGCAAACCTGGACTTTTGAAATCTTCTAAGTCAATACTGGCCCGCGCCCTCTGCTTATGGATGAAGGAGACGCCCTAACCCTCTGCTTGTAAATGAAGGAGGTTCTGGGCCTTGACAATTTACCAGTTTGCTGAGACAGTGGTGACCCTTTCTTACTGTGATTTTCATGCTGGAAAGAGTTGTAAGGTCCTGATGAGTGACTTTTGTTTTGCAGCTTCATCTCAGGCTCATAATACATTTAGAAGCAGTTGTTCCTCTAACTGTAGATCAAGCATTTAATCCTGAGATGAAGTTATATTTCCTGCCTTTGTAGAAACCATAGAACACTGCGAAAAACCTAATAGTCAGCTTGAGATTGGGGTTTATGCAGTGCTGAGATCTAGGGGATATGAGTGGCGCGACTTAGGGCTGTTTGTCAATTTCATTTGCAAAGTAAGAGGTCAGTCATGGTAGGTCTGTTGCAGATGGAGGCTTTTTGGCTTTTTGATGATTTCCAAGGGTGAAATGTCTTAAAGCGCCACTTCCTAACATAGGGGAGACTCTTGAAACAGATGTGGATTTGCCTTTTAAAGCTGATGGGCAGACCAATAAGGCTGAAGCTAGATAGGATTGTGATAATGAGGTTTTGATTTTGACATGGGCGGACTGAACAGGTAGAAGGGCGAAAAAAGTTTTAGGAGGGTTTTCTGGATGACATATTGACATAAGGAAATCAGTTTCTAGAAAACTCAGCTATAGATATAGTCATCACTAACATGTAAAAAAATACTGATGGCTAACACCTGGCAGCTACAGACTCGACTCTAGAGGGGATAGGGTATAGTATGACTGGAGGCAAAAATTTGCGACACAAGAGAGGTAAAAAGCGATGAAGGATGGAAGACTGTGGCAGGAGACGAAAGGGACTTGAGACAGACTCCATGGATACAATGATGACTCTCTCGGATGCTCTAAACAAGGGTGACTCGATGATGCTGCCACACAGAATAGGCCCGATGGGGACCCTAAAAAAATGAATAAAAGATGGTTACTCACGACGAAAATCAACATGAGCATCAACAAGTATGAGGGAAAAGTGGTGCCCCAAGTACAAGTGGTGCAAGTAAGGAAATTCAATTTTGATAAGCGGCGAAGTGACCCTTCGTGGAAAAAAGGCTTCTAGATGAAGTATCAAATCCCCAAGAACAAAAGCTAGCTACATAAAAGAAATAAAATGTGCATTTAAAAAGGGAAATGCTAAGGGTAAAATTTCTTAAGGTAGAGCACATTATGAGGATTAGGAAGAGGGTGGCCTTCTAAATCCTCTAGAAGGTATTCCCCTTTAATCAAATCCTTAATAATGATGTATGGGCCTAGCCATAATGAGTCAAACTTCCCATGACTCAGCACATCATGAGCCTAGTCATACACTAGAATGAGATCACCTTCATGAAAAGTACGAGGGTGAACTTTTCGGTCATATTGAGCTTTGGTGCGCTTCCTAGCCACTTTGGTGTTTTTCAATGTAACACGATGGTCTTCGTAAGCATGCTCAAGCATGATAAGTATTTTTTCTAAAGGTTGGGTGTTAGGGAGAATTTCGACGGATAGGTGAAGGGAATGGATTTCACACTCGATCGGTAAGATTGCCTCCTCACCAAAAGCAAGTTTGAAAGGAGTAAACCCAGTGGCAGTTTTAACAGAAGCTCTATAGGCCCATAAAGTAGGGAAGAGCATAAGGTTCCAGTTGGTTTTGTGCTTTTTCACCGTCTGTTGAAGCATATTTTTAAGGATTTTATTGATCGCTTCAACTTGGCCATTACCTTGGGGGTAATAAGACGATTAATATTGGTGTTCAAAGCCCAATAGAGAGGATAGCTCACGCCATGTCTCATCTTCAAAATATTGGCCATGGTCATATAAATATTGTTTCGAAACCCCGAATTGATCGATAACATGGTTAAAGAAAAAGAGGGTTGTGGTAGACGCCGTGTTGTCTAACATTGGCATGGCCTCAACCCATTTGGTGAAATAGTAAACTGCCAGGATGATATACTTTGGTTACTAGCAGATGGAGGTTGACACTCCATAAAGTCTATGGCCCACTTATAGAAGGGACTAGCTGAGATGACAGGATGGAGGGGAGCCGGAGGGGCTCAAGCCTTTGGGGAAAAATGTTGGCAATTGAAATAGTGTTAGACTACTTCAATGAAATCACCAAAGAGAGAAGGCTAAAAATACCCAGCGCGCATGATTTTCTGGGCAGTAGCGAGACTAGAGAGGTGGCCACCATAAGTGTCACTATGGTAGGAATTAAGGACTTTCTCAACTTCAATGTGTGTGAGACAATGATGAAGGACAGTATCTACATCACAACGATAGAGGTCATCACCGATGAGAAGGTAGCGTGGGACCTGGTGTTGAATACGTCATCAAGCATCATGATCAAGATGGAGGGAAAAATTTTGGGTCTGCATATAGGTGAGGATATCACCATACCAAGGATCATTCGACGTAATGGCAAACAAATTTTCATTGAGAAAAACATCATTAATTGGCTTATCTTGCGTACCAGTAGGTAAGTCAGAAATGAGTTCAACGAGGTCTAAAAATTTCTTAATCTTTGGTGTGACCAATTCAAGATCTAATTCCTGAAGAATAACGATCCAACAGGCATACTTTCCATTGATTTTGCGTCGACTCAATAGGAAGTTCATAGGGTTGGAATTAGTCACAACCTTGGTGGAACGCATAAGGATATAATGACAAAGTTTGTGGACCAAGAAAACAATATCCAACGCCAATTTCTCTTTATGTAAGTAGGACACAGGGGGGCCTACAAGGTTCTTACTGACATAATAGATAACATGCTTGATTCCATTGTCATCTTCCCGAATAAGGACCCCAGCGACCGAGTGGGTGGAGGCTAAGATGTACAGGATGAAATCCATATCAAAGTTAGGAGGACTAATCAAGGGAGCGGAGGTGAGAGCATGTTTCAGGGCATCAAAATACTCTTGAGAATAGTCATATTAAAATAAATTTAACTCAGACAAATATATACAGACACACATAAAAAACCAGACACCAAATAATGGCAGAAAAGACTTCAGCCTCACGACTTCCTCACATATTTTCTCATTATTAAAATAATGTAGTGTTACAATTAAATAGATGAGGAGACAGTGTCTCAAGATAGTGTGTGCTATCTTGAACACTTTGGTTGAGATAATTTCTCAACCAAACACACACCAATATAGGTGCTACCTAAACTAACTCCTATATTAGAGGAACAACCCAAGGGTTAGGCACAAATTCCTAACTTGTAATATTTAATTTATTTATTTTAATTTTGGATTTATTATTGTTTTGTGAGAGAGGCTAACATTCCCCCCTTCAATGATAAATCCAAAATAAGAAGGAGGAACCATCTTCCAAGTTCTTATGTTGATCCTCAAAAACATTGCCTGAAAAACCGCCAAAGCTGGATGCTGAAAAACTGCAATCTAAAGAGACCATGAGTCAGTTGCATGTCTGATTCATCTCTGAATTTTGCTTGACAACTTCATCATGTGCCAAGTTACAAAAGGATCCATATATCCTTTGCGTGAAATCAACATCCTTTGTCCACTGAAAAAATTTGTTCAACGCCCACTAGCTGATGATGTCAAAAACAACTCTCAGTTGCTTTTGTTGTATTGAAAACTGCTCACTGCAGCTTTGTTTTCGATTTCCCACTGGTGAATTTGTTGATGCCCACTGGCTATGAAGCTTCCCATTGGCTTCTTTTGTTGGTTTTGTCGAGACTTTCAGTCTAACAACCACCTTCAATTTCATTGACATTTCCCCCCTTTGTCAGCTAAAAGGAGAGACACTTCTCTGGAAATTTTTCCTGAACTCCCCCCCTTCAGGTGTAAGAGTTTTACACTGGTGTACTCCCCATTCAACTTCATGATAGTACCATCTTCTTTTCACTGTCGGCTACACTATGTGTGATTGTATTCGGTTGTAGAACTGAGACAATCTTTTGACTTTGGATGACCATTTCCAAGGATCGATCCATTCATAATGTATCTTCAATCTGGCTGATTGTTGGTGGTTGTGACATTTATCTAAGGAATTATTGGACTTGCTACAATGGCGACAAGGATGGAGATCAAAACATTGATCTTCCAGATGACCGGTTCTATGACAATGAGAACATTTCAGTTTGACTGCAATGTCAAGTTGTGTGCATTTCTGTTTGTCTGTAACTTTCTCAGAACTTGCTGAGGTGATTTGTGCAAGAAATCCTGCACTGACGAACTTAATTGGCTTAGAATAATCTGGGACATGCAATTTGGTGTCATCTTTGACATATCCTAAGCCTCGTCGATTCTTGTTACTTTGAATTTATTCCCATGGCTTGGTGATTGGCTTGGAATAAATTTGAACTGGAACAACTTCGACACTAGAAGTTGTTTGGATGAATGACTTAGAATCATCTTTAGCTATATTTTTCAAAGACCTGAAAGTATCACTCTTTTCTTGCAACTCATTTCTTTGTAGTTGCGACTCTAATTGAAGAAACTCAATGGTTTCATTTGTTTGTTGTAGATGTCGTGAAAGATCAGCAAGAGTTTCTTTGTTGATTTGCACCATGTCTTCATCACTTGAGAGGATCAAATTTTGAAGAATTTTTAACAACTGAATGTTTTGTGCCATCTGAACTTGCTCTCTTGAATTCAGGCTCTCTTTTCGTAGATGTCGTACTTTGAACTGTCTCACTTGATTTTGTTACTTGAATGATAGGCTCTCTTGTCGTAGATGTCATGCTTTTAACTGTATCACTTGATTTTGTCACTTGAATGATAGGCTCGCTTGCTATGTGGCTTGAATGGCATGCTCGCTTGATTGGTTTCTTATTGCACTTTCTTGGAACACTTTGCTAGAGTTTTAGAACTTTCTTTCTTGAACACTTGAAATCACACTCGCTTGATGACAATCGCTTTGCTTTAACACTCACTTGAATTACTTGATTACTTCATGCTCACTTGAATGAATACTCACACTCGCTTGCTTTATTGGTTGAATAGCATGTTGGCTTGTACTGGCTCACTTTATTGAGTTTATCACGCTCGCTTGCTTCAGAATTCGCTGAATCTCTTGCTTGGTGAAACTTGTTTCTCTTGTTTCAAGTTTACTGGGACTCATGCTTTATTGCTGTAGATTTCAACTTGCTAGATTGGCACTACAGTTGAACTTGTTTGGTTTCTTTGATGGTTGCTGCAATGAACTTCATGCTGGCTCGCTTGATGGTTTTAATTTTGTACTGACTTGATGGTTTTTAACTTTGTACTGACTTTGTACTCATGCTCGCTTGCAGGAGATGTGAACTTGTTGCTTGTTTGCTTTAGAGTTAAAACTCGTGCTCTCACTTGATTTTGCTTAAAGGAAGGGTGTTGAACACCGTCGAAAATGAAGCCAAGACAGCTTACAATTATTTTAATGATTCACTTAAAACAATGAATTCACTTGTCCTTTTAAAAATTCATTAACAATGATTTTTTAATGATTCACTTAAAACAATGAATTTGATTACAAGTTCTTAAATGTATTTTCAAGAACGTTGATGTAGACTTTGCTTTGAAACGTTGGAGTTTGTAGATTCATGAACTTGATTGTATTGAGTGAATTTTCTTGTTGAGGCTGATGTTGACAACTTTATTTATTTTTTGTAGTGGCACAAATGCATGTGTTGAGCTTAACTATCCTTCCTTGTAGCTACTTCGTTACGGGTGTTGTGCTTGTTGGCATTGAATTTTATGTGTGCATTGAATGAGATCATTTATGTGTCAAAACTAGACACAAATCAAAAGCAAAATCATGAAGCATGCACCATCATCAACACATTCTTCGTGTACCTAAGATCCCCTTATTCAATTTTAGGTGGATCTAGAACACAATCACCACAAAAAATATATGCTTTATTAAACTTTGAAGTACATAATCGTTTAGCTTCACAACATCTTCATGGAATCAAAGTTCTAGAACTTCTTGAAAAAATGTCTTCAAAAGCTAACTCAACCTCCTACAACAATGAGCTTTCATTTGAAAAACTGATCACTCCAAATTTACAAAAAATCAATCCTTATTACTCCACAAAATGACTTTAACATTCAACTTATCACTCCAAGAATTACAAAATTTTAATGCACCTTATCACTCCAAAAATTTTAAAACATCACCCTTATGAAATAAAAAATATTCTCATTATTAATTAAAAAAATTACAAAGAAGAAATCCTCTCACACCTTATTACTCCTTAAATAATAATAATAAAAAAAAAAAACATTTATCACTCCTCACCTTATCTCTCCTCCAAAAAAGGGTATTTTATTTTGAATCCCTTTTAAACTCCAATTAAAAAATCATTATGAAGTTCCTTTTAAAATGTGAATTAACTTTTTCAAGTGAACAAATATTTTCTTAAAAGTTAAAACACACTTTAAGATGCTCATACATTATAACTTTAAAATCGTTGGCGAAGAAGTTGACTATGGTGGCCCCAAAAATTTCAACGCATTTATTCGTTTTGG
The DNA here is from genome assembly GCA_034641835.2 of Pinus albicaulis. NCBI lineage: Eukaryota > Viridiplantae > Streptophyta > Pinopsida > Pinales > Pinaceae > Pinus > Pinus albicaulis. The sequence goes on from CM076575.1 coordinate 942,336,416, forward strand.
AAAACTTTGGCTCTCTCCACGCTAGCTCTCTTCCTTATTCCACTCATTCTTTCTTCATTCAAAATGTTACTCAATAACAAAAAATGGGTGCCTAAAAAAAATTTCCACCAACTTAAAAATCACCCCCCTAAAACATTACTTTAACGAAAAATACACTTATCACTTCAATATCCTTCGAATCTCGTTAAAGCGTTTTAATATACCCCTCCAAATACTAATTTCCTGAACTTTTAAAAATGGATGGAAAAGTTTCACTTTGGAGATTTTCTCTGCATGACGAAGGAGGGAGCACGAATAATTGAAAAAAGGCATGCACTAAAATCAAAACAGTTAAAAAAATACCTTTCCAATGCTATTTGCAGGTTCCACGCAGAGTGCAACACATATGGAACATTGACTATGCTTGCATTGACTTGATGATTCTTGGCGTTTATAGTAGAGAGGATCACGTCTTTGTGTTGGGAAAAAGTCTTCCCCCATTTTGACCACCAAGGATCACGTCTTTGTGTTGGGATAAAGTCTTCCCCCATTTTGACCACCAACGTTGCAATGCAACGAATTTTGAAGCTGTAATTTTTCCTTATATCAGCGCATTCCATGTTTTATCTAGGGGGAAGCGCTGGCAGAGATGTGAGTGGGGATGATTAGAACTTTCAAAGCCACGTTCCGCACTCCACGCAACTTTTAGGCAACACTCAAACAAGATGATCGACCCTTGGCATGGTGACCCTCACTCTATGGCTATGGATTGGTCTTACCCTCCTTCAGGCGAAGCAAGCTGCCAAGTGATGACAAAGACCACCATTTATCAACGGGTTTTAACAATGATGCTCCTTTTCTTAGCATTTCAACATCGATTTGTTGCACATATGTCTATTCCACGCTATAATTCAACCATTTGTATCACAAACACACATACAAGGAGTCTCTTGCATCAACTTGAATCATCAAAATGATGCAAAGTCTGTCATGGCTATGAAACATGGTCCCTATATTGACTTTCAATTGGAAGAAAGGTCAAGGGTTCCTTTATATCCCTTGCAACTAGTGCCATCGATGATTTTCACCCACAGAATGACATTGCTTCAGCGTGGATCCAAGAATCAAACTAGGTTTAATGCTACCAAAGAGCGCATTTAAAAAAAATCCAATTACTATATTTTTAGTGCTCGCATCCAAGCATTGATACTTCAAACAAGCATATCGACGGCCCTTTGTCTACGCAGTGACTAGCTTTGCACGCAGCCTCTATTCTGACACCATGCCCATGTAGCTCTCCTAAATGGTGGCCTCTCACAGTTTGTAGATTTACCACATGCGAGAATCAATCAAACGTCACCCTCTACTCAACCCTCAGCTCGGCTAACAACAATGATACATTACTTTACACCAATATTGGGCAACTTTATTCAACAATAACCTACTATATGACCCTGAATTACATTCAATTTTCATAGTCAACGACTCCATAGAACCAGTCCTCACTCATGCTCTCATGCCACATATTAAAAATCAAATTAACTCAGACAAATATATAAAGACACACATAAAAAACCAGACACCAAATAATGGCGGAAAAGACTTCAGCCTCACGGCTTCCTCACATATTTTCTCATTATTAAAAGAATGTAGTGCTACAATTAAATAGATGAGAAGACAGTGTCTCAAGATAGTGTGTGCTATCTTAAACACCTTGGTTGAGATAATTTATCAACCAAACACACACCAATATAGGAGCTACCTAAACTAACTCCTATATTAGAGGAACAACCCAAGAGTTAGGCACAAATTCCTAACAAGTCATCTCATACAAATGGAATGTTATATCTGAGGATTCTAAGGAACCCATGAGTGGTGGTGGCATAGTCAAGTATGAACCGACGAAGGAAATTAGCTTTGCCTTGGAGGCTTTATAACTCCTATAAGGTATGAGGAATGGGAAGCTCACGAATGGCTTGAAATTTCAAGGGGTCAAGCATTATACCATATTTGGACACAATGAATCCTAGAAGATGGTTGGAAGGAACACAAAAGATGCACTTCGGCGGGTTGAGGCAGATATTATACTTGCGACATCGGAGAAAGAAAATACGCAAATCATGGAGGTGTTGCACCCGATGTTTAGAATGCGCAATGAGATCATCTAAATAATCAAGGATAATATGATCCAGGTCATGAAAAAATTATGACATGGCTCGCTGAAAAGTGGCTTCGGCATTCTTAAGGCCGAATGACATGACCCTATAAGCGAAGGTTCCCCACAGACTAATGAACGCGGTTTTAAGTTGATCAACGCAATGGATAACAATCTGGCTATATCCGAAAAAACCATCCATGAAGGATAGAACCTCATGCCCCGCAAACTCATCGATGATTTGGTCAATGAATGGTGTGTTAAAGTTGCCTTTGGGACAAGCTTTGTTCAGGTCACGAAAGTCAGTGTAGACACAGATGGTGCCTTGTTTCTTGAGAACGGGAACTGGATTGAACACCCAAGTGGTGTATTCAATGGGATAAATAAAACCAGCCTGCTTGAGATTATCAATTTCGTCTTTAACAACCTCTCGTCTGGAAGGATTAATGGGTCTCAACTTTTGACAGATAGGATTGGCAATGGGACATGTATCGATATGGTGTTCGATAATGGCGGGATCAAGTCTGAGAATTTCTTTTTAGGACCAGGTGAAAACATCGTGGAATTACTTTAATAGCTTAGTGTAAGCCTCAATTTCTTCTGGGGTGCATTTTGTGCCCAAGGTAATGTTTTCTTCTACCCCTGGTTTGTCAGAAATGTTAATTTTAATGGTAGGAGAGATATTGGCCATATTTCCTTCTTCGAAAGCATCTGGTCCAGGAATGGGATTTTTAAACCAATCGACCTCATTGGGAATTAATTCTTTTGATTCCATGGCATATTGGTCATGGGACTGTTGCGGTAGGAAGTACGCACAGTGGTGCATATCATCCCACAGAAAGTTAGGGGTGGTCATAGCTTCCATAATGTCTTCATCAAAATGAAAGACGGGGGGACTGGTAGGAGAAAGACCACCTGACGCGGCAAAGCTACCTAACTCATCGTTATGAGAAGTGAGGTTCACATGTGCATCTTCATGGAGGGTGACAAAATAATGAGTAGATGAAGAATCTACCGATGTTGAGCCCAAGGTGATCACTGAAGGGAGGTCAGGTGAAACAGAAGGGGATGCCCCAGAGGGGTCTTCCACCGTGGATCTCATAGATGATTACAGGTAGAGGATAGTGGTCGAAGACTCTGTCATCTCGACATCCGAAGGGGGTATGTCAATGGGAGTGGATGTGTCCTCTGGTTCTGTCGAAGCAAAACTCGCTAGTAAGGGAGAGGCGGACTCGTTGCCCTCGACCTCAAATTGGCGAACCGCTTCCAAGGAGGTGCGGAAATATTTGAGGCAGGGACAGAGGTAAGTATAGTGGCCATGGAAATCACACAAAGCACAAGGTTGATTTGTGTCCAAAGTCTTGAGTTTCTTGGCTAAATACAGTAAAGAAACATGTACTTTTGGGATCTCAGACTCAAGAAACGCTTCGTTGACCATGGGTTTGAGACGAGGCAATTTAGGACAATTGTGGGTATCATGAACGACAACATCACACAAAGTACATAGAGTTGTATGCTTTAGAGGCTTATGAGGAGCAGGTGTTTCCTGGGCAACCTTGTCCTTAGGTGCATTTTTGCGGGCTTTGCCCCCCTCACCCAAGGCTTTCGCAATAGGTGTAGATTCTTGTTGATGTGGCTGAGGCACAGAAGCGAAGGGAGGGGTCATAGTGACCAGTTGGACTGGGGTCAAAAGAGTGTAAGGTTTGAGCTGACCATGTGGGGTATTGGTTAGGGGATCAATGTACTAGACTGGGATCCCCATGTTCATGTTGGGAAGGGTCAAGGTAGCCATAACAGGTACCGAAAATACTCCAAAAGGGGGAGCAAGAAACAATGTTTGACTGGAGGCGTAATGGTCAGGCGGAATAGCTCCCAAATGGTTAAGGCTAAGGGGAACTATTCCATGAGGAAAAAGAGGAACAGGGACACCAGCTATAGATGAAGGGCCTTGAGGAGGAGGTCCTGAAGGATGAGTTGAAGTAATAGGAGCAGGTTGCAAAGGGCTAGGCTACTGACAAGTTGAACCAGACCGTTTGAGGTCGAACCGAGATGATTGCATCATGAAAACATTCGACGAGCTAGGATCAGGGATAAGAGGGGGGAGACCAGGGAATGAACCAAGAAAAGAGGAATATTTATATACTCTGGGTGAGACACTGGTTGGAGGTTCAACTATTTGTTTATTGGCCACCGAAGAAATAATGGACTCCAGAGAGGTCTGAGACTTCAGTTTGTAATATGTCAGCTGATCTATAGTGACGATCTTTCTGTTGTGAGGAAAACACATCTTACGATGAATCACAGATGGGACATCAAACATTGCATAAGTATAGCTATGACCCAATATAATGTTGTAGTCTAAGGGGGCATCAATGACTTCAACATCAACACAAACAGTTTTTCCCACAAGAGTAATAGGACAGTTGTGAAACATGCCAAGGGGCTGGGAAGAGTGGCCATCCCACGCACAAAGGGTGATAGTGGAAGGGGCTAACTCGGGCGATCTGAGATTTTTCCAAATAGAAGCGTACATCACGCAGGTGGATTCCCCCTTGTCAATGATACATCGGGAGACGTTGGCATTTCAGATCTTAACAGGTATTTGGAAGGGGATGGAAGTAGGTAGGGGTGGATGCTCTGACTTGTAACCATAGAATACAATAAAATTATCATCTGAAGGATCCACAATGCCCATGGTAGTTAGTAGAGCTTTACGTTATGAAGGGTACCACTGGAGGACTTCCAACATTGACACGGTGGTAGGGGATTGCGCCAAGTCATCTAATATACTGTAGGTGTGGGTGGATTTACCAGAAGTAGCATTTCGACATAACTGTTCTTTGGGGATATTTGTATGTACCTCTGCCTTAGGCTGAGAGATCTGTAAAGGACCACTGGGTGTCAAAATTAGCTTTGTGGGACCTAAGGACTGGGGCTCGGTTGCGGACGTAGCGGGAGACTTGGTGTACTGGCGCGACCGAGTCTGAAGGTTGAGATCGGCGGTATTGGCTTGATCATATTGCATCATAAGGATCTAGTAATCAGAGGTACCATACGAAGGAGGTTGAGCGACTGTCTGAACTTTAGGGGGTTGGGCAGCCACATATCCTTGTTGGGGGGAAGGATTGGTAAACACAACCAGTTGAGTAGGTGCAGCATTAGGAGGAACCGAAGCAGAGGCTTCTTGTCCTCAAGATGATGCTTGAGCTTCCCACAATTGACGCATCTGAGGTAAAATGGGATAATAATGGGTATAGTGACCATGGACACTGCAACAAGAATAAGGCTTATTCATATGAAGAGGCCTATTCTGCTTGGGTTGATCGCTCTGTTGCTGAGTTTTAGTGTTAGATGTATTCCCTTGGGTATTGTTTCCTTGATTACCTTAAGCAGGTTGGCTCTGGTTTCTGTTCCTCTTAGTTTTGGAAGTGGGAGGATTAGTCGCACTATGTTGCACATACACCTGACCCTGAGGGGGGGTGGCTACTGCGACGAAGCTTGAGAATTCATGGGAGGCTGAGGTGCTTGTGCTAGAGGAGCTGGAGCACCTAGTTGTGAATACGGATAGTAAGGAGGTTGAGAAACATTGGGGTAAATAGGTTGGGAAATAGCAGGCCCTGGCATCGGAGGATGCGGTTGGGCAAAGGCGTGAGGCATGTTGTGTCCTAGATACATGCTACTAGGAGGGGGAAAAATGATAGAGGATTTGGCCTCTCCCTGAGGGAAACCATAACCCATAGGAGGATGAGTGTATGGATGTGAAAAGCATCCAATGATACCATCGGTAGCATGAGATGCCCCCGGTGCATTAGCACCACCAGGTCTAGGGAGATCACGTCAGAAGGTATAAGCATAACCAGATTGCGCGTAGATCAAGTCATATTTCAACACAACTTGGAGGGCTTCTGCCTCAGTCTGAGGAAAGTGAGACGCGACATCTTTACCAATAGAGGGAAAAATGGATATGAGAAACCAATCCATGTAGACATGGTCTTCGAAAAATTGAGCTCAACATAAGCTCTTCCTTCTGCACCATTCTTGAACATGGTCAAATAGGTGGGTGGCAGAATTTTGACGGAAAGTGGTCAAAATTTTGGTACTGGTGTCATAGCAAAGGGGAAGCTGGAAGCAAGACAGAAACACCTTTTCAAGAGTCGCAAAAGTAGCATGAGAGACAGTGGCCTGGTCGACATACCACTTGGAAGCTTCTCCAATAAGCATACGCTGGAATAAATGAAGACAGATAGAGTCATCAGTGATAGAGTTGGATGAAAACCACATGTGGAAAGAACGAACATGGTTTATAGGATCCTCTCCAGCATTTCCTTCGAACTTAGGGATGTCTGAAGGAAGCTTGGTTTCCATAGAAGGCCAACCTGGATCATGATGTATAGGGTCATTAATCAACTGGCTTAACTTGGGAAGGCTTAGGCCTTCCATATAAGGAATCAAGGGAGTAGCCGGGACCGTTCCTATTGCAGCTCCACTAGTAGTGGCTCCATCATTAGAGTCGGGGCCACCACCAGTGATAGGTCTTGCACCAGACATGATGAAGGTGAAAGGCGGAGGAGACTCGGGGATAGAAAGAAAAGGACAACCTGATGAACCAGAATCAGAGTCAGAATGGGGACACGGCAGAGGACTAACTCGGACCTTACATGGTGGAGTAATTCTTCCTAACAGAAACTGAGGATGAAGGCCTTGGATTCTCTAGGATAAATTCCTTGGGGGCACAATGATGGAAAAGATACACGGAACCCAATAAGGAAGAGAGGTAAATAAGGGCAAGGAGGTGAAAATTAATTAATTAATTAAAATGTTTCAGTCTTGGCTTGGCGGTGTAAACCAGGTGCTCTTCGCTTTAGGTGTGTGTGTGTGTGATAAGTGTGTTCATTTTAATTAAGCCCAGACGTGTGTATAGAGAAAAGAAAAAATATTTTGTATAACTGTAAATAAAACTGAAAGCGACAATAAAATAAACAGCTAAAGATGCATAAATTTAAACCAAAAAAGGAGGGCTTCCCAACAACTAGTCTAAGGGTGGGATAAATCTACTCAAAACACACAATATAGCCAATAGATCTAAGGTTAAGCGGGACAGGGATCTAAAGGTTAGATCTGTTGAAAAGAGGTGCAGAAAACAACAAGAAACCAGAGGGAAAAATGCTGAAAAATAGGTGGCGAAAGGCTACAACCTAAAGGGAAACGTAGGGGACCCTAAAGGGAGGACCAAAAAAAAGTGAAAAGAGGTGTTTTGGATGGAAAAATAACCGATCTGAAATGGATCTGAAAAGATAGGTTCAGATCTGAAAAAATGGCTAAAAAACATGGAAATCTCAGAAGACCTGCTTCAACTAAACTCCTCTTAAAAAGGTGGAAGCGTACTGAAGACCTAAGAGGTTTGGTTCCTACTTTGATGAGTAAAAATAAGCAAGTATAGGTCCAAGATGGGTAAAGACGAATGTCAGAGAACCCTGAACAGTGCCCCAGAAAAAATCTGAAAAATAACAGAAAAATCCTGCAAAAAGGTTGAGGTTGCAGGTACTGACCTATTTTCTGCTGAGGTCACAGTTTTTGGGAATTTTTCCATACCTGAGAGCTGAGGTCATAGGTTTTGGCCTGAAAACTGTGACCTGCACTTTCGGCTATCTCAGCGGCAAGTTTCAGAAAAAATAAAAAATAAAAAAAAAAATCCATCTCTATCGCAACTGACACCTGTTACCTGTGCAAATGGTCCAAAGACACACGAAAGTGAGAATTTTTACTGTTTTAGGGTAAAAAAGGTTAAAAAGAACATCAAGGAATGAAAAATAATAAGCTGAAGAAAAACCCTAGTGGGTGGAGCAGCTAGTCATGCAGGGATCTGAAAAATGACAGCGGTCATAATTAAAAACCCTTTTGGAGTCTCCAATTGTTAGTGTGAATTCTAATCGCAAGCGTACAAAAAAATATCACTTTAGCTATGCATAAAAAATAGCCCTAACATCAAATGTGGTTGTCAATTTCCTTAGATATGCAGTAGGTGATCATAATAAATGCAACAAAAATCTAGATCTATGTAGTTAAATACATTAAACAACGAAAATAAACAAGAGTTGTTCCATACATCCAATAGAAAAGACAAAAAATTATAAATATTTTTTTGTATTATGACACCTGGGAAGCGAACATAGAAAGATGTTACCAGTCCCGCTCAATGGTATGGGCTCTTGTATGTCCTCAGCGCTTCAGATCCAAGATCTCTCTCTCTTGATGGTGCAGAAAACCCAGAAAAAATAGAACTCAAAGGGAGCTCACAAGAAAAAGTAGAAAAAATATGACAATGATGGAGGAGCAAAGTCATACCAAAAGTATAGATCAAAAGGTGATAAAAAATGTAGTGAATGAATGTAAAAACCCTTGAGTTAGTCTAGATATTGGTGCATAGTTAAAATATTATTAATCAAATCTAGATCCAACTTACTTGGAATATTTTATTATTTTTGGTGGAGGGAAAAGGAATTTAGAATTGGTTAAATCCCTTTATTTAGAAATAATAAATAAATAAATGATTTATTCATTATTTAAAGGATGAGGTTAAGGTATAATTAAACAAATAATGATTTATTTAATTATGTAAAAATGATTTAGTCATATTCAACAAGGAATATTATTAAATAATGATTTAAATAATTATTGCTAGATAATAGAATGCTCCTCGACAAAATTTAAGAATTCCTGGTGTTGAGAACTTAGAACAGAAACTAATTGCCGAAGATGAACCCTAAACTTTTTTCCCACACCTCCCTTCCCTTTGCCGCCGTCTGGCCTCCACTCGGCCCTACGGAACATGGGAACGAGAGGTTAAGTGTGGCCCCAATTCCATTCAAGCCAGCCCCAACAAATGAGGACGCGCGCAACCCTGTGAAGGAAATTGAGAAAAAGGCATGGGTTAGGCTCCTTGCAAGCTGTGCACTCGCTGCAAAAAATATGGCGGTGGCTCCTCTTCACCTACAGGTCTTTGGTAGCCACACAGTGAGGATGAGGACAACTCCCTGCCTTAAGGGATTTTTGCAGGATGCCAAGGTCTTTGACGCTTTAGCGAACAACAAACAAAGCTTCAAGGGCTCCATACTGACCCTGCGTCCCAACAGTTCATGGATCCAGCATGACATCACCAGGAACCTATGTGTAATACCTGACATTGATCAAGACAATGATTTTCTAGCCCGCCCCCATGCCCCAATTGTCCATTATTTTAGTGGGCTACCATGGAGTTCACCAGTCAGCAAAGCCCTAGCACTAGAGGAAATAGCAACATAAATGAACCAACTAGGAGCGTCAATATAGCCTCTCAGCTACGCTCTAAAATCTAGGGTTTCTCATATCCCTCACCTCCTCCTTATCAGATTCATATCTCACTATATTTCAACAAAACCATCCTCTAGTGGGTGTGCTCAACGGATCTAGTCCAGAACCTCGCGCAGGCCCTCGAACAAAGGCTGGGGATTCCCTAAGACCATCAAATATTTCTATACGAAGGTAAACAACTAGCAGATTCTCTTCCCCTCTCATCTTATAACATTGAAAGAAATTCTTATATAGTTTTAACTCTTCATCTACGAGGGGGAGCAGTAGGGAAACCTTTTTCTGCTCTAACATTCTCTTACAAGGATGTTGTCCATGCACAACCTCCCAATAAAACTACTCAACCCTCGGAGGCTCCCAAGACCTTTTTGGTTGATAAACTAGAGGAAGTACCCTCCATATAAATCTCCCATCCAACTCTCAAATATCAGCTTCAAATATATGCAGAATTCGCCATCTTCTGCCGATTTAATGGACTTTGGCCTCCCACAGTAGATCTCTACCAGTGGATTCACTCCACTTGGACCAACAAATGCAAGGTTATCGTCTGCTCGAAGGGTTTCTTCATAGTGGTGCTTGCCTTCAGCGAAGACTATCAAAAATCCTTAGCTGGGGTCCACGGTTTTAGGGAACAATAGGGTTATTCCTCACCCCTTGGTTCCCAGAATTTGACCCCTCTAAAACAGTCATCACCAAGCTTTCTATTTGGGTCAGGCTTCCAAATTTACCTGCACATTTATGGCACGTTTCCATCTTCCAAGGAATTGGAAACACCCTGGGCCGCTTCTTGGCAACAGATACCTCTAGGGGAGAGAAAGGAATATACACCTACAGAAGAATATGTGATGAAATATACATAATCAAAGGTCTTCCAGATCAAATCAATCTCAAAATTGGGGATTTCCTGTGGGCGTAGACCCTGGATTGTTATACCATTTTTTTGGTCATCTAACCTATTATTATTAGATGAACCCAATTACACCATGTAAGACCAATTTTACCCTAAGTAAAATTGCTTTCACCACATAAAATAACTTATTTAGTCATTTTTAACCCAAAACAAAGCAATTAATTAAATAAATCTTTATTTATTTAATTATTTCCTAAGAACAAGTTATTTAAATCATTATTTAAATAATATTCTTAGTTAAATTTGACTAAATCATCCATAAATAATCAAATAAACCATTATTTATTCCCATCATTCCCATAAAATGATAAATAAATCATTTATTTATTTATTATTTATAAATAAAGGAATTGACCCAAGTCAAGAACCCTTTTCCCTCCAACAAATATAATAAAATATTCCTAAAAGGTGCTTCTAGAATTTGATTAATAATATTTTATTCATGCACCGAGTTCTAGACCACCCCTATATTTTGTTATAAATAGGGCGGTTTTCCCCATTCATTAGTCACCTTCATTGCATTAGATCACTCTAGATCTTCTCTTGGTCACCATTTTCCATTTTTTCTTTGTGAACTCCCATTGAGTTCTATGTTTGCTTTTCCACATCCATAAGAGAGAGAAATGCTAGATTTGAAACACTGAGGACTTCCAAGAACCCATCCCACTGAGGAGAATTGGAAAACACCTTTCGTGTTTTCCTCTCTGGTGCCCCATTCTTTAATATAATACAAAATTCTTTCATATACATTCTTCTTGTCTTGTTCATTGGATCTATGGAGCTATGTTATTTTTTATCTACTTAATATCTTTTGTGCTTAGATCTGAATTTGTGCAGCAATATTAAAGGTATTTTGTAGCCATAATCGATGTTAGGGCTATTTTTTATGCATAGCTAAAGTGATATTTTACGACGAAAGATTCATACTAACAATTGGCGACTCCACACGGGTTTTCTTTTGCGACCACTGTCGTTTTATCTATTCCTGCATATCCAGCTATTTCAAACCCTGGGGTTTCTCTTCCATTTTTTGTTTTTCCTATTTTTATGGTGATTTTCACCCCTAAAACCATTTAAACAGTCAAAATTTTAACTTCCGTGTGTTTCTGGCCTTATTGCGTAGGTGACAGACATCAGCCGCAACTAAGACGACAAATTTTTTCTGAAATCTGTTGCCGAGACAGCCAGATCTGCAGGTCGGACTTATTGGCCCAAAAAGTGTGACCTGAGCCTCAGGACACACTTTTCTACCCCAAACCTGGGACCTGGACTGAAAACAGGTCAGAACCTGCGACCTGCACTTTTTCTGCACATTTTTCAGCACTTTTTCTGGATTTTTCTGAAGCTTCTGTCAGGGTTTTCCAGCCTCTGTCTCTGCCCGTTTGGACCTATTTCTAATCTGATTCACTCACCTACGAGGGAATCTTTCCCCTTAGGGATCTAGTACCCTCCACTTTTTGTGGACGAGTCTTTATTGTTTCAGAATTCTAAATTTCCAGAGTTTCAGCCCTCTTTTTCTCAAATCTGATACCTCCTTTTTACATCCCTTGAGATAAGCTCTTCTCCCTCTCAAACCCACCTCATTTCTTTTTGTTTGGGTTCATTTCTATGGCCACTGCCTCGTCTCTCTGATCTTTAGCTGATCTCCTCCTTTTTAGCAACAACCTTGCCTTTGCCTCTTTGTTGTTCTCTGCACCACTTTTCAGCAGATTCACCCTTTGGATCCCAGTCCCTCCAGACCTTCGATCTATTGGCATCTTTTAGCGTGCTTTGCCTGTTTTTTTCCCTCTTGTCGACTAGTTTTGAGAGACCCGCCTTTTTGGGTTAGATTTTTGCATTATTCGTTGTTAATTTTCTGTTCTTTCAGTCTTATTTACTGCAGATTTCTTTTCCATTACACAGCACACTTTTTCTTTTACTCTCAAAACGTCTGGGTTTAAAAAATTAAAATTAATGCACGCCAGACACTGACCCTAAGCGAAGAAGCGCCTGGTTAACACCACCTGGCAAAGACTTTAAAATCAATTTTCACTGCACCTCTTTGCCCTTGACCTCACTTGATTTTTTCCCCCCCTTCCCTCGTCAGTTTATCTTCTTCCTGTCATCATTGCGCCCCCAAGGCGCTGCTCCCGGAGACTTCTTAGCCTTCATCCTCAGTTTCCGCTTGGATGAATTCCTCCTTCCCGTCGTCAATGAGTCAGTCTTCCCCTGAGTCTGCACTCTGACTCCTCTTCTAATTGTTCGGGTCCTCCCCCTACTCCTAGTTCCCCCTCTTTTCCCTTCACCATGTCTAGTTCCGGACCTAGCCCTAACCCCAGTTCTACCGCCAGGTCCATTTCTAGTGGAACCACTACGGGACCTACCTCAACTGCCCCATTACTCCCTTATATGGCTGGCCTCAGTCTCCTCGACTTCAATCAGCTGATTAATGATCCTATTCACCACGATTTGAGTTGGCCTGCTATGCCAACCAAGCTCCCTTCTAACATTCCCAAGTTCGAAGGCCTTGCTAGCGAAGATCCCTCTAACCATATCTAATCTTTCCACATGTGGTGCTCCTCTAATTCCATCATCGATGACTCCATCCGTCTTAGATTGTTCCAACACATGCTTACAGGTGACGCTTCTAAATGGTATGTTGAATAGGCCACCTCCTTCCATACCACTTTTGCGACCATTGCCCAAGCCTTTTTATCCTACTTCCAGCTCCCCCTCCAATACGACACTGGTACCGAGATTTTAACCTCTTTCCATCAATCCTCTTCGACCCGCCTTTCTACTCATGTCCAGGAATGGCGGCGAAGACGGGGCTTGTGCCACACTCCCCCCTTTGAAGATCGGGTTTACATGGACTGGTTCCTTCGCTCCCTCTTACCTCCCATTGGCAAAGATGTCGCATCCCATTTTCCCCAAACCGAAGAAGACGCCCTCCAAATAGCCTTGCAATATGACCTTATCTACGTCCAATCTAGTTATGTTTATATCGTCCTCCCTGACCTTCCCAAACCCGATGGCCCTAATGCCTCAGGGGCATCTCACTCTGCCGACAGTCTCGTTGGAGCCCTATCACATACCTCCGCCCAACCTCTTCTGAGCCATGGCTTTCCTCCAGGGGCCAACCCCTCCAGCGTTTTCTACCCTCCCGGTAGCATGTATTCAGGCTACGACATGCCTCCTCCTTTTTCCCACCCTCTTGCTTACCTTACCGCTTCCCACCCTACTCCTAATCCATATCCACAACCTAATGTCCCCGCTCCTCCAGCATTTGGACCTTCCACTCCATTTCCTTTTCCACCCCCACAACCACACTTACTACCCCCCCCAGGGCAAGTATTTGCACAACAGGGGGCACCTAATGTTCCTCCTTCTCAAAGAAGGAGAAGGGGCAATCAATCCGCTTCTGGTAATCGTGGACCCAATCCTTCCAATATCGACCCTACCACTACCAACTAGCCACAGGGCTCTCAGCCCAAGCCGAACAGGCCACTTCGCACCAATAAGCCCTGTTTGTGTTACAGTGTTTATGGTCACTACACTCATGATTGTCCCTTATTACCACAAATGCAGCAACTTTGGGATTCTTAGGCCACCGTACGGGGACAGCACTCCTCCCCTACTACCCCTCCCACCCCCATTACTTCTCAACCTGCTGTGTTTACTGATCCTTTCCTGCAACAAGGATTCGTGGCCACTCAACCACCTCAGAGCCCGGTAACCACTCACCCTTTCCCTTCTGGTTCCTTTGATTACCAGATTCTCATGATGGCTTCTGACCCACCTCTCACTATCGACCTCAACCTTCAAACTCGGTCTCGTCAGTATTCCACACCTCCTGTTCCGCCTGTCTCTGAGTCTCCATCGTCAGGTCCTACAGAGCCTCTATCGACACCCAATGGTCCCTTGCAACTCCCTCTGCCCAAAGCCGAGGTTCATCCCAAACCTCCTAAGGGACCATTACGCCAAAATGTTGCCTCTGGTCGAGCTGTCCATTCATACAGCATAGTAGACGATCTGGCCCAATCTCCTACTGCCATTTCAACACTGGAACTCCTCCAGTCATGTCCTTCTCAAAAGAGGGCTCTCCTATCTGCCGTGGGCGCTGTAGATCCTGTTGATGACCAATTGATTGTTTTCGACACCCGTCAGTCAGACCATCCCCCTCTTCCTCCTTCATTTTCTTTCCAAATCCCAGTCAAAATCCGAAACGCCAATGTTTCTCGGTGTATTATTGATGAGGGGACATCTACCTACGTAATGTCTGCTTCAGTTTGGAAACAACTTGGCTCCCCTGAACTTTACCCTTCCACCATCACCCTTCGTGCATGGGATGGCCATGCCTCCCAGCCCATTGGCCTATTTCGTAACTGTCCTATCACCCTTGCCGGCAAGATTTTTTGTGTTGACGTTGAAGTTATCGACACCCCTCTTGACTACAACATCCTTTTGGGGCGTAGTTACACCTATGCCATGTCGGTCATCCCGTCCGAAGTCCACCACAAGATGTTTTTCCCTCATAATGGTAAGATTGTCATCATTGACCAATTGACCTACCATGAACCAAAATCTCAGACCTCCCCTGAGTCCACCATCTCTACTGTCACCAATAAACCAATTTTTGATTCATTGACCGGCGTTTCCCCCGGTGTCTACAAAGACTCCTCTCCGCTTGGCACTTTTCCTGTTCCTCCCCCTCCTCCCATCTCTGACCCCAGCTCAACGAATGTTTGTATGATGCAATTGTCTCAGGGTAGCCTTCCGTAGCCTACTCCGGCTAGTCAGCAACCTCTATCTCACCCGCCGCCTCCTGCTCCTAGCCCTTCGCTTCAATCAACTGAACCTTTTTCACCCGGCCCTTCCCATCACCCTCAGGAATTTTCCTACCCTCCCAAGTCAGTTCCCCCTGGTATCCACCATATGGGAGCCATCCCCCCTGGTCATTACCCCGCCATTCAAATACCTTTCCTTGCCCCCCCCGGTGTCTATTCGGTTCCCGTCATGGCCACCCTTTCCCTCCCTAGTTTAACCTTGGGAATTCCAGTATGGTATTTTACTCCTCCAACCGAGACCCCACCAGGCCACCCCAAACCGTACATAGTCGTGACACCCATGAAACCGATTCCCTTCACTCCTTCCACCACCATAGTGCCCCTAGACCCTTTGCAGAACCCTTCTAATGCTGCGACAGCTACAGGCAAGAAAAGAAAAACTCGCAAGGCGGCATCCACTGACAAGGCCACCGCACCTAACCCTACCCCGCCCCCACCCACCAAGCCTTGTGCCTTGTGTGATGGTATCAGTCATCCCACCCATAATTGCCCTGAGTTGCCCCGTATCCAACCCATGGTTAAAGTCGCGTTCTCTGAATCTACGGTCCCTGACACCTCTGTTTCTTCCTCATCTGTAGCCAAGAACCCAAAGACTCTTCGCACCAACAAACCCTGTGCTCTGTGTGGTGTCCATGGCCATTATTCCCACCATTTCCCTCACCTCACGCATTACCGAGCCTCTTTAGAGGTCATTCGCGAGTACAAAGTTGAACAAAATCAATCCGCCTCGCCTATCCTTGCTCAGTATGCGTCAAGTTTACTTGAGGATCCCCCAGCTACCATTGACATCCCTCCCCCTGATGTTGAGATGTCCGAATCTGATGCTCCTCTATTATACCTATCATCATCCGCACACCCCTCGGAGTACATCCCCTCTGAATCCACTCCGTCTGTTTCGCTTGACCCCCCTTCCGCCACTTTTTCGGACTCTTTATGTTTCGACCATCTTTTCTTTTCTGTCATTTCCCCTAATGACCCGTCTGTGCACCTTTCTTCCTCTACTGATGATCTAGGTAGCTTTGCAGCCTCTTTTGGTTTCCACCACCTTTCCTTGCCTTCCCATCATCCCGATATTCCCATCCGTATCTATGATGTACTTCCCACCATGCGTCCCCACTTTTCCTCCCTTTTCTTGTCTTGTGATGATATTCCGTCAACCCTCTCGTCCACTCATTACCTTGGTTACGCTGATGGCGCTAGTCGCTATTCTCGAAACCTTACCTCCACCGCCTGGGCCATTTTTACCCCCTTGCATACCCTTGTCCTTGCAAATGGGGTCTGCATTGGTCAAGCCACCAATAATCAGGCCAAATATGATGCAGGTCGTGGTCTCTTAGCCGATGCTCTCTCTCATCATATCCTCCATCTGCATGTCCATTTATATTCCCTGCTTATTATCTTACAACTTAATGGTGTCTATCGTGTGCATAATCCTCTCCTGTTTAGACAATATTTACGAGTGCAGCTTTTGATCTGCCAATTTAGATTCATTACATTTAGCCATATACCTAGAGATAAAAATCACTACGTAGATCAACTCACAAACCATGTTCTAGACTGGCATTTATCACACACAACACAATAACATTTAACACCATCAATCAAATACATCCATCATATATACCATATCACATGTGTTTTTAGAGTCCATCTGCTCTGAAACATATGGCAGGCCCATAGCATGTTAAACAAAACATAACTACAAAAATGGGGGGCACCACTTGCCCCTACAAAAACACTGGGGGGCACCACCTGTCCTACACCTAATCACTCCTTGGAGGATCCCGAGCCAATGGCTCTGCTCCCGCATCTCGTAGATCATGCACAGTCTGACCGGCCATCGCCATGCATCGCATGATACCTCGCCACTCCGAGGGTAGTGCAATACACAACTCTATGTATCGGTCGTCTAAATCCTGCCAACCATGCTCCGACACACCAGTCAACAGTCCCTCACATCTACGACGGATGTCCTCCACCAGTGTGGCCATCTCCTCACTCTGTCCTGTCCTCGATCCACTTGCCCCTGTAGCTCCTCCTGCTGCAGGACGTCCCATATATCCGGCCGGTTTTACCGGAGCTATATCTGTATTCCAAAAAGTATAAATATTAGCACCATACAGACTAGTCACAAACTTTAAACTGCACATAACAGATTAGTTACTTGTCACTTACCATCAGGTCCCCATACTCAACCAGGTGGAAGTGGCAAGTTCGGATCTCCCTAATAACTCATCCCACTATAGGGATAGTTGTCTATGTATAACGGCATCTGATCCCAATGGGTGAATAAATCTGGTCGGCACACCCGTCCGACCACCCCTCCCCCTCCTTTAATTAGTAATCGTCCCCACCGACGCATTCGAGGCTCTCTCGGACCTCCATCAGGCAACTGTACACGAGGTCGTAAGGTCGGGATCTTCTCAAAGAAGAAAGAGAAAAACATCGTCCCATAGGCGCAATCATGATTCACTTGCTGCTTGCATAGCGACAAATGTCGTTTCACCGACACCAACATCATCTGGGCCCACCCATAGTAGGTCCCACTCAGCACACTCTCCACGATCATCATCTGCCCTCCAGTGATGTGATGGAACGCCTGGCTACCCAAGACCCGTAACACTGCTGCGGCCACCGCTTGGGTCTCCAACCTCTCTAGATCACCAATGGATATTCAATTCCCCTTGACTCGGACCCCTGGTCGACAATGTCGCTCAACAAACTCCATAATGTTACGCCCACATGGTAACA
Source organism: Pinus albicaulis (assembly GCA_034641835.2). NCBI lineage: Eukaryota > Viridiplantae > Streptophyta > Pinopsida > Pinales > Pinaceae > Pinus > Pinus albicaulis. The sequence goes on from CM076575.1 coordinate 942,354,384, forward strand.
CTGGCTGCGTATTTCCCACCATCCCTAATGGTGGGAGACCAGTCAAGAAATACAAATCCTGGACCATCAGCTCGATCCTGTGCCCCTGCACTACAAACGCCTCCTGATCTGGATCCCAGTAACTGATAATATGGGCCAACAAGGGCTCTCCATCCCTCGTCAATAGGTTCTCTAAAACTTTCAACACCCCATACCTAGCCAGTACATGACGGACACCCTGATCAGCCTGGATCTCCGTCCGTAATGTACCTAAGTCTCTCTCTCTCCATTTGATCACTATATCTGCCATATCTGCACAAAAACATCCATTTTTCAGTCTACAGATCCACACAACTGCATCTATCCACACCAAAAATGAATCTCAACCCAAAACAACACTGAAATCACCTCCCTCTCACAGGTCGTACTTTTCAGAAAAAACCTGGGCTAGGTCACACTTTTTAGGTCCAAACCTGCGTCCCAGGTCGTAGTTTTTGCCCCAAAAAGTGTGACCCAGCCATGAGGAAGAAATAGGGGCAGTTACTGAGATTTAAAGCCCTGATCTGCGATTTGAATCCATCAAAAACAAAGCTTAATATTAGGCCTCTCACCTGCAACTGACGGATCACAATTCCAATGGTCGGTTTGTCCGCTACGATCGCCGCAAGATTTAGGGCCTTCTCTCCTCTCCACACTCACCACAGCTACACAAGAAAATGAATGATTTTGGAGGGAAAACGCCCTATTAGAAGAAAACCCCTGTTTTTTCTTTCGCCCGTTGCGACCAAACCGTAGCCCCATTTGACACACCGTCTGCACCGTTGGCAAGCTCTCACCGAGCACTCAAATGGGTATCTATCAGTCTTTTATGTTTTGATACTTCACCACGACACAATTTTTTCCATGAAGGGTCTATCACCTCTTCTCAAAATTGAATTTCTTCACTTACGACACTTGTACTTGGGGCACCACTTTGCCTCCTTACTCATATTCGTTCATGTTGATTTTCGTCATGAGCTTCCCTATTGTACTCATGCTTTTACGGTTCCCCATTGGACCCGTACTATGAGGCAGCACCATCGAGTCGCCCTTGTTTAGAGCATTTGAGTCGAGTCACCAGCACATTCATGGAGTCTATCCTGAGTCCCTTTGTACCCCGCCATAGTCCTCCATCCTTTCCTGCTTGGTCCCTCCGTCATGACCCACATCATGGCCTTTAATACCCCTGTCCACTCTCCCTCATGATATTGTGTCAGTCGCTGCCAAGCCATTCATACACTTTATGCTCTAACAAGGGAAGTCGTCCAACTGCTCCTCCATTTCTCTCATTCCATCATCATCATTAGTGTCTACTTGGTCGTCGCTCTACTATTTTCCCCGTGCCTTAGGTGGGGTTCCCTTATTGCCTCACCTATGGCAGACCTATTTCTATCGACATCAGCTCATTTATTCCAGAAGCCAGGTCTAAGGGGCAGTGTCCCTTAGTTCGAGCTCCTATCAGCATGATCGTGATCTATACACTTGATGGTCCAGTGATGCAGCAGCAGCTATTGATGATTCCTAGGTATGTGTGAGATGTCTCAACCCTCATGAGGGGGTGGCCCTGCAGGTAGCCCCCCACATGCTCGGATGACTTCCTTTCCGCCCCTGATGCAGCTCCTCCCATTTGATGATATCAGCCTCTACCGCTTGCGGCGCCTCTTCGATTTGCACATATCAGTCCGATGTTGCGAGCCCTTACCCGCGTGTAGGGGGAATTTGGGTGTATTTGTATCTCATGTACTACCATATTGTTGCATAAGTCCTGACGACTATTCCAGGCATCGCATGTATGTGAGATTTATCATGTTATTTATTTGGCTCATTTTTAGGCCAACACATGCTTCATTATTGCGTTCCGTGGTTTTTCGGGCGCCTTATTCCTTATACTTATTGTGTTTCGTGGTTTTCCGGGCACCTTATTCTTTATACTTTGTCTCGGCGGGCATAGGTATGCCTCCCCCGCTGCCTTTAGCACAGGTACCACTTCATAGAGACTTGTTGCGCCTGTAAGTCTCGTCTCCTCAGGGTCTAGCCCTTTACCACATCAGACACATTACACTTCTCTCTCTTGCTTCCCTTTTTCTATCTATTGATTGAGTTCTTACAACATACTTCGGTCATACGATTTGCTCCTAACACTCATACATTGGGGGGAAATCTGTTATACCATTTTTTTTGTCATCTAACCTATTATTATTAGATGAACCCAAGTACACCATGTAAGACCAATTTTACCCCAAGTAAAATTGCTTTCACCAAATAAAATAACTTATTTAGTCATTTTTAACCCAAAACAAAGCAATTAATTAAATAAATCTTTATTTATTTAATTATTTCCTAAGAACAAGTTATTTAAATAATATTCTTAGTTAAATTTGACTAAATCATCCATAAATAATCAAATAAACCATTATTTATTTAATTATATTCCCATCATTCCCCTAAAATGATAAATAAATCATTTATTTATTTATTATTTATAAATAAAGGAATTGACCCAAGTCAAGAACCCTTTTCCCTCCAAAAAATATAATAAAATATTCCTAAAGGGTGCTTCTAGAATTCGATTAATAATATTTTATTCATGCACCGAGTTCTAGACCACCCCAATATTTTATTATAAATAGGAGGGTTTTCCCCATTCATTAGTCACCTTCATTGCATTAGATCACTCTGGATCTACTCTTGGTCACCATTTTCCATTTTTCTTTGTGAACTCCCATTGAGTTATATGTTTGCTTTTCCACATCCATAAGAGAGAGAAATGCTAGATCTGAAACACTGAGGACTTCCAAGAACCCATCCCACTGAGGAGAACCAGAAAACACCTTTCTTGTTTTCCTCTCAGGTGCCCCATTCTTTAATATAATACAAAATTCTTTCATATACATTCTTCTTGTCTTGTTCATTGGATCTATGGAGTTATGTTATTTTTTATCTGCTTAATATCTTTTGTGCTTAGATCTGAATTTGTGCAGCAATATTAAAGGTATTTTGCAGCCATAATCGATGTTAGGGCTATTTGTTATGCGTAGCTAAAGTGATCTTTTATGACGAAAGATTCATACTAACATGGATTATGAGAACACAGCCTTCTGTTGCCATCACTGCCATCAAACAGGGCACCTTCAGAACTCCTGCACCACATTCCTTGCCCAAAAGAATAAAATAAATCAAAAATATAAACCTAAAAGCTAGAATCCATGTGATCCACCCCCCATGGATGACATTGATTCCTTCAGCTCGGATGAGGAGGAGATTGAGGCAAAAGTGGAGGCTACAATGCAGATGAAGGATACGCCCTCGGCCAGCCCTAAGGGACCCACTGCTTCCTCGAATTCTTAGAAATTAACGCATGATTCCTTCTCCTCCAATTCAGATAAGGAGGTTCTCCCCATAGTCAGCAAAAATCAATAAGTGACTCTTGCCCATTCGCACCATACTGGATGGGTCAAAGTCAACAAAAATAAAGGAAAGAAATGTCGTATGGAGGATTCAACCCACTCTAGGTAGATTCCAATGACTATCTCTTTTGCCTCCTAGTTACACTTGTTAGCTCTTTTGCTTACTCTCTGATCACTTTTCAGGTCCGAGGTTGATAGTTTATCATTTCCGGCTTCCCCGCTCTTTTTCTTCTTTTAACTGTATCTACAGTTTGTACCATATGATCTCTTAATAGAATTAGTCTTATTCACAAAAAAAAAAAACATTCCTAGTGAATAATAATACAAATTACAATTTATCTAATTAATTTTCATGTTTTGGGTTAAATATGACTAGGAATATTAATTATACAGTGGTTTAGTGAATTATCCCTAGAGGAAAATCAAGCAAATAAGGATTCATTTAATTATTCCTCATGGGGTTTCCTGCTTAGACCAGAAATAATTTAATAAACTATGGGTTATTAAATTATTTCTCATAGTGAAAGCAATTTTACTATGGTAAAATTGGTCTTACATGGTGTACTTTAGTCCATCTAATAGTAATGGGTTAGATGACCAAAAATTGGTCTAACATAATTTGTTGAAGAGTGTTTTTGTACTACAACTCCAATTTTACAAGTTTGTTAGATAAATTCATTATTATCTTGTTCATCTCTTCTAAATTATGTTCTTGAGTTTCCTTTACATGGCCCAAAGAAAAATATTCTTCCTTTCCTCTTCTCCTGACACCATATCCAACTTTTTCTTTCCACTTTCGAGTGGAGACAAAATTTTCTTCAACTTCCAGGGCATTTGTTTGGATTTGGTCCAGAGTACGAGACTTTATTTATCTAAGGGTAAACCCAAACTCTGGTTCAAAGGATCCAACAAAAACCACTTTGGAGGAAACCTATGGAGGTTCAATTTTAATAGGAATACTATTCTATAATTTATTAAACCTCTTGATAAATTCTGAGATATCTTCATTATGCTTTTTTCTTCATTTCATTAAATTCAGTAAGAATATATCCATGGCCCCTTTTATCCCCCCATTTCTGCAAGAAAGAGTTCTCTATCTCCTCCCAGGTATTAATTAAAGCATTTAGTATAATCTTGAACCATTTCCTATTCTCCACATCCACATACTGCACAAAGAGTCTTAGGACTACGTCGAGATGTTCCACATTCAAATTCTCAGAAAATGCACAGAAAGTCTCTATATGTTTCTGGGTTCAAATATCATCCTCTCTAGTGAACCTTGGAATATTTTAAATGTAATATTGTGTCATCTCGTTCAAAGGTTGTGTAAAGTTGGGTGGAGCATATTTTTTGAGTAGAAAACTAGGTAAAGCCATGTTTCACAATGGATGTGGTTGGAGATTTACTACAGGGCCTGGTTGAGGAGTTGTGTGGATTATGTCTATATGGAGAGGAGATGGAGTGTTATAAGTGATCTGAGTCAGACTATTTATGAGGATATATTTGACTTCTTCAGGTTCTGGGAAGGTAGGTAATGTGAGAGGAGGCGAACTGATAGTGGCTTCTTCATATTTAACTCTCGAGGAAAATGAGCTAAATAGTTAGCAGTGTTCTTCTAAATATTCCAAGGCTTTGAAATAAGGCTTAGATTAGTTTATCATAGCCTTCTGAGAGTTGTAAATTGACACTTCAGGAAATGAGATTACAAGATCTGGAGTAATAGGGGTCCTTTCTTTCCAAACCCTTATGGATATGATTTTTTTGGGGTCAAATACAGGGGGAGTTTTCTGTTGAGAAGTGTCAAAGCGAGTATGAGGCCTTTTGAAAGTTTGGATGATCAAAAGAATATTTAAATAGTGGATTCACAAATATGAAAGATCTTCAACCCATGCGCCATTTTTTTCACCTAACCAGGGAGTGTACAAGTGTTGTACCCCTTGGTTAGGTGAAACAATGAGCTAAATAGTTAGTAGTGTTCTTCTGAATATTCTAAGGCTTTGAAAGAGGACTCAGATTAGTTTATCACATCCTTTTGAGAGCTGGAAGTTGACACTTTAGAAAATGAGATTACAGGATCTAGATTAATAGGGTTCCTTTCTTTCTAAACCCTTATGGATATGATTTTTATGGGGTCAAATACAGGGGGAGTTTTCTGCTGAGAAGTGTCAGAGCGAGTATGAGGCCTTGTGAAATTTGGGATGATAAAATTAATATTTAAACATTGGAGTCACAAAGGTGAAAGATCTTCAACCCATGCCCTATTTTTTTCACCTAACCAAGGGGTGTAAAAGTGTCGTACCCAAGAAAAATATTCTGATTCATCCCCGACAATGACATCAGAAGATGTTGTAGCTCCTAGACAAAACTGCCAAGTTGAGGAGATGTCAATGCCTATGAAATCTTAGTCTCTATTGAAGATGATTGATTTATGCTCAAGAGATAAATAAAAAAATGATTTAAAAATGGTTCAATTACCCTTATTATAGGTTGATTTAACATACACATAAAAACTACATCAATCCCAAGAGTAAATTTTTAAGTTTGGTGGCCTACACACAGAGAATGCAACTTGATTTTTCATTACAGTAAATATGCAAAGGAGAAATATAATGAAGGGAAAAAGTGCAGAGGGATGGACAGACACATAATCCTATGTAATAAATCCTAGAAGAAACATTAAAAGGTAAAGGAAATGAATTGCATAATTTATGGAGCACATTTTAAGGTTTTCAACTCAATATTTCACATGAACTTTCTGTTGTATCATAACACAGGTAAATCTTCAATATCATAGGTACCATCTGCTATTACATAACGTATATAAATCTACAATATCACAGGTAGAATAAACTATTACATAACATGAGTAAATATGTGACTTCAGAGTGAATCGAGCAGCTACAATTACACAATTTATAAAGAATAAAATCACACATCAAGTGACACACATAGGAAGAACACATACTACATATTCCAATACTTGGAATAACAAAAAAAGTTCTTCATTAATCTTTAAGAATAGAATACATGTCACAGCCCAAACTTGTGAAATTTGAAAAACAATGACAGTCTCTAGAATAGGAAAAAAGAACCAAAACTTGGAACCTCCTCTAAGAAATAGAATTCATAACCCTTCTAATGAGTTTCTTCTCCCTATTTATAGGGAGAACCAAAATAAGGAAAACTTACAAAAATCTCAGAATGCTACAACTATATGAATTCCCCAGCTGCTTGAGCATGCAAATGGCCTAGCTGTCATAATGATTACCTAACATACTTGATTCTTTTCTTGAAATTTCAATAGTTACAAAACAATAAAAACAGGAGGTGCCATGATTGACAAATTAAAATATCTTCGTTATTGATTCCTTTAATTCCCTAAGGTGGACTTAAGGTCCATTATCTGGTTTCATGGTGGTTTGATGATCTGGTCATGACTCTGCCATGATATTCCTCCCATGGTTATCTGCCAGTTCACATGTTGTTTTCTCCCTCTAAATGCTTGGACTGTCCCTTTTTTGGAGCTATTTGTGATTTGGTGTGGTGGCATGGAAGGTTCTCTACACTGGCTGATGATTTAATGAAGTCGATAAATGTCGACCCATCCATATATGTACACTATGTGTCATTGTATCAAAGCTTTCACACTTCATAACTTTTATTAAAACAAATTTTACAAAAGAGAGAGATTTCAATGTCTTCAACTCATTTCTACTTAGCCTCTTTTTTTTATGCACCATATGACCATGTGTTGTGATCGACAGCTTCGTACTGTACTGTATTGGGGATCTCAGAGCCCTGCATATCATAACTTTTTATTATCAAGAGCTTACATTATTACAAAATCTTGATTGGCCCTTGGCCCCTTTTTCTTAGCTCCTTATCGCATTTCCTCAACAGGACTAGGTGCAATGACTGGTGACTTAGTATTTGAGTTCTAGGGCCTTTATAATCCTGTCGGGGGCCTATCCCTTAATATATTTTCTCTTACCCCTTGGTTATTTTGGATTCCACATCCAAGTGACAATCACATTGGAAGCATCGCACCTCGTAACTTTTCCAAAATTAATTTTCAAAGAAGCTACGAGAAAATCAATCTCTGATAATCTTCATATCACTCTAGGTGTCAGGCCTTGCTTTGCACCCTTGGTTCTTTGGAGTCCCTATGACTAAGTTCCAACCACATCAGATCCACTTTCATCATAACTTTTTCAAAATGAAATTTCACATGAGTTACAAAAAATCTAACCTTTGAGATGATGTCACGCTAATGTCGTTGTCTCCACATGGCGCCTCCTTAGTGGTGACACATATCACACTGATTTTCCCCATTAGGGCACCCAAAAATGATGAAATGACTGCCACGTGTCCTCTGTACTGCCACATCATGCTTACGGCATCTTCCTCATCAGCTTCTCAGGGCTAACTATCTACTACCATGTGTCCTATCAGAAGAGAGAAAGGGTCCCCAAATACTTTTTTTTTCATGTTATTTCCTTTGTAAATCTCCTCCTCGAAACCCAGGCGTCTATAAAGAATCCAATTGTTAAGGAGTTACAAAACTCTGAGGCTCTAAAATATTTAGGCTTTAATATCTCTAGGCATTGATATCTCTAGACTCTAATATCATCCTGCTCTGAGGTACGAACTCCCGAAGTTCAAGGTTGTATTTTTAGACCTTCCATAATTTCCTACTTTAAAATTCCCCTTCCGATATCGGGTTCCGATGATCGTCTCCCAAAATTTCAGCCCTCCATTTTCATTCCAGCTCCTGAAATTTTGACTCTCCCTTTTCATTCTGACTCTAGAAATTCCGATTCTCCCTGTTCATTTTGGCTCTCCTTTTTGGCTTTCCCTTTAGGATTTTGTATTTTAGCTCTTGGATTTTGGCTCTCCCTTTAGTCAACCAAGAAGGCACCTATGCTTCTCTGCTCCAAGGATGAAAAATAGGACCATTCAACACAAAAACAAGAGGGTATTACAGGTGACAACAACATGAACATGATTAATAATAACAATAACAGTACAAAACACACAATTTAGTCAACATAAAGGTATGATGCCACCAATGATCAAAAATTCATTAATGAAACACACAATATTGCAATGTTGGTGCTCCCGCCCCCATCATCGTTCATCTATTTCTATAGGTATATCTCACGCGGGAATAGAGTACACCACTATATAATTTCATATTACAATGGTAAGATCATCATGAGAATCTCTCGATTTTCATGTGATCTAATTTGAGAATACACATTAATAATTTGATAACAATTTCCAATTTTAGGACAAAGTTTTAAAAATTTTCCAAGTTACAATAATTATCGATAGAAAATCCTAACTGTTTCAGCTGCATTGTCCATAAACTTATCCTTTGTTAGTCGAAATATATTTTAACGAGATGCTTTCCAAATTGATGTTCATAACTAATTGAAGTAGGTCATTGCATCCAAAACATATCTTCATATGTAACCACAATGCTCATCGATTTCTTGTCCTATCCTTGGCGAGGAAAAAGTAGAAATTGTAATTGTGCAACAACATCTCAACAGACCACAAAATCTGAAACAAACCAATTGTATTTTTTAAGAGAAAAATAGCCTAAAACAATAGTTCTCATGCAAAATTCTAAGTATAATTTGATCATTAGGATGACATATAAAAAGATACATACCGTGGTTGATAATGTTTGTTATAATGGAAGAGTATGGTCTCAAGAATAAAAAGGTAAAGAAAAGGTAGGAAAATGAGTGAAAAAAGACTTAAATTTCACATCCTAATATCTCCCCCCAACTTAAGTATCTACATGATTTCGTGTCCCAACATTTCCATCCCTCTCTACTTCAATTGTTGATTCTTGTGTAACAACACCATCTTCAGTAGGTTCTTGTGGAACAATGGTTTGGAATTCTTCATCTTGCTCTCCAACTTGAATTCCAACTGAAATAGTGGTTGGCCTTTCATAACCTGGCTTCTCCATCACTTCCTTACATACATCACATAATCTAAATAAAATTACTTTGACCACTTCTACTAGGATTTCTAATCCATTTTTTTTTCTAAACCAAATATGCCCTTCAACCATGGCAAGTTGTTTCCTTAAATTCTCATTATCCTCCTTCAATTTATTATTTTGTTGAATAAGTAGGTCAATTTCATACTTACTTGGTAAAGAGACATATTCTTGTTCCTTTTTGAGCTCCTCCTCTTTATAGTATTCCTTAGGTTCCTTTGATTCAGGTCTAACATCATGAACTTCAGGTGTCGGGGTATGTTCTTTTACAAATTAGTTTTCTTTCTCTTCATTATATTGTCCCTCAAACTCCTTTGATTTTTTTTATTAGTGCATTCCTCAAATATTTAGGTAGCGAATGTTGTAAAAATTACCCACACTCTCATCTTAGGATTCTTTCCACCCAATCGCTTCTTCAATGTCCTCTTTTTCACCACAGTTTGTACATGAGTATATTTTTCAGGTGCTTTCTTTTATTCCCAAGGAATTTTTATTTCAGGAACCACTGCTTCAACTAACATTGTTCTAGGTGGCCCTATTTCAATTATCTCTTCCTTAGGCCATTCTTCCTCAATAGGGAATTCATGATAACTATCCTCATATTTTCCACTAGATGCTATTTTTCCTTCGGCGGATGTACCAACAGGCGTTCTTATGGAACTACATCTCATAGGGTTTCTATGAATGGGTCTAGGAGGTGTAACCACTCTTCTTTGTCTAGGAAGTGTAGCTACTATACTTTGTCTGGGAGGTGTAAATTCTCTATATTTTGGTTTTTTTTCAACACTTACCTCATTTTCTTCACTTTTTGGCTTCTTTAATTTCATTGTTTCATCATAGTTTTTACAAGAGTAAAATTTTCAGATAATTCCTTATATTTCCCATAATTTTTTGTTTCAAGAACCCCTGCTTCAGCTGATGTTGTTCCAGGTGCCCCTGTTTCAATAATATCTGCCTCAGGCCCTTCTTCCTTAATAGGGCATACATGATAACTACCCTCGGATTTTCCATTGTATATATCCATAGGTTCCTTAGTGCATGATATTTTTCCTTCAATGGATGTACTAGTAGACATTTTTATGGAAGTTCATCTCTTACTATTTCTACGACCATGTTTAGGAGGTGTAACCGCTCTTCTTTGTATAGGAAGTGTAGTTGTGATACTTTCTATAGGAGGTGTAATTTCTCTATCTTCTTTTTTTTTTTTAGCGCTTACCTCTTTTCATTCACTTTCACTTTACTCTGTTTCAATGGCTGGTGCATGTGAATTTTCCAATAAACCAGTCCATGTGCTTCCCTATTGTTATAGTTAATGAATTATGATTAACTTAATGAGTTCCTGGTTGGTTAAGAAGCTCTTTGGATGTTTTTCCATATGTACCACCTCTACCAGGTGTTTTAAATATTTTATCAAATAATATGGAAAATTTATTAGTTGTCCATTACGAAGATGTGCCAATAGTTGAAAATGATAATTCAATATTATCCCAAAACATCCCTCACAAGTAATGAACTATTGAATAAAAAGGCCACATCATTGCGAAGGTGAGGAAATGATGTTATATCAATACCTTTCCCCTTTCTCCTTACTTCCTCTCCTCGCTATAAAAATTTTTCCCTAGCTGATGGAACTATTTTTTTCCTAGAAAACCAGTGAGCCCCTATCGGAGGTAAACCTATCACCCTAGAAATTATGTCCTTCGTTGTAACAACCCCGAGTTGAAATTCCATGTAATAAATGGACATTATAAAAGGAAAAAATCAAACCAAGGTCATGGGACTTGTATTCCAAGTTGAATGAGGGGAAAAACATTACATTTTTCATTACATATGGTTAATTAATTATTGGCTATGGAAATCAGCATTGGCATTGGCATTGGAAAAAGGAAAATGGAAACAAATCTAAATTAATTCAAGAAATAAGGGAAAATAAGAGAAAAGGAAGATGAAGATACAAGAATATGCATGCAAGGGAAATTGAAGAAAAAAGGAAAGAAAAGAAAAGAAGAGGGAGAACATTCTAACACACTCTTGGACACTCTAGCATTCACTTGGACAAGGAGAGGAAAAGAGGAGAGAAAACTTGGACACAAGGCAGACATAAGGAAGCAAGTAAGAAATAAAAAATTAGGGAGCGCAAGAGGAAGATTGGACAGTAATGAGCAAGGGCAAAAATCAAGAAAAGAAAGGGAAACCATGAGGAGGATTTTGCAGGTAATAGGTTGCATTTTTTATTATCTTTTTGGGATGTGAATGCATGGTGTATACATTGGTTTATTTTTCATGTTTTTTGTCATTGGAATGGGATTTTCCTATATTGGCAGTGATGTACAACCTTTCCTTTTCCATTTCCTGGATAACCATGGTATTGTGGGTTTTCCTTTTGGTTGATCTTTGGATTTCTGATGGATTTGGATCTAGTCGAGGTGGGCTCAAGAAAATACCAAGGGTTGAGGATGGATATGGTTTTCTCCAGGAAGATATTAACAGGTGGGTGGAGACAATAATATTCCTCTAGGTATGGTGAGGAAATCCTGACACATATAAGCTTGCATTGGTTTAGTGATCTCTGGACCGATTTAGGTGAGATCACTGTGACTTGAGGGTGGACGTGGTTTAACCTATGGACTCCATGTTTGGTTATGCTTTTGTTTGTCCCATGAGATCCCACATTAATGCTTGGAATATGGCACAAAGGTGATTAGATTGAAATAAATATTTGGTTCAATCCAAATCTCTGGTCGGGTGGTACGTGGAAGTCCCTGGCTTGGTTTTCATTATGTATATTCTATTATGTGTTATTATTTAATGATGATCTACGAGCAAAATTTCTAGTATAATGTGTGATTTTATGATTGTTTTTTCATGCCTTAATTTTGGTTAAATGTTATTTACATGCATGGTATATTTATTATTACATGATGTTCTCTTGTTGATGATCTTATTCATGGTTTGAAAAGTTATGGAATAGCTCTATGAATGCGTGAGCTAATATGTATTTTTTACAGCTATTATGAAAGGGAAATGAACCTTCTTGATGATTCTCTTATGAAACTAATGAAATAGTGAGAAAATATGCAGTCATTACCTACAAGTAATATAAAACAATGTTACCGATGAAACGGGAACTATTACCTCAAAACAGGAACTCTAGCCCAAAAAGACTCAAAAAACATGAAAAAATGCCCCAAAAACAAAAAGTGTGTATTCCAGAACGCATTTGTTTTTTTCTCGAGGTCAAATTTCACCTTTTTATAAAATTATACTAAAAACGAAATTGTTTCTTGAAAAAATGATTGAAAAAACACCCTCAAAACAAAACGAGTTGATGCTGGAATAACAAAAAAAAACATTGTGTCACACTTTTGACACATTGTAACAATCGAATTAAAGAAAACATATTAGGACATTGAAAAATTGTAAAATTATAATTTTTTTGATAGATGATGTTAAATATAAACAAAATTCTGAAGGGCTTATCATTTCGAACAATTTTTATCCATGTTGTTAAACATAAAATATCTTGACTCTAAACAACCCTAAATTGTAATTATTTTCAACCATAATATTAAAGATAAAATTTCGTAGCGCATAAAAACCTTAATGACAAGCTGTAAATCTCAAGTTTTTAAATCTTAAGTTTTCAAGATACTTGAACCATGAAATTATGGAGAAATTATATGACTTAAAACATTTTTTTTAAATGAACAAGTAAATGAAAATTTTATTATTCATATATTTGTTTGTTTATGTATAAAAACATATTTTTTAATTTTTTTTATTGTTTTTCTATATTTTAAATTATAATTGTTTTAGTTTTAAGAAAATAAAAATTAAAAATTAAAATCTTCTTATATATGTTTGTTTATATTTTAAAACATATTTTATTTTTATTTTTATTGTTTTTTTATATTTTAAATAATAATTGTTTTAATTTAAAAAAAATTAAAATTAAAAAATAAAATTATTTTATATTTGTTTGTTTATTTTTTAAAACATATTTTTTAATTTGTTTTTATTGTCTTTTTATATTTTAAAATTTTAATTGAATAGTTTTTTTTTTAACAATACATTTTTTTATTATAATAGTTTTTGTTTAAAAAAAATTTAAATTTTTTAAATATTTTGTGTTTGAAAAAAATAAAATAAAATAAAAATTAATTTGTCACTCACTGGGGGCTGGAGGTAGGCTGGGTAGCCCTCGATGGCGCAGCCTGGCCGGCCTCTGGCCCCCGGCTGGGCGGAGGGTGATTCTCGGAATCGCCCTCCGCCCAGCCGGGGGTGATTCTCGAAATCGCTCTCTGCCCAGCCGGGGGTGATTCTCGGAATTGCCCTCCGCCCAGCCCGGGGTCAGAGGCAGGCCAGTCGACACCATTGAGGGCTGTCGAGCCTGCCTCAGTCGCCCTCCACCCATCCACAGGTCGGAGGCAAGCGCGGCGCCATTGAGGGCTGCCTAGCCTGCTTCCGGCCCCCGGCTAGGTGGAGGGCGATTTTGAGAATCGCCCTCCACCCAGCCACATGTCGGAGGTAGGCTTGTCAGCCCTCGACGGTGCTACCCGACCTACCTCTGGCCCCCGGCTGGGCAGAGGGTGATTCCAAGAATCACCCCGGGCTGGGCGAAGGGCGATTCCGAGAATCAGCCCCGGTTGGGCGGAGGGCGATTCCGAGAATCACCCCCAATTGTGCGGAGGATGATTCTGAGAATCACCCTTCGCCTCGAGTGATTCTCGGGAGTCTCGCCCCTTAGGAGTCGGAGGTGGAGGGGCCAGCCCTCGGCCAACCCCTCCTACCTCGGCCCACCCAGGTGTCAGCTGAGGCGCGTGCGTGCGCCTCGACCCAGGTGTGGAGGGAAATTCTAAGAATCACCCTTGGCTGGGCGGAGGGTGATTCTCAGAATCACCCTCCGCCCAGCCATGCGTGATTCTCGGAATCGCTCTCCGCCTAGCTGGGGGCAATTCTCGGAATTGCCCTCTGCCTAGCTAGGGGCCAGAGGTAGGCTGGACAGCCCTCGACAGTGCTTCCCGGCCGGCCTCTGGCCCCTGGCCGGGCGGAGGGTGATTCCGAGAATCTCCCTCCGCCTAGCCAAGGGCTGGAGGCTAGCTGGGCAGTGCCATCGAGGGCTGCCCAGCCTGCCTCCACCCAACCAGGGGCCGGAGGTAGGCTGGGCAGCCCTTGACGACACCGCCCGGCTTGCCTCCGGCCCCCGGCTGGGTGGAGGTTGATTTCGAGAATCACCCCCAGTTGGGTGGAGGGTGATTCTGAGAATCGCTCCTGGTTGGGCAGAGGGCGATTCTGAGAATCACCACTAGTTGGGTGAAGGCTGACTGGGCGGCGTCATCGAGGGCTACCCAGCCTACCTCCAGCCCCCAGCTGGGCAGAGGGCGATTCTCGAAATTTCCCTCCGCCCATCCGAGGGCCGGAGGCAGGCCGGGTGACGCCGTCAAATGAAGGAGATTGGGTTTTGGATCTATTTTTAGGTTCACGTAAGTTTTATTATACAAATTTAAATTTAAATACTTTATTTTTTACTTTTTATGTCTTTATACTAATTTTCTTACTTATTTCTTTTGTACTTGATGATTAGGTGCAACATTAGCATGTTTCCTACCAAAAGGAAGAAATTGCATTTCCATTGAGAAAGACCCAGTGTAATGCAAATTTATTCAACAAAGAATTAATGCTCTTGAATTCCTTCTAGATGTGAAGCAAGAAGTTGGTTTGAGGAAAGGGGATTTTAATGAATCATGTGTGGAAAAAAAAGCAAAGGAACCTCAACCACCATTATATGGAATGATTGGAAATGGACACTTTGGAAGATTTGCAGACATGAAAGATCTATTAGAAGATGACAATGACCAAAATGAAGTAGAAAATGTTGCGGAAGAAGCGATCAATGACGTTCTCGATGATGTTGAACATGTATTAGTTGATATTTTTGAGGATCTTTAAGTTATGCTTGCAAACAAAGCTCATTTTTTATATCTATTAATCAATTTTACTTGTAATGTTTATAATTTGATATTTTATGAGAAGAATCCTTATTTTTTGCAAAAAACATGTGATTACTATTATTTTTTGACATAAAATTCAATAAAAATGCTATTTTCTTAAGTTTTTTTGTTACGATTTTCCCAAAAATTAGTTTATTTAACATGTTTTTTCTAACAAAAAGTCTCTAAAAGTGTATTTTTTGCATTCTATTTGTATTGAAAATTTGTATTTTTTTGTCATATGATTCAAAATATTGGTTTTTTAGCGACAATTATTTGATGTGCATTGAAAAATTAATTAGCAATACATAAACTTGTAGAAAAAATAAACTTTATAATATTGACCCTCTTTTCATTTTTTATCTATGTGAAAAAGTGAAGATATCATTACAAATTTTTATTTAAAAAATAATAATTTTTTTCTTTTTAAAACACAAGTACATAAATGCACTTAAAAATAAACATCTCACGGAAGAAGAAGACATTAGAAAATGTGTAGTGTCAAAATAAATCCTCTAAAAAAACATTGGTGATGATACGCCACCACTATTCAAAATCGACATAAAAATCATCACAGAAAAAAAAAAAAAAAAAAAATAAATAAAATAAAAATAAATTTAAAAAAAAATAAAATAAAATAAAAAATTGAAGTGCCAAAAACATGTTAAAAAAAAAAATTTGATTCTGCATCACCACTTTTCAAAATCAGGTGTTTTTCTTGCTACGTCAAAAGGTAGGTACCAGTGCAGTTACCTATTTCATCGGTAACAATGTTATAATTACAAAGTGTTTGTATAAATTATTATCATGTATTTGGAAAACTTGAGTAGGAACATAGTCAATAATAAAGAGTTAAGACTCCTACATGTGGTTGAGAGATTTATGTAAAGTTCTGAGTAGATCTAAGTAGTTGGCCTATAGGCTAGCCTTAAAAATCCGGAACGGAGTCTTTGGCCACACTCTTAGAATTGGGTAATTTCGGTTGTATTCACACAAAGGATGAGTTGTGTGTGCAGCTAGAGGCATTTGGCCACAAAGATTGGCCTCTTGTGTGCAGCTGGGCTATAAATCTTGGTTGAAAGTGGTTACATCTCAGAGAAATGATCACCTGTGTAAATTTTTTGTCAACTAGGTGATCATGTGTCTTTAGGTGTTGCATTAAGGTCTGACAAGTGGACCCCATTTCCATAACTAAAACTTGGAGGTTGGGTCATGCATTGTAACTCTCAGCTTATGTTTACCCTGGTAGGATTGCAAGAGTTGGTAAATGTGGGTTTGGGTGTTACAGAGTGGTATCATAGCAAGTTCACACCACTTTACCTCAGGGTAAAAGCATATTTTTATGCATATAGATTTGCACTCGTCTATATGATTATCATGCATGCATGAAATATATTTTATTGTTAATTCTAGTCTAGTATCTTGACTCATTCATGTATTGATATGTTCTTGATATTATTATGTATCTTGCTAATATGAATTGGATGTGTAGATGCAATAGCCTCATCAATAGTAAGATGAGGTAATTCTTATTGATTGTGCCTTTTATTTTATCTAAGAGTTATATGTTGAGGGAAAATGGAAGGTTAAGGGATGAAGATAAAAATGGTTGAATATAGTTCATATGACTCCCTGTATAGGCCATAAGAGAAATTAGTGGGATGGGATAACTCATTTGAGCAGCAAGGAGAGGGAAACTCTCCTGATCTAATAGATACATTGAGAAGACTCAGAGCATAGATCATAAGTTGTAAAATTGATAATGAGAGGTTTATTAAAGCACAGGATAGGCTTGCGAAAGATTAAGAAAAGAAAGCTAAGGTCAACACATTTATTCTTCAAAGCCTTTCTGATTTATATAATCAAGGACAACTAGAGACCAATCATGAAGACAAAAAGGAAGAAAATAATAATGGTGCATATGGAATTAGGTCTCAGAAAAGGTACAATATGGATAAATATGATACAATGAAGAGTGGTTGACTCTTGGATACACCTGAGAATAGGGCTAGTACCCATGGATTTTATTCTAGATTTACTTCTGGGAGACATCATAGCCATCACCGCAAACATCATTATACGAGGAGTGAAAAGGGGTATTTTCAAGAGGATTTCAAGAAATCTAATCCTTCTACCTTTGATGGTGAGATGACTAAATCATAATTTGTAGAAGCATGGCTTCTTAGAATGAATAAATTCTCCAGGCTTCATGATTACTCAGAGAACGTGAAGGCATGGTAGCTACCTTCAAACTCAATGGAAAAGAAGATATCTCGTGGGAAGATGTCAACAATGATAGAGGCATTAGGGGAGAGGAGTTAATTTGGGAATAATTTTAAGGACTCTTTAGGAAGAAGTACCTATTTGAGAGATATTATGATGGAAAGGCCAAGGCATTTTATGAGCTTAGGATGTGTTCCATGACAGATGAAGAGTATACAACCAGATTCCTAGAGATGTTGAGATGTGTTCCATACCTCAAGGATGAGAAAGAAAATATCGAAAGGTTCATCAATGGGTTTCCATTGTCATTCAAAGACTAAGTTGAGTTTTATGAGACTCAGTCATTGGAGGAAGCCACCAAAAATTTGACTCATTGATATGAATAGTCAAAGAGCAAGAATTAGTTCAAGTGTGAATGGAAGGGTATGAGAAGATTAAAGCAAAATGGCCCAATAAGCGAGGAAGATATCAGGATGCAGGTGAGAAGGAAAATGTGGCCCCGCATAAGAAGTTCAATGCATCTAAAAAAGGAAATGGGTCTCAACATGTGGAGTAGCAGAATAAAGGAAACGAAAGAGAACCATTGAAGTGTTGGACTTGTGGTAGATATCATTAAAAGAATGATTGACCATTGTATCAGGGTGGCAAGAGGCACAGACAGTTGGGGATATAGGACAAATCATTCCCTTTATTTATGCAACAGTTGATAAGAAGCAGTCATACCACTAGACATCCATTATCGAGATAGAAGGTAAGATTTGTGATCAATTTTTTTTCTATTTTGATTGATCCAGAATCAAATTATAGATATACTAGTCCTGAAATGGTGGATCAGTGTCATTTGAATAAGTTTTTGCAAAATATTGGTTGGTGTAGTTGGCTACAGGGACCAAGAGAAAAGTTCACTATTGGGTGAGATCTTGTGCATTTGAGCTTAATGGAATGCATACAACATCAAATATTAATTTTCTTCATTTGGGTGCATATAGCATGCTATTGGACATGGATTGGTTGTTATTCATAGGACCAAGGTGGACTATTGTGGCAAGGCTATTGAGTGGCTGGATGAGGATGGAGAAAAGATATTCTTGTAGGGAACGAAGAATCCTACATCAGTAACGATGGTTACAACTAAGGAAGCTAAGCACATCTATAGAAAATGATGTGTAGTGTTTGTAGTACATGTTTCTAATGAAAAATGGAAGGATTATGATGATGGTGAAGTCCTCAAGAGGTATCCTATCTTGTATTAGTTTTAGGATGTGTTTCATGTAGAGATTTCAGAGTTTCCTCCTCATCAAGAAGTGGATTTCTCTATTGATTTGATGTCGGTTGAATCACCAACTTCTAATACACCATACATAATTATCACCCTTGATTTGGTGGAATTGAAGTTGCAACTTAAATAGATGCTTGATAAGGAATACATAAGGCCAAGTGTATCTTCTTGTGGTGCACCAATGTTTGTTGCAAAGAAGAAGGATGGTACACTCAGATTGTGCATTGATTACAAGTAGTTGAACAAGGTGAATATCAAGAACAAGTATCCATTTCCTTGGATTGACTATTTGTTTGATCGATTGAAGGGAGAAAATTCATTTTTGAAGATTGATATGATATCAATATATCATCAGGTGTGCATCAGGGACATAGAAACCTACAAGACGAAATTTCGTACAAGGTATGGGAACTATGAGTTTGTGGTGGTTACTTTTGGTCTTACCAATGCTCCAAACACCTTCATGTGTTTGATGAAAAATGTGTTGCACCCTTATATATATAAGCTTGTGATAGTATTTTTTGATGATTGTTTTATTCAAATAATGAGGAAGAGAATGCAGAACACCTTGAAACAATATTGAGATTTTCGAGAGAGCATAAGTTGTATGCCAAGCTTAGGAAGTGTAATTTCTTTTAGTTTGAGATTAATTACTTAGGACATGTTGTTTCCAAGGATGTATAAAAGATAAAGGCTATCATGGAGTGGCCAACTCCAAAGAATATGGATGAGGTAAAATCATTCATGGGACTAGCAATTTATTATAGGAGGTTTATCAAGAACTTATCTAAGATTTGAAATCCTATTACATCCTTGCATATAAAGGGGAATACATTTGAATGGACTAATGAGTGTGCAACTAGCTTTGATCATTTGAAGAAATTTCTTACCAATGCTCCAATTTTGAATATTTTAGATACTAATAAGGACTTTGTGGTTTTTATATATGCATGTAATGAAGGACTTTGTGGAGTCATGATGCAGGAAGGGAAAGTGATTTTATATGAATCTCAAAAGCCGAATGAACATGAGCATAATTATTTGACTCATGATCTTGAGTTTTCGACTGTCGTTCATGCATTGAAGATGTAGAGACATTATATCCTTAGAATGACATTCACCTTGATGAGTGATAATAGTGGACTAAGGTACTTGTTTGACCAACCTAATTTGAATGCAAGGTAGGCAAGATGGTGGGATACTCTCAATAAGTTTGACTTTAAAATCGGGTACATTAAAGGAAAAGATAACCGGGTTTTGGATGCTCTCAGTATGTGAGTACATGTGAATCATATTTTAGCTATGAGATCTTATGGGACAGAATTAAAGGAGCGGATATTTCATTCAGGGAAGCATGACGAGAGGTGCCAACAACTGAAGTAGAGATTTTAGCAGCAAGGTGTTAAAGATGAGTATCACCTCACAACAGATGGATTGGTTAGATTCAAGAGCAGGATCTATGTGTCTGACAATGGTGAATTAAAGAAGCTTATTTTGAGAGAGTTTCATGTCAATCCATATTCAGGCCACCCAGGATACTAGAATACTTTAACAATTATCAATAAATTCTACTATTTTCCTAATTTGAGGAAAGATGTGGCTATGTTTGTTGCTAAGTGTTTGGACTATAAACTGGTGAAAGCTAAAAGTAAGAATCCAACTAGTTTGTTGCAACCAATTCTGATTCCGAAATGGAAATGGGAGGCCATTTCCATGGAATTCATTATAGGATTTCCAAGGACATCAAGGCAGCATGACTCCATCATGGTTGGGGTTGACATGTTGAGCAAGGTAGCTCACTTTATTGCAGTTAAGTCTGCTAATTCAACTAGCGAGGTGGCTCAAGTATTAAGGATGTAGTGAAGTTTCATGGAGTTCATAAGAGGATTATATCAAATACGGATGCCAAGTTCACTTCTAGGTTTTGGAAGGAGTTGTTTATAGGATTGGGAACATATTTAGCCTTCATTATAGCTTATCATCCACAGATAGATGGAAAAATGGATAGGATTAACAGGATCCTTGAGGATATGTTGAGGATGTATGTCAAGCATCAACAAAGGAAGTGGGAGGAGTATCTTCCACTGGTGGAGTTTTCTTGTAATAATGGGTATCGGGAATCCTTGAAGATGAGTCCATTTGAGGCTCTCTATTGGAGGAGTTGTAATACTTCTATCAACTAGAGTGATCCAATGAGAAGGGTGTTGATTGGCCCATATATGTCGAGAGAGATGGAGTAGGAGATGGAGGTTATCAAAAGAAATTTGAAGGAAACATAGGATTGATTGAAGAGTAATGTGGACCAACATAGGGTATTCAAGGAGTTTCAGGTTGGAGAGCATGTGTGCTTGTGCATCAAGCCTAAGAATAGATCTTTGAAGATAGGTTCATGTGCCAAGTTGGCACCTTGGTATTGTGGGCCTTTTGAGATCCTTGAGAGGATTGGAACAGTGGCATATAGACTTGCCTTTCCTCCATCAATGAAATTCCATGTTTTTCATGTTTTGTTACTTAAAAAATATGTACAATATGTTGATCATGTGATTTATTGGTCTATATTGCAGGTGGAACTAGAAGGAGAGATCTAGCCAGAACCTTAGTGCATATTGCAACAAAATGAGCTCATGCTCCAAAATTGAGAATAATATCAAGTTAAAGTTCAATGGAAGTGCTTTGGGCCTGATGAAGCTAAATAGCAGATGGATGATTAGATATTGGCATTATATCCTTGTTTATTTGTTGGTTAAAGAAAATGTTCTTAGTTAAAGAAAATATTGCATCGAGTTGTGTTTATAAATCTCCATAAGTAGTATATTTGTCATGTTTTAGAAATATTTCTTTGTCATAAGATTCATAAGAACACCAAGGACGATGCTCCCCCAAGGGGGAGGGGTTTGTAACAACCTCAGGTTGAAATTATGTAATAAATGGACATTATAAAAGGAAAAATAACACCAAGGTCATGGGACATGTATTCCAAGATGAATGAGGGAAAAAAATTACATTTGGCATCACTTATGGTTAATTATTTATTGGCTATGGAAATTGGCATTGGAATATTCATTGTAAAAAGGAAAAGGGAAATAAATGGAAATTAATTCAAGAAATAAGGGAAAATAATATAAATTGAATATGAAGAGACAAGAATATGCATGCAAGGGAAATTGAAGAATAAAATAAAATAAAATAAAAAAAGAGGGAGAAGATTCTAACACACTCTTGAGCATTCTAGCATTCACTTGGACAAGGAGAGGAAAAGAGGAGAGAGCACATGGACACAAGGAAGACATAAGCAAGAAAGGAAAAAGAAAGGGAGCACAAGAGGAATATTGGAAAATAGTGGCCAAGGGTATAAATCATGCAAATAAAGCACAAACAACAGGAGAATTTTACAGATAACAGGTTGCATGTTTGATTATCTTGCTCGTATGTGAATGCATGGTTTATGCAATAGTTTACTATCTGTGTTTTTTTGTCATTGCCATTGGATTTTCTAGGATTGATAGTGATGTACAACCTTTCCTTTTCCATTTCCTGGATATCCATGTTATATTGGTTTTCATTTTGGTTTAACTTTGGATTGTGAGTGGATTTGGATTTGGTTGAGGTGGTCTCGGGAAAATCTCCAAGGGTTGAGGGTGGAGATGATTTTCTCTGAGAAGCTCTTGAAAAGTGGGTGGAGATAGGAAAATTCCTTTGAGTATGGTGAAGAAATCCTATGTAATCCAAGCTTGTATTGGTTTGGTGATCTTTGGATTGGTTTAGGTGAGATCACTGTGACTCGAGGGTGGATGTGGTTTAACCTCTAGAACTGCTATTTGGTTATGTTTTGTTTTGTCCCATGATATCTCACATTAATGCTTGGAATATGGCATGAGGGTGATTGGTTTGAAATAAATATATGGTTTAGTCCAAATATATGGTCGAGTGGTACGTGGAAGTCTCTGACTTGGCTGGAATTATGCATATGGTATTATGTGTTATTATTTAATGATGATCTATGAGAACAAGTTCTGGTTTAATGTGTGATTTTAAGATTTTTTTATCATGCCTTCATTCTGGTTAAATGTTGGTTACATGCATGGTATATTTCTTATTACATGATGTGCTCTTGTTGATGATGTTTTTCATGGTTTGACAAGTAATGGAATAGTTCTATGAATGCATGAGCTAATATGTGTTTGTTACAACTAGTATGAGAGGGAAGTGATCCTTCTCAATGATTCTATGATGAAATTAATGAAACAATGAACATATATGCATTCATGACCTACATGTACTATAATTACAAAGTGTTTGTATAAATGAATATCATGTATTTGGAAAGCTTGTCTAGGAACAAAGTCAAGAACAAAGAATGAAGACTCCTACCAGTAATTGAGAGACTTCTAGAAAGTTCTGAGCATATATGGGAAATTGGCCTTTATGTTAGCCCTAAAAATCTAGAACAGAGTCTCTGGACGCACTCTCAGAATTGGGTAATTCCATTTGTAGCCACATGGAGAATGAGTTATGTGTGAGTTATGCATGTGGTTAGAGGCTTATGGCTGCATGGATTGGCCTTCAAGTGTGTAGTTGGGCTATAAATCTTGGTTGAAAGTGGTTCCAACTTAGAGAAAGGATCACATGTGGAAATTTGTTGACTTTTGGGTGATCATGTGTCTCTGGGTGATGCAGTAAGGTTTGGAAAGTGGACCCCATTTCCATAACTGAAACTTGGAGGTTGGTTCATGCATGGTAACTCTCACCTCATGTTTACCCCAGTGAGATTGTAATATCAAGTAAATGTGGGGTGGGGTATTACATGTGTAACAAAAATTATAAATCCTCTAACCTCTCAATTTTTCTCATGTATATCCTGTGTGAATTCCATAGCAATTAGTTCGTTGAAACCCTGCAACTCATCAAAGTAGACTAACCACCCTGCATTCGTAAATATTTATAGGGATTCTAGATGGTGTAGAAGTGCATCAATGGAGTGTGGTTCATGATGGACTATTTCTCCTCTGATGGTTGTTTCAGAGAATTTTACTGCTTAGAACTTCTCAGAGACTGTTATAGGGTGACACTTGGTCAATACAAACACTTGGGTATAGAATATCAGTCGAATGAAGTTTGGTAATGGGTATGGAATAATTAAGGTTACCCTTTCAATGAATTCAGGATTTCAATGATAAATGACAACTACCACGAATTATTTCCAAGTAGTCACATTGATTTTCACAAATGACAGTAGGAGTCAGGGCAGTAGTGGGTATTTACTGATTTAAGATATGTGTATTGTGTGTCCGCCAAATGGTAGTTATTGAATTTGGATTACCATACACTCCTCCTCCCAACTTAATTACAAAATTCATCCTTGGAATGCGTAACAAAAAAAGTCATATCCAATTCCATAATGAGGAGAAAAATACGATGTTATAGAGGAAGCTAAAAAGCAAGCTAAAATGGATGCTAAAAACAATTCTAGGACAAAAATAGGATGTTACATAAGAAGTTATACATGAAGCTATATCAGGAGCTAAAGAAGAGGCTAAACAAGGAAATAAATTCAAGGATAAATAGTGCCAACTTTAGTGCCGACTGTCTGTAATCAACATAAAAAAAACACCAAAACTAGTGCCATCCTAACAAATAGCGTCATTTTTTTTTTCAAAAAAGTGGAGAAAAATACACTAAATCAGTCAGTCGAAGAAAAAAAGGGACCTAAAGAGGAAGATAATCACATGGATTTGTTGTAGTGGCTCGAAGGTGTTGGGATACCTTCGCCTTGAATATCACAATTCCATGGGGGTAGACCCTAGATTGGGCTGCTCATGAGGCTTTTCCTGGGGGGTGTGCATGAATGAAAAATCCTTGATCCCCAACACCATTAGTTTCACTATTGAGGGTGGCATATCAGAGAATAATGGTCTCCATCATCACATATATTTTTCCCCCTTCTAGTCATTGGATGCTTGAAGGGAAAGTGGCATGGAACCATTGGAACTTCAAGGGAATTTCTTGAATGGAATAACCGACTCGACACCCTTGGCATCGAGAAGAAAGTAATTGGCGTGGAACCCTTGGAACTTAAAAGGGAATTTCTTGAAGGGCACGAATGAATTGGCACCCTTAACATAAAAAAGGAAACTACTAAAATGTAATTAATATATGATAATAATACTAATTCACATAATGTGGTAAATGAGGTTTTAGAACCAAGTTATACAAAACAAGAATAAACCTTCGAGTAAAGGGAGAATACGAAGAAATAAAAAGGAGTGGACCAATTGAGAACTCTACCCTTCCCAGGTTTTGAAAATATTAGGTAGTTAATGAGCATATAAAGTAACTCTAAAGTACATAAGTGTTTTAATAAGCAAGGGGGGGAAGTATATAGACCTAATTAGAAACATTAATTCTAAAATAGTTTAACCTCATTAAGAAAAAGGGTGGCGAATGAAAATGAAGAACAATAAATTTAATTACATAAATTTATTTTCATGAGAGAACCTCCAAGTGGAAAGATCCAACAAAATAATCTCCATCTAAGATTATGCTGGGGCCCTTGTTTTGAAATCAAATAGTTTTGAGTTGCAGATAGTACGTGGTGGGACGCAACCACGGTAGGCAAGGTGCTGTCAAGGTTTCGAAGGAATGAATAACAGGTGGCACAGATGTTGTGGGAGAAAGCACAGATGGTAGAAGAATGTGGCAGGACACAAGAAGTAGAACTCTTGATGAACAGAGAGAAGCAAAAGACATCCAAGCGAGAAGAAAGGAAGAATTGTCAGTTGCGCTGGCAGCAGAACAAATAGGCAGTCGGCCAGTGGAGAAAGGAGGTTGGCATAAGAGGAATGAGGGAGCAGGAGCCATAGGAGAGCTCTATTCATGATGTTTCATTATCTATCTCTCTATATCTCTATGTTCCAATCCACTGGATAGGACTTCTTTGTAATCTGTTCGGTTAAAGCTCATGTAAAGGAGAATTGTAATGGTCTTTTGTCGATAAGTGAATTATAATATGATCATAGTTTGATGTTCCCAATATATGTTGTAATCCAGATTGATTAGTATGGTAGTATTTTAAAATTTTATTGACTGTCTTTCTTAATGCACTTCTAAGTAATATCACCCAGGTAGTGTTGCGTTTGCTTAAGCTCTGAGATAGTTCTGGTTCATACATATTTAATCTGCTAGACTGATATCAATCTACTCCCAACCTTAGTAAGGTCACGACATGCCTCAGGTGAGACTCTCTACTCCTCGGAGCAAGGTGAAAATGACGGCGTGGTGCTAGACTATAGTAGAAATCCTTGTTGGCCTCTAATCAGAACCTGGGTCTTGCTTAAGAGACCTTTTTCCTCGCCAACAGATGGTTCCATTGTCGGGACCCGAAATTTCATTTGGGAGCTAGATCATGTTATCTCGAACCTTCAAAAGAGAAATACGAACCTAGTGGGATAACCACTTAGACCAGTTCATCACTTAGCAAGCCGAGCTGAGACAACAGAGGGAGAAAATGGTCAAAGATCTAGTTCTATTTTCTGAATCCGCCAGCGATGTTTATGAGATCTTTTGGGGAAAGTTCCCAGAAGAACTCTACAACTAGTTACGAAGGCTCCAGACCAAAGTAACCAAAATAAAGTCGCGGAAAGTCAGTCGCAAGTGGGTGCACGGAGATCTGGTGGCCCTTCATCGGTTAAATGCCGAGTTGACCTGAGTTGTATATTATTGGGTTGGATCTACCTTCGACGGATACATAGTGGAGTTTGCAGCGTAGTGCTGCCAGTCCTTTTCGAGGGCAGAGGATATATTTAGATCCAGGTTACGGGGGAAGCTGCTGAAGGAGATTCCATTGTGGATTAAAGCCTTGATGGTAGATTAAGGACTAATGGGGTTCCAAAAATCTGAGATGGAAGCATAAAAATCCTTTGCTGGGGGAAGGGACTGAGGGAGAGATGCTAAAATAACAGTGAAAAAGGGGAGTAGGGGTATGGATGTCAAGACCTCTAATAAGCTAAGGGAGCGACGAGCACATCGGAGGGTGCAGATTGCTGAGAAGTGGAGAGAAAGGGTGATAAAGGAGTTGAAGATACAGGAAAGTAGTCGAAAGGACAAATAGGAGGCGCCTCAGATGACGAAGGAAGCGGAAAGTCAGGTGGATCCCCAAGATATAGGAGGGACTGTTAAAGAAGTTCGGCAGGTGTATAGGAACCCAGCCCAGAAGGAGAAATGAAAAAAGTCTAGTGGAGAAGATGCAGACGCGCGTCCCAAGGAGATGTTCGATGTGGAGTTTCACATTGCAATGGAGCAACTATTCCAAGAAAGGTCAGAATTCACATCTCAAGGTGCTCCTATTCCCCAAAGTTCAAGTAGCTCTAGTCCCAACCTTCCCCTGGTGCTTTACCAACCACTAAGTGAATTTTTTGTTAAGTTGTGTGAATTAAGTAAGTTGCATAGTATTCAATCTCTAGCAGTAATACACACTGGTAGTAGAATTTCTAGTGGTACCATCTCACAACCAGGAACCAACGGCTTAATTTTAGTAACGCCTACTCAAGTGAACATGGCGGGATCACTTACCCGGTACCCAGATTTCTCTGGGAGGGGTAATGACGATCTGGAACAGCACTGGTACCTCTACAAGGCCATATGGAGGGCATGACAGACACCAAATGCGGGGAAGTTGATATAATTTCAAACCACTCTTAGGGAGAGAGCTCTACACTGGTTTATAAAGTGGTCTAAAGCTCATCAGAATCCAGTGATGGAAAATGTGAAGAGGGACTTCGTTAAGGAGTTCAAACTGCCCCAAATAGACCAGCAGGGTCTGTCAGAAATGTGGGAAATCAATCAGTGGGAAGGAGAGACTACTTGGGATTTAATGTGGATATTCAAAGATGCGATTGGAAAACTTAGCTATCCAATCGATTTGAACCATCAGAGGGATTGGTTCATCAAAGATCTACTACCCTTGAAAGAACTCCAATAACTCAACAGAGGATCGAGACGTTGCAGGATGCACTGGAGCAAGCAATGAAGATAGAAGCCATGGTAGGTTATCCGCAAGAGTTTAAGGGAGGAAAAATAGTACATGACCCCTCTATAATGGGGTTGCAGCATCAAATCGTGAGCTTTACAGAGAAACTCAAGGAAATTCAACCAATGTGGCTAGCAAGACCGAATGTATGGTGCACACACTGTCTAATGGAAGGACATGTGGTAACTGAATGTCCTCGGTTGCGGGGTCAGAATGGGGGGATATCGGTCGCAGGGGCACAGGGGGCTCCACCAATGGGGGCAGTGGCGCAGATAAACACCTAGGGAATATATCCACCACAACAACAATGCACGGGGCTCCTTGCACAAAAAATTCCAACCACTACCGAATATTGTGAAATATGTAAGAACATGGACCATCCACCTCACCTATGCCCTATTTTGCAAAAATATTCCACCATTCCAAATAACACACACTGTGAGTTTTGTGCCTCGCCAACACACAACACAAAGCAATGTAGAGCTTTGGATGCATTGGCGGAACGATTGGACCGGCCTTCATACCGAGTGAATTAGACTCCCTGAGGAAGAGGAGGAGGCATGAGAGGAGGCCGAGCAGAGGGTAGAGGTCCAGTAAGATGTTACAACTGCGACCAAGAAGGACATGTAGCTAGGGAATTTCCACTTCCTAGGAGACCCCGGTGTTCCCAATGCCGGGTTAACATGCACACAACAGATGATTGCCTTGAGCTCATTAAAATATGGGAGGAAAGAACTAGACAAAGGGGAACAAATCTAGTAAATGCAGAACCCTGGATAATGGAGACTCAGACAATGTAGAACGTGGCCATAGTGACACGAGGAGGCAAGAGAATGGGGGAAGATACACGTACAGTGGACCTGACAAAATTGATCAGGTCAGCATCCCCAAAACTGTTGATCAAACCGGAAAGACAGAAGCAATTTTTCCAAGAGGCAGTAGAAACATTTTCCCAACTGGGGGGAAAAAAAGGTATTGAGTTATAGCAAACACAGGAAAAAAATTAAAACCAAGCCAATTCAAGTACTATCATTCAATAATGGTTCCATCTATTCCTGAATATTGTTAACAACGCACCAATGTTGGAGCAGCTAAAGCAGAACTTGGAAGGAGTGGTGCAGAAGAACACAAGATCAAGGGAATCATCCAATGCAACCTAGAAGTATGTACAAAGGGTGAAAAGAAATAAAAGAAGGACATGAAAATATTTTTGAGTAAACACCCAGGTTGCGGGTTTCCAAATTAAAGACACCATGCTTGATTTGGGATCCGATGTCAATATTTTACCAAGAAAAACCTGGGAAGCATTAGGAAAGCCAAGATTAACATACTCACCAATCCAACTTCGGATGGCGAACCAGTACTGCATTGTGCCCACAGGAAGACTAGAGGAAGTTGAAGTTGATATTGCAGGAGTAAAGACATATATGGACTTTGAGGTCATCGACATCATGGGGGATAAAGATCCTTATCCTGCATTGTTGGGAATTGATTGGGCCTTTGAAAATTATGCAATAATAGATCTAAAGAAAGAACTGATGATCTTTGAGGATGGGGAGGTCAGAGTCACTCAACCACTTGACCCATATCAAGGTCCAAGATACACAGAGACTATAGACAACAGAGAAGATGTTCAGCTGATGGACCATCTTTATCAAATGACCGCAGGAAGAATGGAAGATTACATCAACACAACAGCAGGTAGCTCTATAAGCCGAAGAAGCATCGAAAGCTTAGAATTAGGCTCATAAATAGCTTGGGATGATTGGCAGCAAGGAGGGTATGAGACCAAGACAAGGAGATGTGCCAACGTCGGAAGAATCAATTAGATCGGGACTGAGGTAAGGAATTACCCAACTTTATCCAATATGAACGATGTAAACATTTTCATAATATAAATAGAAGATAGGGTACTAGAAGGACATAGGGTACCACTGATTGACATGGCGTTACAGTCCACATCATCAAGATAGTGGAGTAACCACCGCAACTCACTGTCGCAATGGGGCAGAGTTACTCAAGCATTGAAAGCGAGATTTAAGGAGAAGGAAGGACCTCGAGTTAAAGAGAAATACCAAGGGGACTCAGACCCCATAAACCATCTGAAGGAATGTGAGGATCAATGGAGAGCTGCAGGATATCCAGAAGGGCTATGGGTACACAGATTTATCCACTCTCTGGACTTGATTCCACAGGCCTGGTACCTGACGGAAGAAAAGAAAAGAGGGACTAGCACATGGCGGGAAGTTGCGGATAACTTTAAACAATGCTTCTTGTTCGAAGGAAAAATGGAACCGGTCACACAAGCTTTGCAGGCTATAAATAAAGTACTATTCTTCCTAGAAATTCAAAAGGAGAATGAGCAGCCGCTTCCGAACCTTGGCATCAAACAAAAGTTAGCATGTCAAAAGATAAATAGCGAAATGGATGATGATAATCTAGAAGATCTCAGGCATCTGTATTTTGAAGAGACGGAAGGGGAGAGGGATATAAAAGAACAACCACTGATAGAAGGGATTCACCTGCTACCATTAAAAACCAAGAAACTAAATATTGGAATAGAAGATAAGCCAAAACTAGCAACAATTGGAGATTATTGGGATGAACAGACAACTAGGGAGATATACAGTCTGTTGCAGGAATATGAGGACTTGTTCCCTTCATCTGTAGCAGATCTAAAGGGAATAAAAGGGGATATGGGGGAGATGTGGATAATATTGAAACCCGACACAAGGCTTGTGAAACATAGACCATATCGTCTGAATCCAAGGGTGAAGGAAAAAGTTAAGGCAAAGATTGACAAGATGTTAAAGGCAGGATTAATATTCCCAGTAGAGGAATCAGAGTGGGTAAGTCCTATATTTATACAGAATAAAAAGGAGAAGTCTGAGATTCAAGTCTGTGTTGATTACAGGGGCTTAAAAAATGCCTATATCCATGACTCATTTCCCACTCTGTTTATTGATGAGGTCCTAGACAATGTTGCGGGAAATGAAGCGTATTCGTTCACTGATGGATTCTCAGGATACCATCAAGTAAGGATAGCAGAGGAAGATAAGAAAAAGACAACATTCACCACTAAATGGGGCTCTTTCGCATATAATGTGATGTCATTAGGATTGAAAAATGCACCTGCAGTATTTTCTCATATCATGATAGCTGCTTTCCGGGAGTACATCCACAAGTTCTTAGAGGTCTACATGGATGACTAGACAGTCTACAGCTTATTAAAAGACCATGCAACATTATTAAGAATATTTTTTTATAGGTGTAGGCAACTTCAGATCTCTTTGAACCTAAATAATTGTATCTTTGCATTACCGTTTGAAACACTGCTAGGACACATGGTATGTACCCAAGGAGTTTGCATGGACCTAGCCAAAGTAGCAGTGATAGTCAACATGGAGGCACCAGAAATGGTAAAACAGTTGAGATCACTGTTGGGCCACATAGGTTACTACTGGCTATTTATCCGCAACTATGCAAAGATAACAGCCCCTTTAGAGAAGCTATTGCGGAAGTCTGAGAAATTTCACTGGACAGAGAGTTGTAGAACAACCCTGAATACCCTGAAAGAAAAACTAGCAAGTGCGCCAATATTAGTTCACCCAAATTGGGACAAAAAATTTCATGTGCACATCAATGCTTCCAGCATTGCACTTTGGAGCAGTCTTGGTGCAACCAGGGGACACTTCAGTTGACCACCCAGTATATTTTGCAAGTCAAAAAATTTCCACAGCAGAACGAAACTACACCACAACAGAGCGGGAGGCATTGGAAATGGTGTATTCCCTTTAGAATTTCTGCCACTACCTATTAGGAGGTACGTTTAAATTTTTCACAGACCACTCAACTTTGAAATATTTGGTAAACAAACTAGTCTTGGAAGGAAGAATTTGCAGATGGCTCCTACTCTTCCAGGAGTTCACCTTTGAGGTGATCGTAAAGCCCGGAAGATTGAACATAGGGCCTGATCACCTGTCTCGACTAGAGAATGGAGAAAATGGAGGATCTCTAGATGATCAGTTACCATACACTGATCTTTTCATATTAGAAGCCATCCCAGAATATTTGGACCAGATAGCAACCTACCTCACGACGAGGCAGTGTCCACAGGAATATACATCAGTCCAAAAAAGACAGCTGGTAGTTCGAGCTGCAGAATACCAACTCATAGCAAGACACCTATATAAGATGGGACTGGACCATATTCTTCAAATATGTGTCATGGACCACGATAGGGAAGCTGTACTATGGGAATGCCACAGTGGGGTTGCGGGAGGACACGTGGGAGCAAAACCGACAGCAACAAAGGTACTACAAGTAGGGTTGTGGTGGCCGACAGTACATATGGACAGCAAAACAATTGTTAGGAAATGTGATATATGTCAGTGGACGGGACTGCCTTCCCACAAATATGAACTTCCACTTCATCTGATAAAGGTACTGCAGCCATTTGAAAAATGAGCAGTCGATTTTGAAGGACCAATTACACCAGCTACAAGACACTCGTAGGCAAGGTACATAATAATGGCGACAAACTATTTGACAAGGTGGGCAGAAGCATTGCCAGTAAAAAATTGCATGGCAGAGACTGCTGCCAGGTTTATATTTGAAAACATAATCAGCAAATTCGGTTGTCCAAAGAGCCTAACCAGGGACCAAGGTACACACTTCATCACTAACACCATTAAATCCCTGCTAGAAAGCTTCATGATACAACATCATAAAAGAAGTCCGTATCACCTGCAAGCCAACGGTACGGTAGAATCATTCAACAAAATACTGGAGAAGGGCTAACAAAAATATACAATGCACAACAGGATGACTGGGATGAGCAGATACCAGCAACTTTATGGGCATACCAAACAACAGTAAAGCGAGTGAACAACCAAACACCATTCTAGCTAGTATACAGGAGAGAAGCAGTAGTCCCAGCAGAATTCATCATACCCAGCCTCCTAGTCGCAACGTCACTCCAACTATCAGAGGAGGGCTCGCTAAAGGAATGACTGCAGGAATTATAAGGCCTCAAAGAAGAATTATTTTTGGCAGAATTTCACCAAATGGTACAGAAGGATAGAAAAAATGCTTGGCATGACCGACACATAAAGTGCAAGACTTTTCAGGTCGGGGGAAAAGTTCTACTCTACGACAATAAGTACCAGAATTTCCCAGGGAGACTGCAGATGCATTAGCTAGGTCCATTCTATGTGATAGAAATCAAAGATTCAGGAGCAGTTCAATTAGCACAACTGGACGGCCAAGTTCTATAAGGATGGGTGAACGGTGCACGCCTAAAGCCCTATCAAGAGTAAGTCACGCATTTCCAATTCCAATAACTCTCGCAATCGAGAGGGGTCAGTAGGGTAGAATAGTATCAATAACTCTCTCACACCCAAGAAGAGCATAGATAGGATTTCCACTTTAGCAAAACCAGAAAAATAAGTACAGTTGTGTTGCAGAGAACGCAACACAACCAATTGTGGTCGGGGAAGGGTAGTTTCCAACATGTCATCCACATCAGATAGAAAAGCGTGTCGAACATCAGCCGATCATCATTACGCGTAGTACCCGTGTCAGTCTGTAGGATTACCAAGATTTGGAAATAATTTCCATAATTAGCATCACCCATATCATAATAAATTTTCCATAATAAGGCATAACCACCAACCGTCGCGTCTGCCCAAATCTCGAAGCCACAGTTAGCATTGTCAGAACCCACCTCAGCCGGTAACTAATCACACGATTGTAGCCACAGATGAGGCCAGGGGGAAATTGATTAGTTATGGGGTCTCATCAACCTCACCCGTGTCGATTAATTACATAACCCACATGCAAAGAAGTGCGAGAATGCTGGAAAAATCTGATTTAGAACCAAAAACATCCAAGGGAGCAAAAGAAGCAGAACCAAAAGAAGAGTAGAGAAGACACGCAGAAGAAGGAATTCAAAAGAAAAGAGAAGGATTTGTTCTACAGGTGTATCAGAGAAGAGCTAGAATGACAAGAGCAACACCAGCAGTTGTAGAGCAAGAGCTCAATAACAGAGTGCAAAAGATGGAGTCGTTAGTGGGGAAATATGACAGTGCCTCATTTATCGACACCGAACTCACAGACTCTTTCGATTTTCCAGCAACAAAGAGACAATTATATATGGAGAATTATGCCACCGAAGCAAGGCAGCAAGTGGCGAGAGTCCTACCAGAGTTCTGGGGCATTCAACAGTCTACCATACTAAACTTAAGAGATCTCCTGGTATTCGGTGTTACAGGCGCTGCAATGCAGTGCACCAACTTCTTGTTGAGCTGAATTCACAATGGTTCGCTATGGGTAGGGAAAGAAATCCCAATTCATGCGGAGGACATCCACAGGTTAATTGGAATGGAAGGGAGGGATGTCTCATCAGCATTCCAGACTGTATCTAAAAGGGCGAAGAAGACCGAAGACAACGACTACTACACAAAGTACGACACTAAGAGGGGGGGGGAAGGAGCCAAAACCGACTTGATCAACAAGCCAGAGGTCAGGTTCGCTTGTTACCCAATTGCAAGTAAAACGATCAGGCACTATACAAAATGAGAATGCGCGCTGGATATGATTTCAGCTACGGAGCATTGTGTCTAGGGGGCACAACTGAACTGGTGCTCATTTTTGCTGAACGAGTTGTTCGAAGCTTGTGAGGGCAACTGGATTCATCTACGGATATCTAATTATGGCACTAGCAATGTGGAAATGGATGTTTCCAGTCATTCGAGTACCTGTGGAGAGAGCAACAAGACAACCATTGGCAATGAAGTTCGTGCCTTGGAAGGTATCCAGGGATCCTAGCACGAAGGAGGTAAATGCAGAAGCTTTCAGGATATGGTACAGCCAAATGGTTGATGTCGTGACGAGTCAACAGAGAGTCCAAAGGAGTCTATTGGATGGTTATAGCGTGCAGATATGGTTTGGAGTTACCCACAAGCAAACCTTTATCAGGCCAACATGCGTACCAGAATCTACTTTCAAAATGAGGCCATTAAAGTTCCAAATTGATGAAATAGCCTTCCACACATAAGTCTGTTCATGGCCAGGAGTAGCGATGGAGGTTAGAAGCAGAGTCTACACCTATATCTTCGATGGGGATGCTGCCAAACCCACTACCGAGAGAGACTTCAGAGCAGACGGTGACTAGGATGGCACAGTTGCAGCTATCCCCGATCATTGTGCAGTTAAACACAAAGGTACAGAATTTTAATAAAGTAGTTCAAGTGTTAACAAGTGATTCCACTACATTTCCTACGTTTTCAGAGTTTCAAGCATCTCACTCCAGACCATCTTCTGCCACGGCTTCCCTAATAGCACCAATACCCAACATTCTGTTTAGCCCACCGGCCCCAGTGACTGCAGCGCTGGTCCGAAAGACTAAAGCTGGGAAACCCCCAGTAGTGGCACCAAAATAAAAAAAGTCCAATATCGTAGTATCTAGTACAGTGGTTGATCTCACCGGGGATGATCAGCCGTGACCTTTGAGTATAGGAGTACCAATCAGGGAAGAGCTTGTTGTGGAGCCCCAGGTGACCAGGGGGCTACCACCCTTCAACCCCCTTGATTTCTTAAATATTTGCATATCTCCACCTCACATTCACCAAACTTCGGTCCCCACCTCATCCACCGTTCAGGAACCATCCATTACCATGCCCTCCACTTCATTAGCCACCATATCAGACCCAATAGTCAGAGGAAGAAAAAATGAGGACCCCGAGGCGGAAGTTAACTCAGGTACACCAGAAGTACCCCTCATTAGCCAAACCCTGGTTCAGCATGCTATGTTCACAGAGCTTTTAAATAAGATAGAACAGTCTATGGAAGAAACAGGTGCTTCACTCCCCGAGCAAATTCACCCAAAAGCAACCGATGTTCAAGAAAAGCTCTCCAGACGATCTAAATATGGCTGACTCTAGTAACTGTCTGCTGCAAAAAACACCACCACAGTCACCCCAGGCACAATCAACAAAATCTATCGCCAGTAGACAATCACTTCAAGCATGACGGCCAGATCAGGGAAACTTTGATGCTAAGAGAATGGAGACATGGGGCACGGCCCAACTATACCATTTAATTCAGAGAGCGTCACAGTAAGCAGAAGGGCTTCACACGAAGCTCCAGCAAAGATGCGAACAACAGTAATTACAAATCAGCACGCTTACTGAAGAGCGTGAACAGCTGAGGACAAAAAAGGGTAATATACAAGAAAAACTAGAGACAATGACAAGAATATTTCAAGACGTTTGGCCCACAGTAACGGCCAACAACAACCGAATACCAGAAGGGATAAAGGAGAATGATATAATCGAACGTGTGGTCCACATTAGGGTGGCATGTTCGAACCTCCATCAGGAAAATGAGGAACTCAAAGCAGCATTGGCAGCCCGGCCCGCATTGCCAGACCCAGCGGTTGTATACACATGGCAGATATCAAAGAGATAGAGCCAAGTGAAAAAAATGCAGGAAGTTTTGAGTACTACAGCGAAAGAAGCATATGACCTACTGAAGGGTCTACAGGAATGT
The DNA here is from genome assembly GCA_034641835.2 of Pinus albicaulis. Lineage (NCBI taxonomy): Eukaryota > Viridiplantae > Streptophyta > Pinopsida > Pinales > Pinaceae > Pinus > Pinus albicaulis. The sequence continues at coordinate 942,390,892 of CM076575.1, forward strand.
TCGACCTCGCTCACACTGAAGTCTCAACCAGTTTCATTATAGCTACAAAAAGTATCAAGGGAGATCCAGGAGGCCACAAACCCTACTGGAATCAACCAACTATATGCTCAAGCAGACGCTCTGGAGGTCCAGATACAACAGATTGAAGAAAAATCAACTGCAGTAAAGCAAGCCCTCTGGGAACTGAGACAACTAATAAAAAATAGCTCCCAAGCAATGCAATGACTAGTCTCCGAGGCTGATACAAAAATCCAAAACGTTTTCGGTAGCCTACCAGTTGTTTCAGGGGAGGAAGCGGTCGCGCAGGTCACAGCGCAAATTGACTCGCTCATGCAAGTATGGCATCACGCCTTGACAACCTTTCAGGAGCTCAAGCCATCAGCTCTAACACAGGTCCCAGAATTGGGGCCCTTGTTTGGGTAGTCGGGAGAAAGGGGACAAGCAGAGTATAACACAGGTCCGATCAGACAGATGGAAATAGAGACAGTGAAAAGAGATTGACTCGGGGTGAGTCAATAGGTTGTGGTCGGGGCCTGTTGGGGCCCTTGTTTTGAAATCAAACAGTTTTGAGTTGCGGATAGTATGTGGCGGGATGCAACCACGGTAGACAGGGAGCTATCAAGGTTGCGAAGGAATGAAGAACAGGTGGCACGACTGTTGCAGAAGCAATCATATATGGTAGAAGAACGTGGCAGGAGACAAGCAGTAGAACTCCCGATGAACAGAGACAAGCAGAAGACAGCCGAGCGAGAAGAAAGGAAGAACTCTCAGTTGCGCTGGCAGCAGAACAAATAGGCAGCCGGCTAGCGGAGAAAGGAGGTTGGCACAAGAGGAATGAGAGAACAAGATCCGTAGGAGAGCTCTATTCATGTTGTTTCGTTCTCTATCTCTTTGTATCTCTGTGTTCCAATCCACTGGATAGGACTTCTTTGTAATCTTTTCGGTTAAAGCTCATGTTAAGGAGCGTTGTTAAGGAGAGTTACCCACAAGCAAACCTTTATCAGGCCAACATGCGTACCAAAATCTACTTTCAAAATGAGGCCATTAAAGTTCCAAATTGATGAAATAGCCTTCCACACAGAAGTCTGTTCATGGCCAGGAGTAGCAATGGAGGTTAGAAGCAGATTCTACACCTATATCTTCGATGGGGATGCTGCCAAACCCACTACTGGGAGAGACTTCAAAGCAGACGGTGACTAGGATGGCACAGTTGCAGCTATCCCTGATCATTGAGCAGTTAAACACAAAGGTACAGAATTTTAATAAAGTAGTTCAAGTGTTAACAAGTGATTCCACTGCATTTCCTACATTTTCAGAGTTTCAGGCATCTCACTCCAGACCATCTTCTGCCACGGCTTCCCTAATAGCACCAATACCCAAAATTCTGTTTAGCCCACCGGCCCCAGTGACTACAGTGCTGGTTCGAAAGACTAAAGCTGGGAAACCCCCAGTAGTGGCACCAAAAGCAAAAAAGGCCAAGATCGCAGTATCTAGTACAGTGGTTGATCTCACCAGGGATGATCAGTCGTGACCTTTGAGTATATGAGTACCAATCAGGGAAGAGCCTGTTGTGGAGCCCCAGGTGACCAGGGGGCTACCACCCTTTAACCCCCTCGATTTCTTAAATATTCGCATATCTCCACCTCACATTCACCAACCGTTGGCCCGCGCCTCATCCACCATTCAGGAACCATCCATTACCATGCCCTCCACTTCATCAGCCACCATATCAAACCCAATAGTCAGAGGAAGACAAAATGAGGACCCTGAGGTAGAAGTTAACTCGGGTACACCATAAGTACCCCTCATTAGCCAAACCTTGGTTCAGCATGCTACGTTCACAGAGCTTTTAAATAAGATAGAACAGTCTATGGAAGAAACAGGTGCTTCGCTCCCCGAGCAGAATCCACTCCAGCAGGCTAATCTGACAGCCCAAGAAATGTCGCACGATCTAAATATGGCTGATTCTAGTAACTGTCTGCCGCAACAAACACCACCACAGTCACCGCAGGCACAATCAGCAAAATCTATCGCCAGTAGACAATCACTTCAAGCATGATGGCCAGATCAGGGAAACTTTGATGCTGAGAGAATGGAGACATGGGGCACAGCCCAACTATACCATTTAATTCAGAGAGCGGCACAGTAAGCAGAAGGGCTTCACGTGGAGCTCCAAAAAATATGCGAACAACAGTAATTACAAATCAGCATGCTTACTGAAGAGCATGAACAGCTGAGGACAAAAAATGGTAATCTACAAGAACAACTAGAGATAATGACAAGAATATTTCGGGACGTTTGGCCCATAGTAACGGCCAACAACAACCGAATACCATAAGGGATAAAGGAGAATGATATAATCTAACGCGCGGTCCACATCAAGGTGGCATGTTCGAACCTCCATCAGGAAAATGAGGAACTCAAAGCAGCATTGGCATCCCGGCCCGCATTGCCAGACCCAGCGGTTATATACACATGGTAGATATCAAAGAGACAGAGTCAGGTGACAAAAATGTAGGAAGTTTTGAGTACTGCAGTGAAAGAAGCGTATGACCTACTAAAGGGTCTACAGGAATGTTCGACCTCGCTCACACTGAAGTCTCAACCAGTTTCATTATAGCTACAAAAGGTATCAAGGGAGATCCAGGAGGCCACAAACCCTACTGGACTCGACCAACTATATGCTCAAGCAGATGCTCTGGAGGTCCAGATACAAAAGATTGAAGAAAACTCAACTGCAGCAAAGCAAGCCCTCTGGGAACTGAGACAACTAATAAAAAACAGCTCCCAAACAATGCAACGACTGGTCTCCGAGGCTGATACGAAAATCCAAAACGTTTTCGGTAGCCTGCCAGTTGTTTCAGGGGAGGAAGCAGTCACGCAGGTCACAGTGCAAACTGACTCGCTCATGCAAGTATGGCATCACGCCCTGACGACCTTTCAGGAGCTTAAGGCATCAGCTCTAACACAGGTCCCAGAATTGGGGCCCTTGTTTGGATGGTCGGGAGAAAGGGGACAAGCAGAGTAGAACACAGGTCCGATCAGACCGATGGAAATAGAGACAGTGAAAAGAGATTGACTCGGGGTGAGTCAATAGGTTGTGGTCGGGGCCTGTTGGGGCCCTTGTTTTGAAATCAAACAATTTTTAGTTGTGGATAGTACGTGGCGGGATGCAACCACGATAGGCAGGGAGCTATCAAGGTTGCGAAGGAATGAAGAACATGTGGCATGAATGTTGCGGGAGCAAGCATATATGGTAGAAGAACGTGGCAGGAGACAAGCAGTAGAACTCCCGATGAACAGAGAGAAGCAGAAGACAACCGAGCAAGAAGAAAGGAAGAAATTTCAGTTGCGCTGGCAGCAGAACAAATAGGCAGCCAGCTAGTGGAGAAAGGAGGTTGGCACAAGAGGAATGAGAGAACAGGATCCGTAGGAGAGCTCTGTTCATGATGTTCTGTTCTCTATCTCTCTGTATCTTTGTGTTACAATCCACTGGATAGGACTTCTTTGTAATCTGTTCGGTTAAAGCTCATGTTAAGGAGCGTTGTAATGGTCTGTTGTCGATAAGTGAATTATAATATGATCAAAGTTTGATGTTCTCAATATATGTTGTAATCCAAATTGATTAGTATGGTAGTATTTAAAATTTTATTGACTGTCTTTCTGAATGTGCTTCTAAGGAATATCACCCAGGTAGTGTTGTGTTTTCTTAAGCTCTGAGATAGTTCTGGTTCATACATATTTAATTTGCTAGACTGATATCAATTTACTCCCAACCTTAGTAAGGTCGCGGCACACCTCGGGTGAGACTCTCTGCTCCTCAAAGCAGGGTGAAAATGCCGGTGTGGTGCTAGACTACAGCGGAAATCCTTGTTGGCCTCTAATCCGAACCTGGGTCTTGCTTAAGAGACCTTTTTCTCACCAACAGATTCAGTTTGAGATAAACTAGGGTGTAGTTGGGGAACCAAATCTGAGACCCAAGGGTTGACTATAGTAATGCACAAAAAATAAGGAGTATAAAGGGGGATAAAGAGACAACTAGGAGAAGACATAAGGAGTCATGATGGGGTGAGGAAAAATATTATTTTTGGAAAAATAATCCAAGTGAATAAATTAGGAGAGTCTTGGTAAGATACCGACACATGGGTGGGTGAAAAATAAAACTTTTAGATTAATAAAAATAATTATTTATGCATGAATTTCCACGTGTCACCTATGAAGTCTCCTATAAAAGAAGATGCAAGCTATGGGAGAGAGATCATTTTTTCCCTATTTTTGGATGGATTACACAATGCTATTGTGAGTGACTACAAATTCTATAGTGAGTTGGGTTTAGTGGAGGCCATTAGTGAGGGAAATCTTGAGCCAAGATTTATCTTCTCCATCGGCCCGTATTCTTCCTCTATTATATAGCCCCATTGTATCTCAGGGGCTCATGGGGAATAAGGGTACCCAAGGAGTAGGCTAGGAGGTCAACTAGTGAGCCAACGACATTCAGTCGAGACACAACATTCTTCACATGTGTATGCAGACAAAAAAAAATGAGTGAAAGAAGAAACAAGCTCAGGATCAAATCTCCACCCTTGGTGAACGATACCTCATGTTTCTGTAAAAGGTCTACTACATGTGTATTTTTGTGTAAATAATTACTAGAATGTAAAAGTAAATGACATGAGAATTGAATTGTAAATAATGGACTATTGATGTATATGACTTAATATCTATGTGTTTCCAATGTTCATAGGTGTTTAAAGTACTATATGATCTTAGTAATGAATTTTGCTAGCGATTTCTTAGTTTAAAATGAAAATACTTATTTTCTTATGATTGTATTTCACAACTTAACTGCATTTCTTATGGGTTAAAAAAATAAAAGAGAAAAGAATTTAGCACCATAAGGATGGTACCTACACAAAGTGTCATGAACCATATATGTTAGTGCAATTTATTATGTGACCTAAGGTTTTAGCAATATAAACACTGTTATATTGGCAAAGAAAGGATGCTTTAACAAGTCACCCCTAATTAAACACGGTACACTTGTCATGAAAGTAAAATTATAGGAAATTAAATCGAAGTTGCATGAAAGTAAACACTTTGACAGGAAATTAAGCACACCAACAACTATGGGGTGACCTGTTATGGTTTAATAATATTCTTGTTTGTTGTAAAACATACTTATTATGCAATGAATGAAAAAAACTAACTCAGAAATACAGTGCAAACATCAAGATATCGGATTCATGGAACTCTCAATCATTAAATGTTGAAAACAAAGAAAAAATAACCTACAATTGTGTTGCAACAATAACCAAATTTTCCAGAAACATACAAATATGTGTGAAGTTAATTAGTCAATTGATTAACCACAAAGCTAATATTTGAATTGCATAACCTGGAGTTGCAACTTAGTCAGCGAAATTGGAGAAAAAGGAAAATAATAGAATTACATTAAGAATAATTAACTATGAATTTAAAAAAATATGAATACTACCTATATGCTAACCTTGCAAGCAGTACCAGGCTAAGGGGCCCTACCGCTTTATATGAGGTATTGTTAAATCTTCAATTCCCTTGAACATGAAAATACTATCAAATAATTGAAGCAAAGGAGCCTTTTCATTGTAGGAAATGAAAAAATTACACAATGTGCTTTTACAATATTTTTCTTCCATCCAGGTTTCGAAAGAAGCCAAGAATTTATACAAAATTCACTATCTAAACTGAGTGAAAGGTCAGATAGGCAACCTGGAAGAATTAGGCAACTCATCCTTTTACAATGGTCATTTTTTTTTTTTTTTTTGTAAATTAGGTGGTGCCTTTCTATTTTCTATTTATAATTGAAGGACAGGCTACAATATAATATTCATACTTTGGCCTCAACCTGCCCGTATGAAACTAGGTCTGTTGGCCATCTAAGTGCATTGAAAGCTTGCCAAAATTTAAATTGTCTCTTTCTTCTATACCGCGCATTAGCTAACTGTCCTACTACTTCAACATGTTCAAGCATATAACATAAAATAAGTTCACATACTTCCAAAAAAACCATAAAGCAGTATACTATAAAAAACTAGCCATCTGAAGAGGAAACTGGGGCTGGGTCCTTGGCATGAGACCCAGGCATGTCAACCTGTTGCATCTGCTGGAGCAGCTTCTCCATACGTCCCATCCTGTCGTCCATTCTCTGAATGCGGTCAGTTGCTTGATATTGGGTAATTTTAATATGCTGCAGGTTGTTTTCAATATTCTCCAACAGATCTTTGAGGAATAGTTATGTCTTTGGCTGAACTTTGAACTCTGGAGGATGTGCACTTTGTATTGCTTTTGCCAGAAGACATTTAATTAACCAATATGTATGAATGGTTTAGTTAAATAAAGTAAGGCGGCCTCGGGTGTTGCCAGGATCCTGGATGAAATCAAGAATTTCAGCTTCAGCTTCGTTGTCTTCAGGGTCTGTCTGCAGATCTCTTTCCCAACCACGAATTTGATTACAGGTTGAAGAGGAATTGCCTAAAATGTAGTTCACTACAATATTTTCCAAATGCTCCTGGTTAGTTTTTCTTCCTCGTTTCTTTGGCACCTGTTCCTGCTGTATATTTTTCTTACCCTTGGCTGTTTCAGAACGCAGACAGCGTTTCCCCATGATGACTTTGTTCCTATTCAGGAGAACAGACAGACAAGTAATAATCGGAGTAATAACCAGAGTACAGATGGACCCTTTGTTTTCATTAATTTCTGTTATAGATTTCAACTGAGAGCGATTCCTAGACTGAGGGGTAGACTTTAACTGAATGATTCTATCCCTAGATCCATAGCCGAAGTAAATCCTAACAGCCTGGGTCATCTTCCGCCACAAAGCCTTGAATACATGCGTTTCCAAAATCGAAATAGAGAACGAGCAGAACAGAGAATAAGAAACACGAAAAATGTGAACCAGAAACACTAGGTAGTTGATAAGCCAGAGAGCAAGCTTATTGGGTGCTTGAATACGTGGTTGAGCGCGACTGCAGCGAAGTCTGGAAGGAAGAGAGCATGCGGTAGGCGCCACGATTATGACCAAACAAAAACAAGGACTTTGCAGACCCATTTTAACATGAAAATTGTAAGGAAGAAAGCATCCGGTAGGCTCCAAAATTATAACCAGACAAGAATCAGAACTTTGTAGACCCATTATACCATGAAGGCGCATCACACACCAAGCTTCCCGTAAACTGTGACTATTTGTGGGTATGGCATTACAGATACAGAGACTGAAATATAAACAAGGGTCCCAAAAACAGGGTTGGAACAGACCCATTATACCATGAAGACGCATCACACACAAAGCTTCCTGTAAATTGTGGCTATTTGTGGGTATGGCATTACAGATACAGAGACTGAGATATAAACAAGGGTCCCAAAAACACGGATGGATAGGATTTTTTGGTGGTGTAATAGGCCAAAAAAAAGATATTGAATTCCAAAAAAACCGACAATATTCAAGCCAGGTCCTACTATGAATTAGATGATTCATGGAAATGAGGATAGAGACTGATACATACCCAGCCACAGTTGCGAAATTGACAGGATGAGCGCGCCTCCTCCTCGTCTCCCAAGCTCTTGCATGCAGCAAGCTTTGCATGAGCGTTTTGGGCGAGGGAGGGCAAAAACTTACCTTAATCATTACTTCCGTCTCGGGTACTGACAGGACAGCATGACATGATCGCTGCATAATTAAACCAACGCAAGTGAACACCCAAACTATTGATCGAGCTTGGCGGTGCATCATCATAGTTATTAATTGTCTGAAGGGTGGCGTGCCGTCAAATTGCCATGGATTGTCCTGTTCGCCAGATGTTCACCCCGATCGGGGGTTTACAATGGTCATTTCAAAAGTTGGTAATTGTTGAAAAAAAGTTGACTCAAATAAGATGGGTTTCATTGACAAGTGAGTTGTCCTGCTTAATTAGTTACCCACTTTCCTCTGTCATATTTGATCATGAGAAACATGTGTTAGAACGCACAAATAGAGTGCTAACCAAAGATCTGGAAAGATATTCCAGAATTGCGTCAAGGTGAAATATGGAGTGGCAATTCAAGAGTTGCAATAGCTTCATTGGGTCACTGCGAGTTGCAGCATCGTTATCCCTATGAGCAGCAGTGTTGAAGTTGTAGCAATTGTAAACTATAGCCGAAGTTGTAGCAGAATGGGGGAGTCACAGCATTTGAACCCATTTGGCAGAAGTTGTAGGCACCGCCCTTTATTCTTGTCTAGTAGTGTTAATATAAAGAGTGACAATAAACAACATAATGTGTAAGTATAAAAGTGGCATGAAATGGATTATCCATACCTTCACTAGAGATAGAGAAATTATGAATGGAAAAGGCATAAGGAATGAATGAGAATTGGAAAAACGAATTGAAAAATGTTATGGATAGGTGCTGAAAATGTGACAATTTGGGCACCTGTCTCTCTATACTCACAAAAGGTGTGTATTTTTATGTAAAATAATTAGGTGTTTGAAGAGCCTACAACCAAATCAATTTTATGCTAGAAAAAATTCAAGGGAGGTAATGATTGAAATTTGTTGTGCCAAGTGGATCTCTATAGTCCCTTGACACATTAAATGAAGTTTAAGATCAAATAATAATAATGAAAAAGCACAATGTTAGTTTAATTTTTAAAATTAATAAAAAGGAAAAAATAATGAAAGTAATAATAAAATCAATAAGTTGATTCAAATTATTTTTTATTAATAAAATTACAGAAAAAAATATCAAAAAAAATTATAATATGCACATCACATTAAAAGAAATTTATAATGATGATTCATATTCGTAACCATGATATCTCAAAACTTGATGTTGAAATTTAAATAATGAAAAATTAATTATAAATAAGAATATTTTATATATAGAAATGTGAAATATATATCAAATATAAAATGTAGTTATAAATTAAGATCTAGTTTACCATATAAATTAAAATGATGATGATTCACATTAGTAACCGTGATATTTTAGAAGTTCATATTTAAATTTAATTTATAAACAAAAACTTAATACTCACAACTTAATTATTTTCCCCCTCTAAATTAAATTAAAAAAATTGTAAATCCAATTGCATATTTATGTAATTATGTGTATCATCATGGTTTTAATAAAATAAAAAATAAGGATCCCCACGTGTTTGGATGGGGGTCCACCCTCATAAACTCTTTATTGGGGCCATCGACATAAATGAGGTTAGTAGGTAGCTTGCATGGATGCTTATACAATGTACTTGGGGAAGTTTGATGGCCAACCTGTGGGAGGTTTTCGTGCAGTTGAACTTGAATATATGGAGGTTGGTTGAACGACGATCTTTCTCGCATCTATCTTGCAGAGGAATTTCAAAGGCCATAGGGTGAATGCATGAAGTTGGTTTACACTTTCGGGTCAAATGTGGCAATGAAATTTCAAAATTTTATTCTTTTATCAAATTGAAGCCCTCAAAATTCATGTAAGCATTGTGTATTTTGATTTGGAGTAAAAGACAAGTTTTGGAGAATTATGTTGTTGTCCTAATGATATTTTTTTGCAATTTTTTTTTTTTTTTAACTGAAACGGGTATGGATTTTATTAGTAGAGAACTTCGAATGGTCATAGCCTTACATCTTTCAGTGCAATTCTTTTACATTTTCTGTTTCTAGAAATTTTTCGAATTTCATGGAATACAGATTGTTTTTGGATCTCCACCATTTGTGCTTACATCTCCTTGGGCCAAGAGGTAGCCTTTGTTGGCATAGAAGTCTGCCTCTTTGTTTGATTCTCTGAGAATGTGCTAGCAATTGAAGGAAGTGAAATCTTGGAGAAGGTATCTTAGCCTTTGCAGATTCTTATTTAAACCGGCTTCATTGAATTGGCCTTGCGTATGTATTATTTTGATCAATATTTCCGAGTCTCCGAATGCTTGCAGCTCCCGATGTCCTCTTTCTTTGGCTATTTGGAAAACTTTTAACAAGCTGAGGATTTTTGATAAATTGTTAGTTCGGTGTCCTAGACCCCAACTGAAGGTTTCTAGGATGCCTCCATCATAAGAGTATATGAGTCCTCCAGCTCCTGCTGTCCCAGGGTTTCCTTTAGAGGCACCATCAAAAAAGTTGTTGTTATTCCTTGCTTCCTCCACCAATTCTAAAAAGCTTCATCCTTTTCTCTAAGCCTCCACTCATGATTTCTGAGGGGTTTTTTTGTGTTGTGTATCCGTTGGATGAATGCTTGAATGCCAAGCCAATTATTTTCCTCTTGCTACATCGAATTGTCCTCTTTGATTTTCTGAGAATTCAAAATTTCTAGAAGGAGTCCTTTTGCTTTTGCTGCTACCATGTTGGGGGTCCAAGTTACATTGTTAAATATCTGCTCATTTCTAGCTAGCCATAGCTTCCAACACACTAGCTTGGGGAGAGTGATCCAGATTCTGGCCCATGATGAGTTTAGGGAGAGCGACGGGTATCGCTCTTTCCATGAGAGGAATAAGTCCACAACTGAATTTTTATTGGGGGTAACAGCCTTTAATCCTTGAAGAGTGTGGGTCCAAACTCTGTTTGCATATGGACATTCAACAAATAAATGATCCATGGTTTCCATGGCTTCTTTGCAGAGTGTGCACCTATGCATACCTGCAATGTTTCTTTTCGTAAGGTTTTCACCGGTCAGGATCTTTCTATGCATTAGAGTCCAGAAGAAGAATTTTACCTTGGGCAACACCATTGGATCCCATACCTCTTTCCAAAATTTTGTTGGATGAATTTGGTCTCTGTGTGTTTGCATAAATTCATATCCTTTGGCTGAGGTGCATGCTCCTGTGGGTTGCCATCCCCATTTATCCTTTTCTGATTTATGCACCGGGGCAGCCTCACAAAGTTCTTGTTTGAGCATTTCTGATTGTTGCATTAAGTGAGCTGGGATATCTCTGAATTCCAAATCAATTCAGAGCCCAGACTCGATCCACTTTGAGATATCGTAGAGCGTTTTGTCCCCTCTGTTTTCTAAATACGCACATATCTCATGCAGGCTGTCTTTTGTGGCTAATGGAAAATGTCCCATTATACTATCAGTCAGCAGCTTGAAACGTTTCCCATTCCCTGGGATACGATATAGATTCCGGGTGAAAAAACGATGCCCTTTAATACATAACTACCATAACAGCGAGCTCTTTTTTCTGTTTGCGATCTGCAAGTTTCTTAGATTTTCATTTGGTAGGTATTTATGCCTCAGAGCTGTGCTGACGGGATGATTGGGGTCGTTGTGGATTTTCCAGAGTATTTTTCATCCCAATGATACGTTGGCAAAGTCCGGATCTCGAATTTGAAGGCCTCCTTCCTTCAAAGTTTGCTTTGCTATCTCCCATTTCACCAGATGAAATTTTCTCTGGTTTCCTTTGCCTCCTTGCCACAGAAAATCCCTAATGATTTTATTAATCTGTCTTGAAATCAAATTGGGAGCCATCAGGTATGACGCTTGATAAATTGGCATAGATGACAACACTGATTTTATAAGGGTTAATTTGCCACCATGAGTTAGCCATTGGCCACCCCATGTAGTGATTTTGCCTCTAATTTTTTTGATTACTCCTTCCCACAGATTGACTCTATTTGTGCCCAATGTTAGTGGCAATCCAAGATAGTTGATTTTTTCCCATTTTGCGTATCCATTAAACCCCAAGTTGTTTGCTATGTTTTGAGTTTCTTCCTCCTCTATATTCCAGCTATAAACTGCACTTTTCCTTTCACTGATTAGAGCTCCAGATGCTTTGCAATATGCTTGAAGAGTATTTTTGAATGCAGAGCCTATTCTAGATGAAGCTCCACCTAGCATGAGGGAGTCATCCGCAAACAGTGCATGATTTATTGCTTTAAGGTCCTTTGTTATTTTTAAACCTGGCGTTGTTCCTGTTATCATATCAAGCTCTAGCTTTCTGCTCAATGTGTCCGCCATTAAGATGTAGAGGAAAGGAGAAAGGGGACATCCTTGTCTCAACCCCCTCGTGGCTTGGAAGCAATCAGCTGGCCTCCCATTAACCAAAGGTGTTATCCATGGACTACTGGTGCATATAATTTGTCAATTTTCAATTAAATGAAATGCTCATCCTTGCAAATTTTCGCACATCTTAATAGGCATGTGTGTGTTCACGTAGAATAACTTAGTCTAAAATGTATAATTTTTAATATATATATATATATATATATATATATATATGCATGATCTACACATAGAGAACTAAGTTATCTATATTAAAACTTTATTTTATTTATGAAAAATTATATTTTTTATTAATTTTCGAAGTTGGTGAATTAATATTTGAATTTCATTCTTCATACACATGTGTTTACATAAGAATTTTTTATACTCTATAAATAAATTCAAAAATCAAGAGTAGCCTTTTGAAGAGGACTTGTAAATGAAGATGGTGGTATTTTTTTTATTTTTTTATTTTATGTTATTGATTTTTCATTCAGGCCATTTAAAATTGTCCAAAAATAATTTCAAGCATAATATTTAAAAGAAATTAGATGAAAAATATCATATGAATTCGAAAATTCCAAACTCATATACCATTGGATAGAGGATTCATTCACGAATCCAACATGATCAACTCCACCACCTAAGGAGAAACATTGCCTTAAGTACGCCATGCTACAAAATGGTGGTTTAGAGAAATCTACAGAAGGGGAGCTAAAACTCTGTTTTTTTGGCCCTCCACAGATCGATCAAGCACTTAAGAAGCTTGATTGGGTGATTAAAGTTAAATAGCTTGAGTGAGGGCTTAAGAAACCCTCAATTGAGCTCTTGACGTGGTTAAAAATCAAGATTGATTGATCCATTTTTTCAATCCCATGGCTCTTTTTATTGGTGGGAAATTTCAAAAAAATAGCTTGATCAAGCTCCTGGATAACCTCGGTTTACACAAGAGCTCGATCGAGGGTTTGTTTTAATTCTCAATCGAGTAATATTTAATCCCTCAAATAGATCAATCAAGAGCTAAAAGATTGCTTGATCAAGTTCTTAAAAATGATTGATTGAGCTATTTGTTTTCACCCAAAATGCGCCCTCGTTGTAAAAATGTGTAACCCAACTTCATGCATAGACCCCATAATGAAAATTACTGGGAGAAGGATTGAGTATCAAAACACGGGATGGCTGGAAATATATCTAGACAACCTCCTTGTTGTCTCTTGTGTGAAGAACATCTTCCATCTATGGGTTTTTGGGAGTTTCCCTTCTATTCTTGGAACGCGACCAAAAAATTAGAAAGGAAGTTGATTTATGAGCACCTATGGATACTTTGATGCATGTGGGGATAATTGTGAGAATTAGCTAAAAAATCATTTGCAAAGGAGACACCATCTATAACAACCAACAAAGTAGCGTCAAACATCTCAGGTCCATTTTTTTTTCATCTCTGTCTGGAATTGTGTTTCAATTCTAAATTTCCTGATTGTAGCTCTGAATTCAGGAATTGGGTTATTTTTTTATTTTTTCTGGGTTATACATCTCCTCCCTTAGGTTGTTGATTTTGGAAGGTCTTCCTTTTCTCCCTTAGTTACCACTCTTCCTTTCTCTCTTCCCCCTTTGTTCCTTCTCCTCTTCTTTTTGTGTTTGCTTATCCTAGTTGCATGTTCTCTAATTTTTTTTCTTGATTCATCTTTCATTTTTCTACCCAACCCTTGTGGAATTTTTTCTCCCTCCCTTACGCTTGATATTGTCACACCCAACCATTCACCTTAATTGGGAACTAAATCTATGGACAAACTGGTTCTCTGTGGTATTATTTCATTCATAACCAAGGAATGATAAATGGATGCCATCTTGCAATAGCCTAGAGGGAAATTTCAAATAGGTTGTAGGTGAAGAGGCAATTGTTTTTGGGATTCACACCAAGGGGGCATTTGTTAAAGCCTTCCTGTGTTATGGAGTTTCAACGGAGAGTGGCCAAGTGTTAGAGCTATAGTGAGGGCCAACACAATAGATCTAACACATTTTCACACACCGAAACATTGTAATTAGGTCAATTCATGAGGAATGTCACTATGGTTGGTCCAGAAATTGATGGTAAATGGGTTCTAAAAAATTTATAAACACCATGTATTAATGGGAAAGTCACACCCCAGATTACTTTAGGTCACAAAGGAAGCAATGGGATGAGGCCCAATAAGTCCTTAGTCATGGAAACGAGGCATAAAGAACCTAATACAAAAATAACAAGTGTGATTAGGGATTTAGACATGTGGTAGTATTTAGCCTCTTACAGCTAACCCATGGTCACAATGCCAAGTTGCTAACACAAAGGACCAAGTGAGTAGGGGATACATTGTTTAAAGTTTAGTGTCTAAATTTTAAATCGTCGTAAATAACATTCAAAGTGCACAGTGAAATGGAGATGAAGTGCAAACCAATATAAGCTTTCAATTAAGTAGGAGGTGTTGGTGGCCTTAGTTATGAATTCTCCACATCAAGTAGAGTTCTCAACATGGAGATCCATATTGAAGTACCTCCTCTGCAATACAATGTTTAATCAAGATAATCCTTGAAGCTGTGTAGGTGATAATTGGGTTCCAATCGCAAGTAAAGAGAGCCATACCGAAGTACCTCTTGCGTCATTAGAAGTTAATGGAGGTATTTCTTAAGCTAAGCAGGTTGGTAATGAAGACTTTGTTTAGTCCTATAAATGTATAGCAACTTAGTTCCAAGTAGGGTGAGCCATACCAAATAATTTACTTGAACTCTATTATCATGCTACAACCACACCTCAAGTAATGGAAATTCAATGTAGTCCTTCCACGAGCCACATGAAAGGTGGTGGATTTTTCTTCTTTGGGTGTGAAGAATTGAGTGTATATGTTATTTGTATGTGTAGTGTGAGTGGAGTGCGTTGATGAGTTGTTGTAGTGTGCGTCACTATAGAAGAGTGAGAGTTGAGGGTATGCTAAGTGAGTGAAGTAGTAAACCATAATGAGAATTATTGAGTAGTCTTGTGAAACAGAGTAAAGGTAGTCGAGCAAGTGCTAGTAGAAGCTGAAAGAGAGATTGTTGTAGTAGAAGATGTTGTAAGAGGGAGAGTGCCAATATCATATATTTTTCAGTTGCAGAGGCACGCCAAAAGTTTTAAGTTTGAAAATTCCATGAAAGATAGAACTCTTTGTTGTAGTAAGTTGGTGCTTGCACTTATTAGAGGTTGGTGCCTCTAGGAAAGTTGGTGCTTGTTAATTTAAGGGGTTATGGCCTCATGTGAGTAAGTTCTCATAAATAATTGATGTACTCAAATTTGGGGATTTTTATTCACATCATAATATAAAACAATCTTTTGTGGTTATTCTCTTGAAAGGGTTTCCATGTTAAATCATTATGTTCAAGTGTTATGTGTTTTCTCATGTGTTGTTGAATAATTTAAAATTCAATGAATAATTGCTTAACATAAAAAGAAAATTTTAAATTACTGATTCACCCCCTCTTAATAATTCCAAATTACTAACAAGCCCGTTTTAGGTGGGCCTAATATTTCAACCATTAAGTCCTATAGATGTTGCACTTCCCCTTGCAACTACAAAGAAGGAATATGTGTATGTTCAATCTGAAGTCGACAAAGCTACCAATTTTATTGAATGAATTCAATACATCTACCAACACGTCCATGATATCTTGCAAAAATTTAGTACTAAGTATAAACAACGCCATGATCAACTACATGTGCCACATAAGTTTCAAGTGGGAGATAAGGTTTGGTTGCATCTACAAAAGGAATGCCTTCCATGCACTCATCGAAAGCTTCAACCACTCCACTATGGACATTACATTATCACTAACACTATAAGTTATAATGATTTTGAGCTAAGTATCTCCCCCTTCCTTAGCATGAACCTAGTGTTCAATGTGGACCACCTTTGGCCATATTTTCCACCATTGTTAGACACATTAGAAATCGAACAACTAACATAGATAGAGCTTAAATCAGACTACCTTAAAAATACCAAAATGAATTAGTTCATGGACATATAGATTAAGAATACTCACCAATTGAGGGTCTAGATATATTAGGTTGTCAAAGCAGGCCGACTCCTGCACCAAGAAAAGTGGTTGACTAGGTTCCAAGTTCAATAGAAGTTTCCCCATCTCATGGAGGAACTCAATGAAATGGAGATCACTGCTACCTAAAGGGAGAGGACTGATCCAAGTGGATATCAGTGGCCACCCACCTATTCCATTAGCTCACAACATAATTTTCCTATTTTGGCATTTTTATATTTTTGGTAGTTTTTAGGTCGTGAACTTCTAGAGATGTTTTCAAGTCCTAAATGAATTTTTTGGGGAAATGGGTCGATGTTAGTCATAAACTATTGTCGACAGTCATAAATTATACTCCTTGAATAAACTTGTTGAATGGGCTATCATGCATGCCAAATGGATATCGTATGCCAAAGTTATGACTCTAGGAAGATTATGTTCCAACTTACCCCATTGAGACCTATAATCCTTTAGCACTTCATCTATTAGGGTTAGGTTTATGGATATTTATGGTTTCTCATTATTTCTTGATGATAAAATGCCTCTGAGCCTCATTGTAACTCATTTCATGAAGGCGTGTAGTCGTCACATCTCTTGTAAGAGATAAGCTACCACCATTTGAGCTAGTTTTATTTCATTCTGCATGTATATTGTTTCAATGGTTTCCATTTATTAATTGAAGTCAATTTTCACTGTAACTCTGTTTTTTGGTTATACATATGTATTTCATTTCGTTCACTTCATAAATTAACACAAAAAATGGCATAGATAAAATAGTCTTAATGGAAGTCTGGAAGAGACGTTGGAGGCCCATATGACATTCTACATGTAGTTCAGGGCTAACCCTAATGTGCGTCTTGCTGGGGTCATGAGGCAGATGCTAAAGAAGAGCCTCAATTCCTTCTCCTCACTCAAAGGAGGTTTAAGATTAGGTTCCAAAAACATCATGTACTAAAGGAGGATATTGGGCATGCTACTAGTTACTCCTCCACCATCGTTGGTTCAGAAGCCCAAAAATATGAGTAACAACACTATTTTGTGTGTTGTTATGTCATTAAATCGTTGAAAAGTAGAGAGCATCCATTTTTTATTATTATTGAGGAAACTAGAATACATAAAGGAATTCATATGAAGGCAAGATGTTGCATGGGTAGTGGAGATCTCACTCAACTCGTGACAAAGAAGAAATGACATGTTAGGAAGTTAGGTCACGCAGGTCAGAAGGTAGTGAAATGGTAGAGGAAATCAAGAATAAATTAGTTGTCAACAAAGAGTGCTAGGGTTTAGACATGAGTAGTGGAGCATTGGGGAAAACTAAGGAGTGACAGAAGACAAGTAGACAAGTTTGCAACCTAGGAAGGGAATCACCAAGGAGTTACAAGGAGAGGGGAAAAATACCTAAGTTTGGGACATGTAGCTCTGATACCATGTCAGGCCAATGAATGACTCCCATATTGTGTGTTCACATTAAAGTAAACATGATTATATAACAAGAGTTGTGACCCTTGTGCATCATATTCGAGGGTCCCTTCCTATTCTTACTCTTTAATTTTCCCTAATTTATATATTTGCAAATTTCTCACCCAATCCTTGATGATTAGGTCTCCAACAAAAAATAATATGAATATATTTGATCTACCTCATTTATGTAGTTACAGTATTAAAAAATATTTTCCATTTCTTTTTAAGAAACTTTATTTATTTTCTTTTAATTATCTATTTTATTGAAAACCAATTATTTAAAAAATATTGATTATTACAAAATCGTTTAAACATATTGAATATAAATTTTATTTTATTTTTAAACAATATATAGTTACATTAACCTCTAATTTATTAAATATTAAAAAATTGAAAATACAAATTTTATAAAATTATTAATTTTTCTTTTAAATTAAATATAAAAATACAAAAAAAAAAGCAAGTTCACCATCTTTTCATTTTATTTATTGAATATTATTTTATTTTTATCAAATAGAGAAAAGTGAAAGGTAACAAGCTAATAATTAACTTACTACATAGTGCTTAGTATTTATCTTACAAAAATTATAACTGCAAAATTGTGTGACTTGATTGATTCTTAATCCTTATTTTAACATAAAAACAAGTAATTCACAATTTATATTAGCTTTAATTTATTTTATAAATATTATAGTTTTTATTTGTTGAAATATTTTTGTTCATTTTAATTAAAAGTATTGAAATTGTAAATTTAGGGTATTGAATTTATATAATTAAAATATTTTAAAAAGATTTTAAAATATAAATTTATTTATTCATTAAAATATTTAATTTAAATAATTAAAAAATATGATATTATAAAAATGTATCAATCACATTTTAATAAAAATCATAAAAAATTTAAAAAATTAAACTCAACCTTCAACTTTCCGCACATATACTTTAATGAAAATTGTTGAAAACACGTGGCTGCTCTGATGCTTCAGGCCGTACCTTCGAATTTAGGCGAATCTTAAACACACGATAAACTTGCCATATAGGAAACCTTGGAAATTTTACAAATTCCACACAGGAAAGCAAATATATCACGGTTCCCGGTTGTACATTTATGAACCACAACCTATAACGCTAAGGCATTGTGGTTTGAATCTAGTTAAAAGTATTTCAAAAAATTAGAATATTGGAGTATTTGAATTTTTTTAATGGTGGAAATTAATTTAACATTATTAAAAATTTTAATTTTCTATTTATGAAAATTTGATAACTATAATCCAAATTTTCCCCTAAATTTTATTATAATCTTACACAAATTTCTATTATTTCCTAACATAATTTGACTACGCTTAACTCTAAAATAAGGTTAGTTTGGTTTCACCGAAAATCTAGGAATATAATTAAGATGCAATTGGCATCCACGTCATCTCATTAAGGCACACCATCTGAGAAGAATACACGTCGTTCGTTGTTCTGCCCAATAAAAAATGAACCTTTATGATACCGTACGAAAGTCTGACCACATGTTCAGACCATTTAGTGGACAAGAATAATTGTGGTCGCCCATGTGCAGTCTGACATGGCTTAATCGTTTTTATTAAAAAAAAAAAATTAAAATTGTACTGCTGATCAACTTTTTACCTTTTATAATAATTATATTTTTAATTTAAAAAACAAAGTTGTATAAATAGTTGATATTGGGCACTCATGGTCCATTTTTGAGATTTTTTACATTTGTAAAAATTAATATATATTATTTTTATTTTAATAAGTGTTGTAGAATAAACATGTTTTATACAAAGTTGTTTATCTAGCATACACAATGTAAAATAAAATTCAAAAAATCAGACAGTTGGAGCATTTGAATTAAATTTTTGATAGTGGAAATGGATTCAGCATTATCAAAAACCTTTAGGGCACCCAAAATACTGAAGTTTAACAAGTGTAAACAAGATTTTGATAAATCTTTGCCGGAATTTTTCAAAATCTCTGTCAAATTTTGGGTCATTCTGTTACTTTTTTAGACTATGACGTTTTATAGGTTTTGTACCTATTTTAAAATATTTCAGGATTGGATAGTTGGATTTATTAAAATACGATTTTTTTAATTAAAATTAATTATTTTTAAAAATTGGTAATTTTGATTTGAAAAATTAACTATTATTATTACATTAGATACAATTATCTCATAAAGCTTAAATACGTAACATTTGTATTTATGAAAATTTAATTATTCACCAAACCACTTGAATTAAAATCTTTGATTAAAATGAAAAAAACATAAAATAAAAATTACATTAATATTAACATATTTAAGATTAAAATTTTTGAAGTATAATTATTAGTTGACAAATTTCCCAATACTAAACAAATTGTGTATATATGGCAAAGTGTTTAAGATTATGCTTTTCGATATAAAGTTTGTGCATATATGGCAAAGTGTTTAAGATTATGTTTTTGGATATAAAATGGTTCTTTGAAAACTAAGGTTTTAGTTTGGATGGTTGAAAGCGTGGATTGTGCTCTTCTCTACTTAGCTTAATACCTTGCTAAAACATCATTTTTTATTACATGCAAAATATGTTATTATTTAATATTTATTTATTTTTAAAAAATATGTTATTATTTAATATTTATTTATTTAAAAAATTATATATATTATAAAAATATTGTAATATAACATTTATTAAATAAAGGAAAAATATTTATCATAAATTAAAATATCTATTATTATGATCATTTTATATATATATATATACATATATTGGAACTTTTTATATCTATTATTATGATTATTTCATATATATAAGAACTTTAAAAAAGAGTTGTCATGATTATATTAAATAAAATTATTTCACGAATATTACAAATAAGCCAATTACAACATGTTTCTAAAAATTTCAACACATATTATCAAGTAAGAAAGATATTTATCATAAATTAAAAATATCTATTATTATAAATCTATATAATATAATATTGCATTGCATTACATTATATTACATTACATTACTTTACTTTATTTTACTTTACTAAGAGCATCCAAATACAAAATTAATATCTCACAAATTGTACTAGCAAATTGCAAATTATGGAACACCTTGGAACATATATTTCAGTTGTTTTTAGTGAGACTTTTTGGAGTTTTCGGTGCTGGAATTCAGCCACAAAATTTGAGGTAAAATCTTGATTTATGTTATTTAAACTGGTTTTTTGACTATATATATGGATACGCTAAAAAATCCCTAGGGCACTTAGATTGTGCAAGGTTACCCATCAAACTTATGTTTTCAATGAATTTCGACGAGATTTTAGAGAAATTAGATTGGGAAAAACTACCGAAAAAGCCTTCAAAAAGTCCTACTAAAGACTAGCATATTTTATACATTTTCAACATCATATATTTTTTAATTAAAAATTCTTTTAAAAATAAAAAAAATAAAAATATATTTTAATCTTAATTTTAATTGAAAATATTAAAAGCAACCCTTTGTTATTGATTTTTTTTAATAATAATTTTATATTTGTTTAATTTTATAGTATTAGATGCTTTACAAACAAACAAATATAACACATATATATATGACAAATTATTATTATTTTATTTAATCTCATTACATATTAACCATCATCATTATCGCTATCCTCAACTGAATTGTAGCTTAAATAACCAATTACACTTAACTAAATTTTTGTCAAAATTTCAAATCAATAATTTTTTTTTACCACGAACAAGCTTAATAAAACATATCTTTTTTTTAAGACATCAACAAGTGTTCCTATGACTCCTCCATCCTTAATAAAAACATCATCTTACTATCTATTCTAAACCTCTTAAATCTAAAATCATTATACATTTAATATATTTAAGTTGGTAATGATCTAATTTAATTTATAACTTTGAAATTCTATATTAAAATATAAATTAAATTGTATAATTATAAATTTTATAATCTAAAATAAATATTTATTTTATAACTTAAAATAAATATTATTTTAATTTTTGTTATTAATATAATTTAAAATATACAAATTTGAAAATCTATAAATTCACTAAATTCATAAGTAAAATTAATTACATTCCAAGAAATTTAACATAAATTAAAAAAATTAAAAAAAAATATAATATTTAAATCCAAGTTTAAAAAGAACTGATTAAACTTGATGAATAATCGAAAACCAACTTCAAATGCCCAAAATCCGAAGAATAATATAATTATAAAAATTTTAAAAATTAATAATATAATATTTAAATTCAATATTATAATTATTGATGTCTAAAGAGAAGCAATTTTCAATGCCAAAAAAGTCGTAAATATTATTTATGTTGTTATATGTTTTTATTAAACTGTTAAAAAAAATAATAAAAATTTGTGATAGGTTTAAAAAAGAAAAATTAAATTCTTCATAAAATGTTGTATGAATTAATCATTCTATTATATATTTTTTAATTAAATTGATGATATGTTAAAATAAATAAATATATTTTTATAAGTTTAAAAACAATTTTCAAAGTTGAAAATTCAAAGCGCGAAAAAAATAACAAAAAAAATTATCTATAGAATGTTCCAAGGATCATTCATTCGGTTGTAAATTCACTCTAGAATGTTTTAAATATTACTCATTCAATTGTATACTATAGAATGTTCTAAATATTATTCATTCAAGATTATAGATTGAAAAAGAAAATTTCAATATTTTTTTATTAAATTGTTAAGTATTATTCATTTAATTATATGTTTTTATTTGATTGATTATATGTTGAAAAAGAAAATTTCAATAATTTTTTATTAAATTGGTCGTAAGTTGAAAAGCAAATTCCAAAGCCTAAAAATTTGAAGTGTGATGAAAAAAATAATAAATGGTTTATAAAATGCTGTAAGAATTGTTCATTACATTATAATTCATGTAGTGTAAATTATAATTTTTGAGGTGTAAATTAATTATTTTATGTAGAGATTATTTTCATTAAATTTTGAATTTAAAATTGTATGAACATATTAAAATTAAACAACTGTATGAAATGCACAAAAAAGACTGATTTCTTATAAATTTATTTAGGCCACACCTGACCGTGAAACACACGGGTACCGTGACCTGCCTCGCGTATAATGCAAACGACGATTTGCTGTACACGGGATCGTGCGATAAGAGCGTGAAGGTGTGGAAAGTGTCGGAGTCCACGCGCGCCGTCGAGACCATCGAAGCGCACACCGAGGGCGTCAATGCCATTATCGTGCGGAGCGACGGGATTCTCTTCAGCGGATCGGATGACAGAACAGTGAAGGTATGGAGGCGGCGGCGGCCGGGTCGTGGGCAACCGAAGCACGAGCTAATGATGACTCTTAGCAATCAACGATCTGCCGTAAAAGCCCTCGCCCTCGGCGAGCCTTATTTCAGCTGCCATAGGCCCATTAATGTGGCCTGTGCAGCCTGATGCCTCGCTGATTAAAAGCATTTATCTCTTTTTGGTGGTCAGCTGCTCAAACATTAATGGGCCTGCGGCAGCGAACAGAAGGGCGTTCGCCTTCGTTTCTACTTCCTAATCGTTACCTTGTAAACAATATATGACAATTTAAGTTTGAACTTTGAAGTTGGCAATTATAAGTTTATAACTCATTGGTAATGAATTCTGAATATGATGCTTTGTGAAAGTTGAAAGTTGTTTCATTTCATTTCATTTTATAACATTTCATTTCATGTTAGATATTCTTTGTTATAATGGTTACACTTAACTTACAAGTACAACTTTGGTGATCAATGATGATAAATGTTATATATTGAATTTTGAAAGCTTGAAACTTTAAGATTGATGAATCATGAGACTCAATATGTTGTAGTTACTAACGCAGGATGTGGCTGATGAAGATTATGTAACTTTGATGATTAATGTTATATGGTTCAATCTATGTTTTTATGCTTTTTTATTTCTAATTAATCATTCTTAAGTACGTTTTGTTGACATATATGTATCAAAATATAAAAAATATATATTATATAAAAATTACCGATTCGGCCAACCGGAACTTAAAATGCGCCGCCTCTCATTCCGGCTCGCTCTCCTTTCGCCCCGCCTACAACCTTGTTTTTAAAATTGAGAGTTTTTTAAAATGGATATTTTATAAAGTTGAGATTTATTTGTATGCATTTTAAATTTTAGAGTTATAATTTTTTTTAAGAGTGTAAAGTTAAAAAGAAAAGGTTGGTAAGGGGAGAGATTTGATTTTTATACACAATTCTATGTTTGTGAATTTTATGGAAAATTTTATTTTTCAATTTTTTTGTTTGTCAAGTTGTTTGAGTTTTTTAGAGATTACATCAAGTTTGACCTGTGGTTTGAGAAATCGTGACCCAATGACATCTAAGTTGTCAAAATCACTCTAGGATCGTACCTAGCTATCCTTGCTCCTATGCTTGGGATGATCTTTGTTTGGTACTGGATAATAGCTAGATAGTGGATCACCAATAACATCTAAGTTGTCAAATTCATAGGATCGCACCTAGCTATCCTTGCTTCAATGCTTGAGATGAGCTTTGTTTGGTGTTGGATAACAACTACATAATGGATCAATATAACACATGATCAAAAGAACTACCTTTCATGAGGATACTTGCATAGAAGACAAGCTTCCCCTCCTTTCATCAAGTAGTATAGCTTAAAGTGTTCTTGCTTATTCATGAGCTACACCTTGCTGGCTTTTCTTAGCTTCCTTATTCTACAATAGATAGCCACACTGACCCTTATCATGGTTAGATTTTTTCCCACTAAGTTTCTAACAGATGACCTTCACATCACATAGTGACTTAATAATACACCCCATCACTATGTATTCTACACCCCGTGGGCTATTCTTTTTTATTTTAAACAATACATCAATAAAATATTTTAATAAAAAAAATTTGTTTTCAATTGTTTTATATAAAAAAAATTACTTTTTTCCCTCCCTACATATATCAAATATTTATTTTATTTTTTCTCTCCCTACATATATCAATTTCATTTTGTTTTTATTAATACATTTTGAAGTACATATCTTACTCATAATTGTCCACATTATTTTATTTTAATATACATCTCCCTCTTATATAAATATTTTTTCACTCTAAAAGTATATAAATTTTTTTGCACTCTAAAAGATGTTTGCACCTCAAGAGATTTGATCCCTCTTGGCACTTCGTAGTTCCGGAATTAAGATGGATCTATGATGGTTTATATAAACAAATAACATTGTTATTTGTTCGCTTTACCATAAATATATTAACACATTAAAAAAACATAACCAATTTCAATGATATTTATTTCAACTTTGAAGTTGCTTATAATTTACCAGTAAACCATTCATCACATACACTACCATATGGTTACCTAACAGCATCAGAAACCTAATTTTCCACATCTATATACTCTATACATGTGTGTGAACATTATATGTGTCCATGTAGTCTCTATACAACTCTTTCTAGCAGTAATCATGACTCTTTACTTGAGGATTGGATTTGATTTAGGCTAAAATAAATTATATAGTTTACATATAAAAGTAACCTCGCTCTCTTCCGTCTCACTCTCCTCTCTCCCTCCTTCTCTCGCCTTCTCTCTCTCTCTCTCTCTCTCTCTCATGTCCACTCTCTTTCCTATGCCACCTCCTTCTAACTCCAACCTCCCATCTCTCTCTTTCTCTTCCCTCCTCCTCTCCTCCCTCCCTCACTCTCTTTGCATCTCTCTGTTGTCACTTCCTCTCTTTCTTTGCCTCTATCTCTCTATGTATTTGTTCTCGCCCCTCTCTCTCTCCCCCTTCAACTTCATCTCTCTCCTTCCCTCCTTCCTTCTCTTTGGAATATCAATAATTTTTTTTAGTATTGGTGAGGATAGAGGGTTTAAATATATCTCAAAAGTAATTATAACAATTTTCTTCTTTTATATTTAATTAAAAAAATGTTATAAAATTAAATTATTTTGATTGTGAAATGAGTTATGGTTTTTTGGCATTTGATAAGCCACTATATTGTAACAAAGCCTATTTACAAGTTGATAATATCCATGGAAAAGTGAGGGTGAATATTCATGGTTAAAAATGTTGAAATGACACCCCAAAGTGGGGCTTCTGATATATTTTTCCCTTAATTAATTTTGGAAGAGAAATCATAATTTCATCTCATGGCAACTTGTATTAGTTAACTAAGTCAGAATGACTAAGTTAACTTAGGACATTCGAGTTGAGGGTATAGGAGGATGCATGTAGAGTTATCCGATGATTTAAGGGGGTCTAGTTATAGTTATTTGTGAGTTGTAATTAGTTCACTCAAGAAATTGAGTTAAAATCAATTTAACTAGTTCTGAATGAGTGATGAGATAGTGAGAGGTCAAGTGAATTAAATCTGATTTAATTCACAAGTAGTAATCAATCAGTTAACTGATACTTTGCTATAAATAGTTGTTGCATGTTGGTTCTAAGGAAGGCCCAGTTGAGATTGAGGTTAAAGGGATCATAACTATCAGTTACATAATTAGAAAATTGTACATGTTGGTTATAAAGTCAGTTAGAGGCCTAGGAAGGATTGCACAATCAAGGAAAAGGATTTTCCTATTTAATAGGGATTTAATTCCTCAAGGAATGCATGAGAAAGTTAGGCCGAGAAGAGGCAGATAATTGGCTAAGTATTTGTCTAATTTTGCCTAGATTAGAGTGAGGGAGTTGGCAGAGTGCAGAAGTTTCTCTTGAGAGAGAAAGCATTGTATTGTTTCATGATCCTCGACTTTATAAAATATACATATAATAGGGTTTTAGGTAGTGTGCTTTCCCCAGATACATATTTTTTTGTACAATTGATTATTTCTTTCTCTTACTTGTTATGTGATTGTTTGATCGTGTTTTGTTTCCACAAATTGTAGAAAGATTTAGTAACTTGTTTTAGTACATTACAAGATCAGTTTGAATCTCGTTGTTGGATTTTCTACATGGTATTAGAGTGTTAGGAATCACAATAAGGAGAAGAATTTTTTTTGTTTTGATCAGGTTCGAATTTGCAGATTTATTCTTTGGTATCCAATAACAGATCAAGATGTCTTTCAATGGATTGAGAATCAAATATGCACTTGAGGGAAATTCAAATTATATTACGTGGAAGGACAAGATGTAGGAAGTTCTTGAGGGAAACAGGCTAAAGGCTTTCATAGATATCAATGTCTCAGAACCTGCAGTAGCAAATGCTCAACCTCTTGATGCATGGAAGAAGAATGTAGCAAAGGCAGGGAGTATCTTGTTATAGGGAGTTTGAGATCATATTATCTTGAGCCTCCACGGGAAGGCGACTTCATATGCGATGTGGAAGGCCTTGACAGGTATGTATCAGAATATCAACGACCAAGGCGACTTCATATGCGATGTGGAAGGCCTTGATAGGTATGTATCAGAATAGAAACAACCAAAGGATGCTGGCACTGGAACATAAGCTTAGGAAGATCAAAATGGAGAAGGGTGATACGATCCAAAAATACTTGGCAAAGTTCACTCAACATCGAGATGAGCTTGGAAGTTTTGGGATCAATGTTTCCTTGGATGATTTGGTGAGCCTAGCTCTTATAGGCCTTCCCAAGAGCTGGCATAACTACTAGGACTCTGTTAATGGGAGGGAGAAGATGCCAAATTGGGAGCGAGTGTGGTCTGATTTGGCACAAGAAGAAATTCAACGGAGCACCAGAGATGGATCCTCATCAAATACTGATGAGGAGGATAACTATGCCTTGGCTGGCAAGGAAAAGAAAGGAAAAGGGAAGGCGTCTCATTCCAAATCCGAGACCAGCAAAGAAGGCAAGAAGCGAGACTTGCCAAAGGTAAAATGTTTCAACTGTCATCAGCATGGACACTATGCTGAAAAATGTCCACAAAAGAACAACAACAAGAATGCCTCAGGAGGAGTAGTAGGTGAAGCATTGGATTCAGAGTTTGAGTTGGACTTCACCCTCATTGCATGAATGGTGTCATTGGTGATGGGATCTGTGTGGTACTTGGATAGTGGAGCTTCATTCCACATGAACGACAACAAAGAATTCTTTAACAACTTGGAGGAGTAGGATCTCCAGATGAACATCAAGATGTGTGACAACGGGAGGTATAGTACTATCGGTGTAGGTATAGTTACCTTTTAGAGGAAGTTAGCTAATCTAGTCACATTAAACGA
Organism: Pinus albicaulis; assembly: GCA_034641835.2. NCBI lineage: Eukaryota > Viridiplantae > Streptophyta > Pinopsida > Pinales > Pinaceae > Pinus > Pinus albicaulis. Next base: position 942,418,546 of record CM076575.1, read on the forward strand.
TGTCATGTATGTTCCTGGTTTAAATAATAACATGTTTTATGTTGCTATGTTGGGAGATCATGGCTATGATGTGATATTTATTCAAGGAAAGGTGTTCCTTCGTCACAAATTCATGAGACGTGAAAAATATTGGGGTTCGAGTAAAGAATCTCTATAAACTGGATGTAGAGGATTGCACAACACTGAGTAGTAAAGCAGAGAAGGTGGAAAGTCGAGACATCAGTGAGTTATGGCAAAAGAGGTTGGGCCATCTATACCACAACACTTTGAGGACCATGCAACAGATTTATACAATTCTTCCAAAGGGTGCACTTGCGTAGAGAGACACATGCAAAGTGTGTACATTAGGTAAGTATACCAAATCCACCTTTCATGATAAGGAAAGCTGAGCCAAGGCGATCCTTCAGAGAGTTCACTAAGACATGTTTGGACCGTTATCAATAGCTTCCACAACAAAGAAAAAGGATTATGTGATTTTTGTTAATGATTTTTCAAGAAAGTGTTGGATTTTCTCCATGCAAAAGAAAGATCAGGCATTCTCCAAGTTTTGTGAGTTCAAGGAACTTGTCGAGAAAGATACACGAAAGAAGGTGAAGGCTCTGAGGAGTGAAAATGGTGGATAATACATATATAATGAATTCAAGAACTTTTATGCCTCAGAATAAATTCGAAGAGAATTGATTGCACTTCATAACCCACAATGGAATGGGGTTGCAGAAAGAAAGAACATAACGATTGAGGGAGCAACATGATCTATGTTGCATGATCAGGGCCTATCGTTACATCTGTGGGTGGAAGCATGAAACACAACAATATTTGTGTAGAATAAAAGTCCTCATTAGATACTTGGGATGAGTACACCATAGGAGGCCTTTTCAGGTAAGAGACCGGATGTGTCATATTTTAAAATTTTTGGTTAATCTATTTATTTTCGTGTGACCAAAGATTCCAGGAATAATCTAGACCCAAAAAATGAGTTGGAGATATTTGTGGGGTACACTGATACACCTCACAACTATCTGGTGTAATTTCCAACACATAGGATGAAAATGGTCAGAATAGATGTGAAGTTTGATGAATAAAAAGCCATGTGATTGTCCTTGAGAGGGAGCTTGAGTTGCATGTAGTTGAGGAGCTCTTAGCTCCAAAGGATGAACCTCAGGATGTGGAGGAACCACAAGCAGAGGAAAAGAGAGTAGTAGAAACCACTCATGTAGAGCCATTCACGAAATATGGAAAAAAGTGCACCAGAGAGGTTGACATATTTTTGTTATATGTGAGAGATAATGTGGGAGCACCCACATCACAGCGCATGCAGAGAAGGTCCCCAAAGCAATACACTAGATACATGGCTCTTATGAGAGAAGGTATTGAGATAGAACAATCCTCTTTTGATGAAGTAGTGTAGCGACCAGTGTGGGTTGATTCCATGCTTGAGGATTATGACTCCATTATGAGAAATAATGCATGGTTAGTTTTCCCAAGAAAAATGAGGAACTCAGTTGTAGGATCCAGGTGTGTCTACAGGGTGAAGCAGGAAGAAGATGGGAGTGTGGAGAAACACAAGGCTAGATTTGTGGCCAGAGGGTTCTACCAGGTGGAGGGGATTGGATACGATGAGACTTTTGCACCAGTCACAAGGTACTCATCCATTAGATCCATCCTTCCACTCTCAACGTAGATGGGATGGAAGATACATCATATGGATGTAAAAACAACCTTTCTCAATGGATTTATTAAGGAAGAAGTGTACATTGAGCAACCGAAAGGTTTTGAGACCTTAGACAGGGAGTCACATGTGTGCAAACTCAAGAGAGCACTGTATGGGCTGAAGCAATCACCTTGTGCTTGGTACACTAGGATTGACAATTATTTCACTGGGTTGGGCTTCACTAAGAGTGAAGCAGATGCAAACCTATATCATATTGTGGTTGATGGTAAGCTTTTGATTATTTTACTTTATGTCAATGATCTGATGCTGACAAGTGATGAGAAGCTCATAAAGTCTTGCAAATATGATCTTGCAAGAGAATTTGAGATGAAGGACATAGGGCTCTTGCACTATTTCCTTGGATTGGAAATATGGAAAAGAGATGGTGAGCTATTTGTATCTTAGGGCAAGTATGCCAAGGAGATTCTGAGGAAGTTCCGCATGGAGGGTAGAAAACCCATGGAGACTCCTGTTGTAGGAAACTGGAGGAAGGAGGATGCTACTTTGGGTGAAGTAGTGGATGCTACTGTTTACAAGCAGATGGTGGGTTCACTCATGTATTTGGTGAACACACGACCTGACATATGATACATAGTTAACCAATTGAGCCTAACTATGGTTAAGCCAACCAAGCTCTTTTGGAAGGAAGGGAAGCATGTGTTGATATATATCAGGGGAACTACAAAGTATGGATTATGGTACATGCATATAGAGTGAGTGAAGCTTCAAGGCTTCACCGATGCAGATTGGGGAGGGAGTCCATCCGATCAGAAAAGCACATCAGGAGGCATATTCAGCATATGATCAACAACATTTTCTTGGTATAGCAGGAAACAAATATAAGTTGCACTCAGATCAACAGAGGAAGAGCACATGGTGGCTAGTCAGGCAGCATGTGAGGCCATCTAGATGAGGAAGATACTTCTTGGTTTTATTTCTCAATAGATGGATCCGACAATGATACATTGTGATAACCAGAGTTGCATCAAACTCTCGGTTAATCTAGTATTCCATGATAGGTCCAAGCATATTGATATATGGTATCACCATCTTAGAGATTATGTTCAAGGGAGGATTATGTCATTAGATTACATTCCCACGGAGGAGCAGGATACAGACATCTTGATGAGGGCACTGGAAAGAAGCAAATTCGAATTCCACAGAGGCAAGAACGGGGTATCAAATAATCTCTTTCTTGTTGAGAGGTAGTGTTGAAATGGAACCCCAAAATGGGGCTTTTGATTTATTTTCCCCTTAATTAAATTGGAATATAAAGTATAATTTATTCTCATGACAACTTGTATTAGCTAACTAAGTTAGAATGACTGATTTAGCTTAGGAAATTTGAGCTGAGGGTCTAAGAGGATGCATGTAGAGTTATCCCATGATTTAAGGGGGTCCAATTATAGTTATTTTTTATTTGTAGTTAGTTAAATCTATAAATTGAGTTAAAATTAATTTAACTAGTTCTAACTGAGTGATGAGCTAGCAAGAAGTCAATTGAATTAAATTTGATTTAATTCATAAGTAGTGATCAATAAATTAATTGATAATTCACTGTAAATAGCTGTTGCATGCTAGTTCTAAGGAAGGCCCAATTGATACTGAGTTTAAAGGGATGATAACTATCAGTTGTATAATTAGAAAATGTACAGGTCAGTTATAGAGTCAGTTGGAGGACTAAGAAGGATTGCAAAATAAAGACAATGGATTTTCTTATTTAATAGGGATTTAATTCCTCAAGGAATGTGTCAAAAAGGAAGGCTGAGCAGAGGCAGATAATTTTCTAAGTATTTGTCTAATTTTTCCTAGATAAGAGTGAGACAGTTGGAAGAGTCCATGAGTTTCTCCTGAGAGAGAAAGCATTGTATTGTTTCATGATCTTGACTTTACACAATATAAAAATAACGGGGTTTTAGGCATTGTGCTTTCTACAGATACATCTTGTGTTATGTGTTTGATTATTTATTTCTCTTACTTGTTATGTGATTGTGCGATTGTGTTTTGTTTCCGTAAATTGTAGAAGGATATAATATCTTGTTTTAGTACACTACAAGATCAGTTTGAATCACGTTGTTAAATTTTCTACAAAAAAATATTTCTATATTGTAAGTATTAAGTTTTTTTTTTTTGTAAGTTAGGCTAAGCTATATTAGATCATAAAAGAAAATTTACAGAGGCATTGGGGTGAGATGGAAAGCGGTGCTTAGCCAATCCCAGCCTTGGTAGCTTTCAAAATAAAACAGGTTTGGTGCTGCCTCCTAGTAGGAAACCAACCCCTTAATAGAGTAAAAAAGTCATGTTTTACAAAATGATTCGTGACATAAGAAAAAGAAGAAGCTATAGTATCTCCTGAGTTGAGAAAAATATATATGAACCGATCTACTATGCAATCATGGTGTTCCGTCATCATCCTATGTTGCGGGGTCCTCCTCCTCGATGAGGCATCCATATTCATGCGCAATGGCCTCCTCCTCAACCTGGTTCTACCAACAGATGATTGGAGTACTAGGGTACCGAATCTAAAACTTCCGGTCCGCGTACTCCATCCGAATCCACGTTGATCCTAACATCCTGCCTTCCATGTTCTGTCAGAATAGCTGAGCACCTCTTGCCGAGGAGTGGGTGCCTCGCAGTGCACTATGGTGGTGACTTAGGCTCTTCTACCCCTCGATTTCTTTGGAGTTAAGACAATATCTTCCTAGGTGAAATCAGGCATTTGAGTAGCATCCTTATCATGGATGCCTGAAGAGGAACCTTCAATGGATTCCAAACGCTAATACTGACCACAGTGATAGCGCCCCGAGAATGCACCTCTTTGGCTGCCCCTGATGGGCTTTTGACGTTGTCGCAGGGCCATGGGGAAGCTAACGAGTAGAGGTAGGGAAGTCAGGCCTAGAGAAAGGAGATGGGGGGAAGGTGGGGGGGAGGACGCAACAGGGGGTCCCACAGCAGGGGGGTACATAGCGGGGGAGCTCACCACAGATAACACACAAGGAGAGGCACAAGAGGAGGGGCTTTAAGCAGGGAGGTGCACAGACGAGGGGCTCATAGTAGGGGCATGCAACAAGGAGGATCTCAGTGGGAGGAGCACACTACAGGAGGGCGTACGACAGGGGGAGTTCACCAGGGGGAGCGTGCAACAAGGGGAGCACACAGGAGATTTGGAGCAGCATCGTGATGGCGAGGGGGGTAACAGAAATGTCTCTAGAGTCTGGCTGGAGCAACAAAGATATGGTAGAATGGGGAGCTTCAATGCCTTTTGAAGACATGTGACACAAGCACAGATGTGGTGAGGGGTTGTGGCATGCTCGCAGATGCGATGAGGGGCAGTCAAAGTGTGACTGCATGTGATGCAAAGTATGAAAAGAGGTCAGGTGTGGCAAATCATTGTTACGAATGATTGATGAATTGAGTGTCTACATCAAGTTAGAGCTGGTGTTGCAGGGAGTTCTCAGCCTGAGCATGGGAGGATATGTCCTCGCACGATCGGGGCATGTCACCTACATCAGGGGGGTAAGTATTAATTTTTTATGTCCTTATTAATTAAATTTAAATATGGTTTTTGGGCATATGGTATTGATAAGCCATGATATTGGTCCATTGTATTGTAACAAAGCCTATTTAAAAGTTAATAATATCCATAGTAAAGTGGGGTGAATATGCATGGATACAAATCTTGCTATATAGTAAATTTATTGTAAGTATTCAGTTTTAAATGCTTATTAATTACATTTAAATATGGTTATTTTAATTTAGATGGATTTTTACATTTTACAATTTGTATTACATTTTAGATTGTATTTTACATTTTTCATTTTGCATCATATATGTTTTAATTTGAATATGAAGACTACACTTCTTAATTTTTTTCCCCTATATATATTTTTCCCAACATTTAATAAATGTTGAAAACGTTACATACATTACACACATCTCCCTTATAATGGGAAGACAAAATAGCATCATCTCTCTCAATCTTGAAAGTGAATATATATATATATATATATATATATATATATATATATATATATATATATATATATATATATATATATATATATATATATATATTCTTTTACTTTATCTATCTAATGGATATGAATATTAAAATATTTTATTTATTGCTTACATTAAAATAATTTTTGGTTATTAATATAGATCATATGTCAAATCTACGTGTCATTTACCAACTCCATTTTAAGTGGTGAAGGAATGATATATCTCAAAATTAGAAAGTTTTTTTCTTCTTCGGCAATGCCCGGTAATCTTCTTTGGCCTCCCCAAAACTAGGTAATACATGGTTACATCTTAAACAACTACCCACTTTTACATGCCAAAGAATACTAGAATTATAACTCCACCCAAATATTCCTAACAACTTGACATACCAGCACTTCATTTTTTAGGCTAATATACCAGAGATTAGGGAATTCATTGGAAGCCTATTTTTTTTCTGTTGTAGCACAATTCACCTTCGAACAATTGCACACCTTAGTTTTCCATTCTACCTGCTTCAAGGTTGAAGTTCCTTTTTACATGGTAGAGATCAATTTTTTCAAACTGAGACAGTAGTTGGCCTATGATCTAGGTGGATATGGGTGGCCACCCACCTATTCCACTTGGGGCCCCACCATTTTCTCTTTCAGTTTTTCAGTTTCGGCACAACTTACTATTTTTAGCAGTTTTTCGGGTCCTGAACTTCTGGAGCCGTTTTGAGGCCCTAAACAACGTTTTTTGGGCATCATGCCTCTGACGAATATGATTCAATTTTGGAATCAATATTCACAATTAGAAGTTGTAGTCCTCAGATAGATATTTCTAATGATGTATCAGGTGCGTCAAAAGAAGATAGTATGCCAAAGTTACGACCTCGGGAAGTTGAAACACTAATTTACCCAAACGAGGCCCATAGTTTTGGTGCTTCATCTCCTAGGTTAGGTTTTTGGATGTTTAGGGTTTTCCATTGTTTCTCTATTATAAATAGGCCATCGAGCCTCATTGTAACATAGTTCATAGGCCTGTAGCCTCCATATCTCTTCTCAGAGATAATCTACCAGCACCCTAGCTAGTTTATTTCCATTTTGTCTGTAAGAAAATTTCAGTTCTTTGATATTTAATGAAATGAAGTGTTATTTCCACTGCATATTTGTATTTATGGTTATATGTGTATTCTGTTGTGTTCCTGCATAAATCCAGATCAGCCTATCCTTTGAACAATTGAAAAAGCTACTTGTTCTGGGTTCTCCTTGTGCTTATACATCTGATTTATCATCAACATTGAGTCTCCAAGAACCATTAGGTTGCGTGTATTTTTTTTGAGAGCCAATTATAAGACTTTCCATAAGGTCAAGAATTAAACATGATTTTTGGTAATCCTGCCTAATCCCCATGCGAATTTAATCTCCATTTGTTCGTCGGTACTGTAGTACTCCTCTCTCTCCTGCCTCCCTTGGATTTCCTTTCTAAGCACCATCAAAATATAAATAATTCTTGGCCTATTAGTTCTTCCATTCCCGAAACTCCTCATTTTCCAGTCTGATGATATGTGACATGTTGATGCAGGGTTTTATATTGAATTTGTTAGCATGACTCAATGTTGGGCCAACCCAAATCCATTCTTTTCCTAAATCTCTCGAATTGTCCAACTCATTCATATTATATCCTTGGGCTTAAATTTCCTCAAACAATAGTTGAGTGGCTTTGGTGGCCACAAAATTCTCGTTTGAATATGTCACAAAAGGTGGCCTGGTTTCTCGCTAGCTAGATGGCACAACCTGAAAATTTAGGAAATGTCATCCAACATATCATTGTTCATGTTCCAACTTCTCTCGACCGAGGGATTTAATATTTCCAAGTGAAAAACATATCCTGTGAACTTCCAAGGATTTATAATAATGCACCATTTCATGGTAACTATAACTTCCAGAGTTTGAGAGAGAAGGATAAATGTTGAAAAACATGTGAAATACTCTCCTTTGCGGATTTTTAGAATATGCAGTGATTCGAGTAAAATTTTTGATACCCTTTTAACCAATACCTTTTTCTTTGTTTGATGTGTTAGAATTACATTTTATCAAAATAAATTAATGAACAAATATGCATATATAATCAAGAGGAAAGCATGTTAACAATCACACAACAAAACACAAGTTGTTTAATAATGGAGTTCATCCAGTGTGGACTATGTCTCCGGGCCTCGGTTTCAATAGTTTTGGCCACTTCATTCAATGTTGTAATTGGTGATAATTTACATGGATGTTGTTTACTTGTCATACAAGGAAAATCTCTCAACATGAGTGGAAAAGTCTCTCCACAAGACATTCCATTAAAAGGAACTCTCACTAATCACAAACCTCCTATCAGCATGAAAAATTCACACATGGTGACAATGAGTATCCCGCCATCAAGGCAACAAAGGGATCTCACAACATAAATCACCATCCATGATAAATACATAGCACATCAATACACATAAATATTCCGCATCTTACATCATCAGGAATCAACAACAACAAATAAACATGAAGAATCCACATCATACATCAAGTAGGAATCGACATGACATAAAGCATCCTATAACAATAATCAATGAAGTACATGGAAAAAACACTTCATATACCTCAAATATAATGCTGGATGAAGAATAGGCTGCTCAATCGCTGGATCTGAATGCACCATCGAAAACGTGGCATTGAATGGCAAGGAATCGACTGTCCACATTCTAAAATATGACACTGTTATCTGATCTAGAAAATGGCTGAAAATATATATCTCATATGGAAAATCTAACTACACCACTGGATTCATGTCACCGAGAGGTGTAGGATCGATTGCCAATTTTCTAAATTCTGATACTACTGAAATTTGGGCCATAGGGAAGGTTTTAGATTACCCCTAGGATCCTACAATATGCTGCTCCATGACTAACTGGAAAATCTACAACTCAAAACAGGAAACTGATCTCACCATTGAGATCCTTGCGAAATTCTAAGAAGAATGAGTATAAAGTTGAACTCATCCCAACTCCGATGAATTTCGGCCTCTAATGAATCTGAAATATTCCCTCAAGATTATCGAAGATTCTCTTCAACAGGGAGTCTACAAATATTCTACTCAAAAGGTGAATCTGACCTCGCCATTGTGTTCCCTACGAAAATATGAGAAAAATGACTGTAATCTTGAATGCATTTGGACAAAGAGAAATTTTACCTCCCAAGGAATATTTGGGCTTCAAAGGAATATTCTCTGTCTCAAACCTCGTGCGATCATTCTGCCTCTTGGAACTGTGTCATGGATCCATTATACGGGACCTCTTTCTGCATTCCGTTCCCAAGCTCCTCTGTCTCATTCTGTTATGCCTTGAACACCGTTTTGCATTTTTTTTGGCCCCCTTGGTGCATTGCGAAATGAGTGTTTTTATATTTAAAAAGGGTGGACTTTACCACAAAAGGTGGTTGGGCGTGAGTGGTAAAGTTTAGAAATTGTTAAGGGGAGGCCAGGAGATCAAATCCTGCCTTCCCCAAACCCCCGTGATTTTCGTGGCATATAAAAGTTGGCGGATACACAACTGACACGTTATGATATAGTTTGGTTTTAGGAGCGAAATATATATATTTGATGGCTATTGGTTTTAATTTGTTGTAAGATGTGTTGGGTCGCCCGTGGATCAGGTCGACCTATGTCCCCGGGCGGGTTCAATTCCGATCGGCCTAGTTTAAATAACATATGATTTGTTGTATTAATAAGGTTTTGGGTGGGCGGGGTCCGCTCCACATGGACTTGACCCGACCCTTCAACCATACCCGTTGCACATATATGTTAAATTTGTATGGAATAACATATTCATTTGTCATTTTTTTAAACCAATTTTGTTATATGGTTACTTTAATAACCATTAAATATTTAAAATGATTTTTTTATTTATCTTAAATATTTAAATGATTTTTTTTTTAATGATATAATATCTTTTTTGTCTTTTTCTTTTATGAAAGTTGAGGAGAAATGGAGGAGTGCCATGTGTCAACAACTAAGGGGCTACCATGTGGGTCCCTCATGCTTACTGGGATACCATGTCGCATGCTATGGGCTCCACTCCCCTTACCTTAACAAAACTTCAAACTTCTCTAACTTTCTTATACAAGCTTGGATTGACATGCCGTTTGCACCGTTGCGATCAGGGTGACGACCTCTTCTATCTGAAGTGGATTTTTCCACCTTAATGTCACTTTGAAATTCGAGATTTCATAAGATCTCTTTGTCCTGTGTGTGTCTCTAGAGCCACCTGGATCATTCCTCCCCATTGAGGAGTTTTTGGTCCTCCAAAATCATACACAGTAATCTACAACTGCTATGTATAATGTCTGCATCACAAGTGTCTTGAAAAAGGTCACCCTTCCTTCTCCTTCAACTTTTTTCTTCGAAGCCATAAGCAGTGAACGTATACTTGCATCCTCTGCAAAATTGTAGTACAATTTCTTGCAAATGACATGCTCAAATATGACCAACTATGACCCACGAATTCCATACTCGCCACGAGTTTATAACACATACTCAGTGGTCAAGCTTACATTAAATGGAATCAATACCCAAGCTATCAATACAAGGCCAAAATATCATTGTTGCTTCATAGGTGATGGAAAACACATCATCAATTTTACATTTCAACATGCAACATATGATTTACAAAGTAAGGCTAGACACGCTACTAGACTAGAAAAACCATCTCTCACTTATCAAAGTGGATGGGTCATCCCTCTGTGGAAAATTTGCTTCTCGAACAGTCGTTTCAACCAGTTCCTGCACTGATTTTTTGTCCTTAAGGTGTTGCCCTGGATGGAGCCTCAAACACATGGCTATTTGATGACCCCTTTGGTTGCAATGGGTGCAAAAGGTATTTTTCCTCTAGACCTACTTAACTAATTTCTTTCGCTGTTGTGGAAAAGGATTTTCACGCCTCATCCTCCTTTGTGCTGCCATTCTTTTCCAACACTCAATAATAACATGGTTATGTAAACCACAAAAACAACAAGTTTTCTTATGCCATGATTTACATTCATGATTAGCAACATGCTTATAATCAAAATTAACTTGTGAATATTGAGACTTGTTATACCTTTCCTGGTGGTATCTGGTGTGATCATGGTGATGAGAGCTTGTCTCAGCTCTTCTACTGCGACATGCACTTCCATGGGATGGTGGTGAAGTGTTCCCATCTATCTTTTCCCCTGACGATTTCAACAATGTATGTTTGCCTCTGATGTCATTATGGTGATGAGAGCTTTCTTCATCTCTCTCTCTCTCTGCAATATGTGTTGTCATAAGATGATGGTGAAGTGTTCATAATTCTATCTCCTTGATGGTTTTCACAATGTCGTGGAGACTTCCGACACCTTTGAACATTCTCCTTCAATTTATCCCAAACCTGCGTAGCGAGGTCTCTGCACAACCTCCAATGGTTGAGTTATTCCTTAGCCCTAAATGCCAAGTCCTCCTCCTTTGTAACCCATATTGGTAAGGATTCTCATGCCAGTTCTTGTAATGGGGATCTCCACATTTCCAAGAGAAATAATTGCATGTGAAGATGAAACTAAAGAATGATCACAATTGTCTACCTCAGATGTCAATTTTGAAACATGTGAAGAGGTCTTCTCTAAGCCTTCATTGCTCTTCACTTTCTCTAAGGCCTCTATCGTGGCTTGTAGCTGAAGCTGCAATCGCTACTTCTCCTCCTTCTCTTCTCGTAGAATTGAATCATGATCTGTTTGAAGACTTTCATCATTGTGCTTCAATTCTTCCAAGGCCTTTGTCGTGGCTTGCAACTGAAGTTGCAATCGCTACTTTTCCTCCTCTTCTCATAGAAGTGTATTTAATGCATCATGATTTGTTTGAAGACTTTGGTCATTGTACTTCAATTCTTCCAATTCCTTTTTCGTGGCTTGTAATTGAAGCTGCAATCGCTGCTTGTCCTCCCTCTCCTCTTGTAGACGTGTTTTTAACTCAACGTTATATGCTCCTTGTTTCTCATAATCTTCATACAACATGTCCACCCTTTCAAACATCCCAAGCATGGGCTCGTACATGTATTTTACATCCTCCATTACTGCACGCCCAATGGTTCACGCTTGCAGTTCACATCAACAAGAAGACCGCTCTGATACTACTCGATCCGGGTAAAATTTTTTATACCCTTTTAACCAAGACCTTTTGATTCATATAATGTGTTAGAATTACATTTTATCAAAAGAAATTAATGAACACATATTCAGATATAATCATGAGGAAATCATGTCAACAATCACACAACAAAATGTAAGTCGTTTAATAACGAAGTTCGTCCAGTGTGGACAACGTCTCTGGGACTTGGTGTCTCGATGGTGTTGGCTGCTTCATTCAGTGTTGTAACTGGTGATAATGTACATGGATGTTGTTGACTTGTCATACAAGGAAAATCCCTCAACATGAGTGGCAAAGTCTCTCCACGAGACGTTCCGTTACAAGGAACTCTCACTCATCACAAACCTCCTATCAGCATGACAACTTCACACATGGTGACAAAGAGTATACCGCTGTTAAGGAAACAAAGGGATCTCACAACATAAATCACCATCCATGATAAATACATACCACATCAATACACATAAATATTCTGCATCTTACATCAACAGGAATCAACAACAAAAAATAAACATGAAGAATCCACATCATACATCAAGCAGGAATCAACATGACATAAAGCATCCTACAACAATAATCAATGAATTACATGGAAAAAACACTTCATATACCTCAACTCTAATGTTGGCTAAAGAATAGGTTGCTCAATCGCTGGATCTGAATGCACCATCTAAAATGTGGTGTCGAATGGCAAAGAATCGACTGTCCACATTCTAAAATCTGACATCATTATTCCAATATGGAAAATATATGAAAATATATATCTCATATGGAAAATCTAACTGCACCATTGGATTTGTGTCGCTGAGAGGTGTAGGATCGACTATCAATTTCCTGAATTCTAACACTGTCGAAATTTGGGCCGTAGGGAATCTTTTAGATTCCCCCTAGATTCATCCAATATGTTGCTCCATAGCTGAATGGAAAATATGCAACTCAAAATAGGAATTTGATCTCACCATTGAGATCCTTGTGAAATTATGAGAAGAATGAGTATAAAGTTGACCTCATTCCGACTTCGGCGAATTTCGGTCTCTAAGGAATCTGAAATATTCCCTCAAGATTCTAGAAGATTCTCTTCCACAAGGAATCTTCAAATCTGCTGCTCAAAAGGTGAATCCAACCTCACCATTTTTCTCCCTGCAAAAATATGAGAAAAATGACTATAAACTTGAATGCATTTGGACAAAGAGAAATTTTACCTCCCAAGGAATCTTTGGGCATCAACGAAATATTTTCTGTCTCGAACTGCATGCCATCATTCTACCTCTTGGAACTGTGTCATGGTTCAATTATATGGGAGCCCGTCTTGCATTCTGTTCCTGGGCTCCTCCGTCCCACTCTGTTTTGCCTTGAACTCCATTCTGCATTTTTTTTTGTCCCCTTCGGTGCACTACGAAATGAGTGTTTTTATATTTAAAAAGGGTGGAATTTATCACATAAGGTGGTTGGGCGCAAGTGGTATAGTTTAGAAATTGTTAAGGGGAGGTCGAGGGATCAAATCTCGCCTTCCCTGAACCCTTGTGGTTTTCGTGGCATATAAAAGTTGGCACGTTTTTAATACACAACTGTTACGTTATGATATAGTTTGGTTTTAGGAGCGAGATGTATATATTTGATGGCTGTTGGTTTTAATTTGTTGTAACATGTGTTGGGCCCCCTGTGGATTGAACCAGCCTATGTGGCCGGGCGGGTTCAATTCCTGTTATCCTAGTTTAAATATCATATAATTCATTTTATTAATAATGTTTTGGGTGGGCGGGGTCTGCTCCACGTGGCCCCGACTCGACCCCTCAACCATACTCGTTGCACATATATGTTAAATTTGTATGGCATAACATATTCATTTTTTCATTTTTTTAACCAAATTTTTTATATGGTTACATTAATAACCATTAAATATTTAAAATTATTTTGTTATATAATAACCATTTTAAATATTTAAATGACTTGTTTTTTTAGTGATTTTTTTTTTAATGATATAATATCTTTTTTGTCTTTGTATTTTATGTAGGTTGAGGACCAACGGAGGAGTACCATGTGTCAATAGCTGAGGGGCTGCCATGTGGGTCCCTCATGCTTACTGGAATGCCATGTGGCATGTTGTGGGTCCCTCTTCCCTTTCCTTAACAAAACTTCAAACTGCTCTAACTTTCTTATACGAGCTTGGATTGACGCGCCGTTCACACTGTTGTGATTAGGGCGACGAGCTCTTAAATTTGAAGCTGAGTTTGCCACCTTCCTATCAATTTGAACTTCGAGCTTTCAAAAGCTCTCTTTGTCTTATGTCTCTATGGAGCCACTTGGATCATTCCTCCCCATTGAGGATATTTTGGTCCTCCAAAAGCATTGATAATAATCTGCAACTGCTGTGTACACTATCTGCATCAAAAGTGTCTTGAAAAAGGTCACCCTTCCTTCTCCTTTACCTTTTCTCTTTGGAGCCATAAGAGGTGAACCGACACTTGCATCCTTTGCAAACCTGTAATTCAATTTCTTGAAAATTACATGCTCAAATATGACCAATTATGACCCAAGCATTCCATACTCACCACGAGTTTATAACACATACTCGGTGGTCAACCTTACATTACATGGAATCAATACCTCAGCTATCAATACAAGGCCAAAATATCATTGTTTCTTCATAAGTGATGGAAAATACATCATCAATTTAACATTTTAACATGCAACATATGATTTACAAAGTAAGGCTAGAGACGTTACCAGACTAGAAAAACCATCTCTCACTTATCAAAGTCAATGGGTCATCCCTCTGTGGCGCATTTGCTTGTCGAATAGTCGTTTCAACTAGTTCCTACACTGATGCTTTGTCCTTAAGGTGCTACTCTGGATGGAGCCTCAAACATGAGTCTCTTTGATGACCACTTTGGTTGCAATGGGTGAAAAAGGTATTTTTCCTCCAGACCTGCTTAACCAATTTCTTTCCCTGTTGTGGAATTTTTTTTTCATGTCTCATCCTCCTTTGTGCTGCCATTATTTTCCAACACTCAGTAATGAAATGGTTATGTAAATCACAAAAACGACAAGTTTTCTTATGCCATAATTTACGTTCATGATTAGCAACATGCTTATAACCAAAATGAACTTGCAAATATCGAGACTTGTTATACCTTTCCTAGTGGCCTTTGGTGCGATCATGGTGATGAGAGCTTGTCTCAGCTCTTCTACTATGACATGCACTTCCATGGGATGGTGATGAAGTGTTCCCATCAATATTTTCCCCTTACGAGTTCAAAAATGTATGCTTGCCTCTGATTTCATTATGGTGATGAGAGCTTGCCTCAGCTCTCTCTCTGCAATATGTGTTGTAATAAGATGATGGTGAAGTGTTCCCATCATTCCCTCTCCTTGACGATTTCCACAATGTTGTGGAGACTTCCGACACCTTTGAACATTCTCCTTCAGTGTATCCCAAACCTGCGTAGTGAGGTCTTTGCACAACCTCCAATGCTTGAGTTATGCCTTGGCACTGAATGCCAAGTCCTCCTCCTTTGTAACCCATTTTGGTAAGGAGTCTCATGCCAGTTCCTGTCATGGGGATCTCCACATTTCCAATAGAAATAATTGCATGTGAAGATGAAAATGAAGAATGATCACAACTTTTTACCTCCGATGTTGGTTTTGAAACATGTGAAGCGGGCTTCTCTAAGCCTTCGTTGCGCTTCACTTCCTCCAAGGCCTCTGTCGTGGCTTGTAGCTGAAGCTTCAATCGCTTCTTCTGCTCCTTCTCTTCTCATAGAAGTGTATTTAATGCATCATGATCTGTTTGAATACTTCTGGCGTTGCGCTTCAATTATTCCAAGGCCTCTGCCATGGCTTGCAACTGAAGCTGGAGTCGCCGCTTATCCTCCTTATCTTCTCATAGAAGTGTATTTAATGCATCATGATCTGTTTGAAGATTTTGGTCATTGTGTTTCAATTCTTCCAATGCCTTTGTCGTGGCTTGCAATTGAAGCTGCAATAACCACTTGTCCTCCTTCTCCTCTTGTAGAAGTTTTTTCAACTCAACGTTATATGTTGCTTATTTCTTATAATCTTCATACAACACGTGCACCCTTTTGGACATCCTGAGAATGGCCTCATATATTTCTTTGACATCCTCCATTTTTGCAAGCCCAATGGTTCACGCTTTAAGTTCACATCAGTAAGAAGACCGCTCTGATACCACTTGATCCGGGTAAAATTTTGGATACCCTTTTAACCAATACCTTTTTCTTCATCTGATGTGTTAGAATTAAATTTTATTAAAAGAAATTAATGAACACATATGCAGATATAATCAAGATTAAAGCATGTCAATAATAACACAAAAAAATGAAATCCATTTAATAATGGAGTTTGTCCAGTGTGGACTACGTCTCTGGGACTCGGTGTCTCGATGGTGTTGACCGCTTCATTCAGTATTGTAACTAGTGATAATGTACATGGATGTTGTTGAATTGTCATACAAGGAAAATCCCTCAACATGAGTGGAAAATTCTCTCTATGAGACGTTTCGTTACAAGGAACTCTCACTCATCACAAACCTCCTATCAGCATGACAACTTCACACATGGTGACAAAGAGTATCCTGTCGTTACGGAAAAAAAGGGATCTCACAACATAAATCACCATCCATGATAAATACATACCACATCAATACACATAAATATTTCACATGTTACATCAACAGGAATCAACAAAAATAAATAAACATGAAGAATCTACATCATATATCATGCAGGAATCGACATGACATAAAGCATCCTACAACAATAATCAATAAAGTACATGACAAAAACACTTCATATACCTCAACTCTAATGCTGGCTGAAGAATAGGCTGCTCAATTGCTGGATTTGAATGCACCATCGAAAATGTGGCATCGAATGGCAAGGAATTGGCTGTCCACATTCTAAAATCCAACACTATTATCCCAATCTGGAAAATGGTTGCAAAATATATATCTCATATGGAAAATATAACTGCACCACTATATTCGTGTCACCGAGAGGTGTAGGATGAAATTTCAATTTTCTGAATTTTGAGACTGTAGAAATTTGGGCCGTAGGGAATCGTTTGGATTCCCCATAGATTCCTCCAATATGCTAATCCATGACTGATTGGAAAATATGCAACTCAAAACAAGAATCTGATCTCACCATTGAGATCCTTGTGAAATTCTGAGAAGAATGAGTATAAAGTTGACCTGATTCCGACTTCGGTGAATTTCTGTCTCTAAGGAATCTGAAATATTCCCTCAAGATTCTTGAAGATTCTCTTACACGGGGAATCTTCAAATCTTCTTCTCAAAAGTTGAATCTGATCCAGATTTTATGCAGGAACGCAACATAATACACATATAACCATAAGCATAGAGATGTAGTAGAAATAATGCTTCATTTTATTAATAAAACAAATGACTGAAATGAGCAGCTAGGGTGCTGGTAGGCATATCTCTGAGAAGAGATGTAGTGGCTACAGGCCTCTGAACTGTGTTATAATGAGACGTAATGGAAATGAAAAACTAGGGTATTAGCAACGCTTATCTCTGAGAAGAGATGTGTCGGCTACCAGCCCCTGAACCATGTTACAATACAGACATGATCAGAACAAGCGAGCTAGGGTGCTGATAGCGCTTATGTCTGAGAAGAGATGTATCGGCTCCCAGACCCCTGAACTGTGTTACAATGGGGCTCGAAGGCCTATTTATTGTTGAGAAACAATTTAAAATCTGAAACGTCCAAAAACCTAACCCTAGGAGATGAAGCGCCAAAATTGTGGGTCCCATTTGGGTAAATTGGTGTTTCAACTTCCCAGGGACATAACTTTGGCATCCGATCTCCGTTTGACGCGATCAATAGCTTGTTAGAAAAATATATCTGAGGAATACAACTTTTGAGTGAGAAACATTGGTCTATGACTCATGATGCTCCCCATTTTACCAAAAAACGTCGTTTAGGGCCTCAAAATGGCTCTGGAAGTTCAGGACCCAAAAACTGTTGAAAATAGTAGGTTGTGCTGAAACTTACAAACTGAAAGAAATTATGGTGGGGATTCAAATGGACTCGATGGGTGGCCACAAATATCCACCTGGATCATTAAGTGCCCAAAACGGCTCCGGGTGTGCAGGACCCGAAAACCTGCTAAAAATATTAAGTAGTGCTGAAGCTGAAAAACTAAAAGAATTGATGTTGCGGGTCCAAATGGACTCGGTGGGTGGCCAATGATATCCACCTGGATCATTCCTCCCTCCTTAGGAAGCAATGGTCTCCATTGCGTTAAGTTCCTCCATGGGGGGGAAATTTTGCTGAACTTGGTATTGGATTTTTCCAAGATGTCGCAGACCTGTTGGCGGACATGCTAGATGTAGATGTGCCGTCGGTGGGCAGCCATTGAAGGATCTAGGAAAATTTATCCATCATCATGTTCCTTTGTTTCTCGAAGGCCTCATCGAGAAAGATTTTGATAGGATCTCCTGCTCTCTCGTCTTTCTTTCCTTTTGCCATGGGGGGTTGTCGGGGTTGCGAGGTTGAACTCCTTATACCCTGGTCGCGTTGGGGACATGAAGAGAAAAAAAGAGAAAGAGAAGACTGCTCTGATACCACTGATCCAGATTTTATGCAATAACGCAATAGAATACACATATAACCATAAGCACAGAGATGCAGCGGAAATAATGCTTCATTTTATTAATAAAACAAATGACTGAAATGAGCAGCTAGGGCGCTGGTAGGCGTATCTCTGAGAAGAGATGTGGTGGCTACAGGCCTCTGAACTGTGTTACAATGAGACATAATGGAAATGAATAACTAGGGTATTGGCAATGCTTATCTTTGAGAAGAGATGTGTCGGCTACCAGCCCCTGAACCGTGTTACAATACAAACATGATCAGAACAAGCAAGTTAGGGCACTGGTAGCGCTTATCTCTGAGAAGATATGTATCGGCTCCCAAACCCCTTAACTATGTTACAATGGGGCTCAAAGGCCTATTTATTTTTGAGAAACAATGTAAAATCCGAAACGTCCAAAAAACTAACCCTAGGAGATGAAGCGCCAAAACTGTGGGTTCCGTTTGGGTAAATTGGTGTTTCAACTTCCTGGGGACGTAACTTTGGCATCCGATCTCCGTTTGACACGCTTAATATCTTGTTAGAAATATATATCCAAGGAATACAACTTTTGAGTGAGAAAAATTAGACTAATGTTGCTCCCCGTTTCCCCAAAAAACGTCTTTTAAGGCCACAAAACGGCTCTGGAAGTTCAGGACCCGAAAAACTGCTAAAAATAGTAAGTTGTGTTGAAACTTACAAACTGAAAGAACTGATGGTGGGGGTTCAAATGGACTCGGTGGGTGGCCACAAATATCCACCTGAATCATTAAGTCCCCAAAACGGCTTCGGGTGTGCAAGACCCGAAAACCTGCTAAAAATAGTAAGAAGTGCTAAAGTTGAAAAATTGAAAGAATTGATGTTGCGGGTCCAAATGGACTCAGTGGGTGGCCATCGATATCCACCTAGATCAGAATCCGACCTCGCCATTTTTTTCCCTATGAAAATATGAGAAAAATGACTATAAACTTGAATGCATTTGGACAAAGAGATATTTTACCTCCCAAGGAATCTTTGGGCATCAATGGAATATTCTCTATCTCAAACTGCGTGCCATCATTCTGCCTCTTGAAACTGTGTCATGGTTCCATTGTACAGGAGTCCGTCCTGCATTCTATTCCTAGGATACTCTGCCTCGTTTCGTTCTATGTTTTTTTTTGCCCCCCTTGGTGCACTGCGAAATGAGTGTTTTTATATTTAAAAAAGGCGAACTTTACCACATAAGGTGGTTGGGCACAAGTGGTAAAGTTTAGAAACTGTTAAGGAGAGCTCAGGGGATCAAATCCCACCTTCCTTGAACCCTCGTGCTTTTCGTGGCATATGAATGTTGGCACGTTTTTAATACACAACCATTACGTTATGATATAGTTTGGTTTTATGAGCGACATATATATATTTGATGCTTGTTGGTTTTAATTTGTTGTAACATGTGTTGGGCTGCCCGTGGATCGGGTCGGCCTATGTGGCTAGGCGGGTTCAATTCCCATCAGCCTAGTTTAAATAGCATACGATTCGTTGTATTAAGAAGGTTTTGGGTGGGCGGGGTCCGCTCTACGTGGCCCTGATCGGAACCCTCAACCATACCTGTTGCACATATATGTTAAATTTTTATGGAATAACATATTCATTTGTCATATTTTTAACCAATTTTTTTATATGGTTACTATAATAACCTTTAAATATTTAAATTATTTTGTTATTTAATAACCATTTTAAATATTTAAATGTTTTTTTTTAATGATTTTGTTTTTTAATGATATAATTATCGTTTTTGTCTTTGTCTTTTATGCAGGTTGAGGACGAATGGAGGAGCGCCATGTGTCAACGGCTAAGGGGCTACCATGTGGGTCCCTCGTGCTTACTGGGATGCCATGTGTCATGTTGTGGGCCCCAATTCCCTTGCCTTAAAAAAACTTCAAACTGCTCTAACTTTATTATATGAGCTCGGATTGACGCACTGTTCACACCGTTGCAATCAGGGCGACGAGATATTCAATATGAAGCTGAGTTTTCCACCTTCCCATCACTTTTAAATTTGAGATTTCATAAGCTCTTTTTGTCATATGTGTGTCTCTAGAGCCACCTGGATCATGCAGTGAGAAGGCCCTTAGATTTTTTTTTTAGATTGTAAAATGTTAGTATTTTTTCTCGCACCATTTCCAAACAGAAAAGGTTTAATTTTGATAAGCCATCTTTTTTCCAAATTATTCCCCATAATATGTTTGTAGGAGATGAGCTATTTTACTGAGAATATGGGCATACCCTTCTTTAGAAAATTATTGGTTCCTCCTTACAGGCCAAATTTGATGGTCAACCTTAGTGGTTTCTAGAGGAGAAATTCCTTTAAGGGACGCATCAATTTGATCCACTATTTTTGCAGATCGACATGGAATTCTAGGAAGTGCCATCCTACCCAACGCCCCTCACCATCCCATAATGAGATATATGTTAGTCGAGTGAGGCATCTACTTTCCATCCATTGATCTAATCCCCTAAGGTATGTATTTTCTCTTACCATCTATGCTGGGGGAGTGAAATCCTTCCAAATATGTACTCTCACTACATTTCCAACATGCCAACCCAAGTTATCTGTTATTATATTTGCAACTTATTTATATAGTTTCCATATTTTAGAACCATGATATGGCCATGTTTCACTCTCTAGTATGTCTAATATGATTTTGTGGAAATAATTATGTAGAAATGAATTCTTCCACCACTCATTGGAGTCATATAGAAAACAACATACAATTTTTACACTGAGTGCTCGGTTCATATACTCTGGATCCTTGATTTACAATATTCAAAATTTCTTTGGGAGTCAGATTGTGGCCCAATTTACTGGATGAAATCATTTTTTCGTTTTTCTTTCCACCTTTCCATAGAAATTTGTGAAACATAATACTTATTCTATTAATTATACTCTTTGGCGCCAACAATCCCAAACCTAGGTAGATTGGGAGAGATGTGAGTACATACTTGATTAGTGTAACCTTGTCGGCTACATTTAACCATTGCATTCCCAAATTATTGATTCACTTTTTATATTTTTCAGCACTTGTGCCAAACCTTTCACATTTGTGGATCCAATTCGGAAACTAGAATACCAAGATATTTAAAGGATTTCCACTTTTGAGTGTTAGGGAATTCAAGGATTCTGGAGATCTCTTCTATGTCATTCTCAAGGGTGTTCTATCCATATAACTATTTTTTTTTCTTATTAACCAATCCTCCATATATATTTAAGTAAGTCATTAATATATGCTTAAACCTACGTGTTATGATAACTAAGGCTCCACCTAATAAAAATGTATCATCAAAAAATTGGGAGTGATTGGATCCTTTTACATTTCTGGCAATACTTAAGCCCCCTAGTTTTATTTTCTGCTTCGCTGTTTCCAAGTTTCAGTTGAAAATTTTAGCCATAATGATGTATAACAGTGGGGATAGAGGGAAACATTTCCATATCCTTCTAGATGCATTGTATAAGGAGGCATGCCTCTCATTGATCAAATGGGATATCTAAGGCATGGCTATGCAGGATCGAATCCAACTAGTAAATTCTTTACAAAACCCTAATTTGTCAAGGACAATATGAAGGATGGCACGTATTACCTAGTAAAAATAATTTTCCATATCTAATTTTATGATCATCACTGCTTCTCCTTATTCATTGCTGGAGTGCATTGCTTCCTACACCAATAAATATTTACAGGATCTACCTCTATTCCATAAAACCTCCTCGGTTTTTTGAGATGAAGTCTGGAAGATATCTTTTCATTGGGTTTGAAATGAATTTCATTATGATTTTATATGCAGAGTTGCATAGCAATATTGGCCGAAATCATGAGAAATTCAAAGGACTGGTTTCCTTTGGGATTAAAGCGAGGAATGAGGAATTGGTATTTCCCCCTAATTTTTCTTTATACCTAAAGCAGTTGATCATTCTTAAAATATTTTTTTTTATGAATGGCAGAAAGCCCTATAAAAATGATGGAGAACCCATCTGGTCCTGGCGCCTTGTCTAGATCCAGAGCCTATATGGCTTCTTGTGCCTCTATTTCTTCCACTTCTCACATTAAGGATTGATTGTATGATTTAGTTATACTTGTGGGCATGAATTTCAAAAATTCTTGGGCTCTGGTTTAATCAAAATGACCATCCTCCTAATATAAAGTGATAAAGTGTCAGAATGCCTTAGTTTTGATATCTTCAAATGATGTCAATTTCAATCAATCTTCAGAAATGATGAAATTGGCCCTGTTTCTGGCATCCCTGGATTTTTCTTTGCTATGAAATAATTTAGTGTTTTGATCTCATACCTAAAGCCATAGGCTTTGATATTTTAGCCCCCAAAGTTCCTCTTCCTGCCTGCTAGTTGCAAAAAAAACCGGGTTAACTATTTTTCTTTCTCAATGTGTAGTGATTCCACGATAGAGACATCTATTCGACGATGATGCTGTTCCATATTCCTAACAAGATCCTTCTTCTTCTAACCCAGTGGATGATAGTTTTATTTACGGTAATTCCAAATAATAATTTTGACATTTTTTAGTTTATATTCCCAAACATAAGATGGGGAACAAACAACAGGAATATTCCATGAAGATGTTATCAAACTTGATACCCCTTCATTTTTCAACCATCCTGAATTAAAGTGAAAGAGGATAGGGCCATAATTTTCCAACTTGTCTATTGTCAATGTGATTGTATGGTGCTATGACTCCCCCTGTGATTTTATCTTATATATGTGGTCCAGTCCCTTTTAAAGCCAAATGTTATGCACAAAAATCTATCCAAACTTGCCGCTTGAAATTGTCACCAAGCCTATGATTAGTCCACATGTACTTACCTAATTTCAGAGGAACATCGAATAGATCCCAGTCATTGGTGATATCTTCCAAATATTCTTTTAATGGATCTCTAATAGGGGTCCCTCCATGCTTTTCCTCTGGACCTATTATTATATTAAAGTCACCCCCAAGGATGTAGTTTTGATGCCATCCACGATTGTATACCTGAATCAATGAGTCCCAAAATTATTCCTTGCCTCCATAAAGGATTGGAACATAAACATTGATGACAGGGATCATTTCTCCCGGGTCCCTTTTTTCCAATAAGATAACAATCCAATGCTGCGATTTCAAATATTCAATCAATTGAAAATTATTTCTAGACCAATAAGTGTAGATACCTCCTGATGCACCCCGAGAGATTTACACATATCTGACGCTCTCTATCCATAATATCTTCACTTCTGTAGTGCCTCATTTTCTTCAGTTTTCATCTCCTAGATGAATAATATCCATGGGTTTTCTCAATTCATTAATTATTTGATTTCCAGGGTTTTCATAGGGCTCCCTGTATCCCATATGTTCTAAGAGAGAAATTTCATTAATGGAGAGGGCTCTACAAGACACATATGCCACCAATTAAATTGCTCCATTTGTCACGTTTCTTTTTAAGTGCTTGTTTTATCATCAGCTGGCTACCCAAATTTTTTATTTTTCTCGACCTCTCTTTCATGTGTTGATTTCCTAGAAGTCCTGCCTTGTTTCTTTTGGATCTATGACTCGTAGCTACTTCCCTCATCTTCCCATGTGAGAGTACATGCCATGATATGAGTGATAACTCCTCCTTTTGGAGATCCACTTGCTACATTGCCTAATCCAGCTATTCCCAGAGTCTGCATGAGGGGGTCCACGGTAATGATTCTTGATTTTTATGCTTCACCCATAAAGCTTCTAGATATAGCTTATCCATGAGATTTGAAGGGTTAAAATCCTTTAGGTTCTATTGGTTTTAATATATATATGGCATGTGGGATGCCTCCTTCACTTTATTCATGGATCACTTCATTTTCCTTCGAATATAGCTCGATCTACCCTTAATCATTCTTGGAGTCATATTCTTATTCTAATATTTCCTCATCATAAATAGGGATTGGTACTGAATTTCTATCCTCATTCTGATGATTCAAAATATGGAATGGGTTTTCTGATGTTGAAGTCCCCAACAGAGAATTTTTCTTATTATGTCGAGCTGCACCAATTTTTCCTTGTTTCCCCCATTTTCTTTGTGTATTCCATTGAGTGCCATGATTAGTGGTAAATTATGATCCTTTGGTATTGGGGGATTGTGAGCAGTATCACACACAGTGGCTGTAATTGTAGTAGAAATGAAATTTAAATGGGATTTTCTCATAATCGAGGGTTTGGCAGTGGATCCATTCCCCCAAGGTGAGGTTGATCTTAAATGGAAGTCCCTTATCTAGGTCTACTTCAACACATTTTTTTCACATGAAAATTAAGAGCTTTTTTCTCTTCTCTATCCAAATACCTTTTGACACCATTGTCAATAGCCCAGAAAGAGTCATCACTCCAACAATATAATGGAAATATAGGCAATTTGACCCAAACTAGAATTGTTGTTGGGATGTACGCATACGAATTAAATTATGGGTTCCATTTTTTAAAATACATTCCCCTAGATCAAAAGAAGTAAGGGACGTGGAAAATTACATCTCAAACTTCCTTAGACTCAAATAAAAGGACAAAAAAACCATTTCCACAGGTGAAATATCCCACATTTCCCTTCATCTTTGATTTCTAGGTCTTCTCAATCCATCCTTCCATGGATTGGGGAGATGAAAACATACCATTGAACTTACCCATGAGAGCTCTCACAAATTAAGCGAAGGTAGCTTTCCAAGCCATAGGTGGAAGGGAAACTGATGTTACTACTTTGATCCACTTGAAGAACTTCCCTTGTTTATTATTGGATCTTGGTTTCTTCGAGATGGGCTTGATCAGTGCATTAAAAGCTGATATATCTTCTTATACATAGATCATGGGTGGTGGAGGAGGGGAAGGGGGAGGAAACCCTCCAGAGTTACCATTTTTGCAGTGAATCAGAAGGGTCAAGTCGAGTGTAAATCACGGATAACTTAATGATGATGTTTATTGAAATTTTATATAATGAATACATTTTATTTTTAATTGTTATATAATTATAAAATTTAATTACTATAGTAGGTACATCTAATTTAACCATATATTTCTAATAATTTTACAAATATATGTACATGTTTGAGTACTAACATGAAGGTGAGTTTTAACTATGTGGGCTATTAAAACCATCCAAAAATCAAGAAATAACACCTTTGAAACTAAAGGTGGGAACCAAAAAATTTGTATGTCTTTGGAAATTTTTTGTAGAAGAAAAGCCAATGGGGTGATTGAAAATGACATGAAAATCCACTCAAAACCAAAACATCATGCTAAACCTTGAAGCATCAAGAAATGTAAAGGCTAAAAAATGAGGGTAGGGAAAGCCATTGACCAATCAAGTGTAATTTAAAGGGAGTATTTTATAAAATTTTTAATAAGGCCCCTTTCCTTTGAGGTAAAATGTAGGGGAGTTGTTGGTGGGCCAACAAATGGAGACACAATGGAAAAAAAAATTATATCTGGATAGATGATCCAAAAGCTGTAAAAGTCAAGGAATGATGATTATATGTTGTTAGATGATAAACACAAAATAAGCCAAAGGTTCCGTCCCTGAACTATATGGTTGAAATTTAGAACATACCCAAATCAGGTCTATCATTGTTCGAAAACTTTTTAAAATATGAACCCATAAATTTTTATTGTATCAAATGTTACATGGAAACAATAAACACTATTGGTAATCACTCTAGGGAAATACAAGGCAATCAAGTAAATCATAGTATTAATTAAATTCAATACTACATGCATGGGCACTGCTGTCAACAAGAATCTATAGCCTCAATAGGGATGCCTTTTAACCCCAATGTGATTCTTTTATCCCATGTATTAGATATATATTCATATCTTTTAGATAATTGTACTTTCTTGTTTACAACTTTTACTTACATATCAATTAAATATCATTGTCCTAGCTTGGTAACCAGCTGATGATAGTGTCATTGAAAAGAACCAAAAAAAGTGAACAAACCAACTCGTGATGAGACTCTTGTATTTTAGTCTTATGACCAGATGCCACTACCCTAGTTTGGCGACCAGTAGTGGTAATGCCACTTCCTTAGACCCTATTATCATGGTAGGTCGGCTCGTGATGAGACCTCATATTCTTTAGGTAACTTATCTATTAATATATAACTATGATTATAATTAATTTTAAAGACATTACTTAATAGACATGGAACCAAATATGCTCCTTAAGAGCAAGGGATGGTGTAAAAAAAATTCAATATCTAATTTTTAATGGTTAATCTTGCTTTACCAAAAGCCTATTACCTTAAAAGAATTTTTTTATAAATATATTATGTTCTCTTATCATTAGAGTCAAAAAATGAAGTTCCTAAATAATGCTGGAAAGATTTAGGGAGACATTAAGCATATCCCAATAATAAATTTCCAAAATCAAGGACTTAACTAATCAATATATTTGAGTGTTAGCACAAGAGACATCTTCATATAAATAATTTCTCAAGGATAATCTTTTGGTTTTACACAACAGAGCAGATGTTATTTGCCCAATTAGTATGCCAAAATAAGTCCCATAATGATAAAATCAACCCTTATTCAAACCAGGGAGGAGGACTAGAAGAATCTACAAATTCCAAATAAATGAAAAGCATAAAGAATAGGATAATAATAAATGAACATCTAACAATATAATAATCATAGTATAAGTCAAGAATGATAAGAAGGATCAAAATCTAGGGATAAGATGAATTTGAAAACTTCAACATTTTATTTCTTTTAATGTTTTAATGATATAAGCATGTACTTGACTTTAAACATTTAATTAGACATTGTAAGAGATGTTTCATGATTTTACCTTTTATTAAAGAAATCGGAAAATGAAATTATAAATAAACATAAACCTAAAGTAAGTGTGCAGTTATGATATCGAACTCAAAAATAAAGAGAGCCATAGAAACTGCATTTCATGTGAAATGAAAGAGAAACTTATGAGTTATCATTTCACTAAACATATTCTTGTTTCATATTCTTAGGATGAATATTGCATTGAACATAATCAACAAGAAAATATAAAACGAAGGAAAAAGAGTTAAGTAAACTTCCCCGATGGTATCATGCTAATGGCTCATTTTATCTTGTAATTAGCATACTTTCATACCTGCATTATTCATGCAAAGAAGAGATAATTAATCTACCTAATTAACCTACTCTAAACAAATCAATGGTCACAACACTAAGTGAATACATATTTCCAATGTAACCATTGAAGCAACTCCAATCATGCAATGACAAAGAAATCCCCAATTAGTAATATGAATTGGAGTATTTCAAAAATAAAAATAAATATGTCACACTTACTTTCCTAATCTTCATATAGAAACAAAGTAAGTATAACCTTACAATTGTTTGGATTTTTTTTTTTTTCCGATAAGACCGCTCAAGCCAATCTCATGATATGTACAAATACTAACATAGAAGTGTTTAAAATAATTTGTAGATGAAAAAGGTTCTTAATGAGAATTGTAATGAAAAGAATCTTATAAAATAATCTTGATGTTATTAATAGAATTCATTTTACAAATTACATCAAGACGATGATAACTTGTCATAGTTTTTAATTGAAACGGAAGTGTCCCATTTTCTTGATGATTCTTATTGAGCTCACATATTTCAAAATTAACAATTTGATATGAAGAGATTGGATTAAAAATATTTTTAAACCATCATCACTTTATGTATAATTTTGTAACTAATATCATGATGGAAACTAGTAACAATATTTGATTGATTATCATCTTCAATCTCAAATAATTTATTATGATACAAACCTGAATCTTCTTCAAACACAAATTGAGTTAAATCAAAATAAGACACAAATTGAGACACATTGAAATCATTTCTTAATCCCTCTACATATAATTTATTATAAGAATAAGTAATGGGTTCATAGGACGAAATATTATTCTCTCCTTTATCTTCTATACAAAAATCACAATTAATTTGTATCTAATTATAATTTAACAATGCAAAATTAAATTATGTATGCATAACATTATCAAATATTTCATGGTACAATGAATAATATGTAGAATAATAAAGAAGAAGAAATGCACCTCTTGAAATGATAGGCTCATATGATTCCACTTTTGGGTTTGTTTCTTCTCCGTGCATACACCGGTCAGTCACCATTGTATGTTCCTCTTAGAAATGTAAACATGAAAGTTTATTTATGACAAAGGAATGGTCATTGTCGCAAGATAATTAAGTTGATAATGGAGAATAAATATTTTGGATAATGATTACAAAATTCAGATTCATTCTCTTTCACTTCTGAAATAGTTCTAGCATCATGGAGGGAATGATGACTATATTTATTTAAATTTACTTTCTCATTAGAAGAAGACACCGATGAATAAGAATTATCGTTAGTGATAATTGCATCCTCTAAAATATTGTGTTTCTCCTGATCTAACAAAATGACAAAAGTCAACAAAAACTGTGGTGTTTCTACAACTTTTAAATATTCAAGATAATAATGAAGATTCAAACCAATTTGTGAATAGGTATCAATGTATAATTCACATTGATTAACAATTAATTAATCTTGTTCATTTGAAAGAGGAACGATATACCAAAACCATTCATCGAAAAGAGGCATCTATTCCAAGGGAAATATAGTACAAAAATGTAGAGCCTAATTGCGAAATTTTCTAATGGTTCACCATTTTATTTCCTTAAAAAATTCAATTCTAATCTATTTCATTATAATAAATATTGTTAAAATATGATAAAATATCAAGCACAAACTCAGACCAATGAATGGAATTGATTGGAAAAGATTCAAACCAATATTTAACCCAACCTCAAAAGGTGTGAAAATAACCTGCATACAACATTAAGATCACTAATATTATGCTTTAAACACTTAGAAATTTTTTTATAAAGATGATCTTCTGCAGATGTGATCCCTTCAATATCAAAGGTGAGTCTTGACAAGAAATTGTCTTGTTAGGAATATTGCGTAAATGAAAATTGAAAGCATGCTCTAACCCAATGATGTGGGCAGGAACCATTGTTTAGATGGGATAATAAAGAACATGACTCCATGTAGGTTAACTTGCTCTCTAACGTGCCTTGTAGTTTGTGTTGAGATGACACAAAGAAGAAGGAATAAATATGGAAAAATTAGAGGTTGAGAGATAAATGATCCAATAATTTATTTTACCTCAAACCCTGCCTTTTGGATCATATGTCAATAGGGTGATGCAGCCCGAACTGAAGTTCTTCGAACAACCTAAGTTGTAGGTTGTATAAATAGCTACACCCGACATGTTTTGAGGCCCAGTTAGCTAAATTTTTCTTTTTATTTCGAGAAATAAATCATTAATGTGCTCACCAGGAGAAAACTCAAACTGATGGGAAGAGAAAAAATATATAAAATTAAATAATAACTTAAATATTATACAAAATAATAATAAAAATTAAAAGTGAATTTTAATTCAAAAGGAAATTTGAAGAGAAATGAAAAATGATACACCTATAATCATTTATTCTTCTAAACAAACTATCATTTATTCTTCTAAACAAACTAGGATATTTAAGTTTGCTTTAATGAATTTTACGTTAAAAATCATGCAAGAAATAAAGCGTAGAGAAATGAAAAAGGATACAACTATAATTATTTATTCTTCTAAACAAACTAGAACATTTAAGTTTTCTTTAATGAATTTTACATTAAAAATCATGCAAGAAACAAAGCGTACAAATATTATCTATTAGATCTAAGTTAATATAATTAAATTTAAACTAATCTAATCAGGATAAACTAAATGGGATCTAATTCTAAAAGAATAATGATATCTTTAATAATTTAAAGACATTCAAATTAAAACAATATGGTAGAAGCATCAATATTTCAAGAAAACGAGACAAGACATTATCAATATTTTCTTGAATATTTCACTAAGCATTAGATTTATCTGCAATAATTAAACATGATCAAACACATAGATCAGCTACAAACATGCACCAACTATATGATTTGATAAATGTTGAAACTACATTATAAAGAGACATCTTACAATTCAAACATGTAGAAAAATAATTACAGAGAGAATATGATCGATAATTGAAGTGCAAAGAATGTCTCCTTCCCTCCCCCTTGTCAATACGGTCTATAAAAGAATCAGAAAAAAGAAAAGACATTAGTCATTTTCTTTAGTTTCAGAGAATTATTCAACTACAATAGTGCGTTGAAATTCTTTCCATACTGCAATATGATCCCCCCTCCCCATTATCCAATAAATATCTATCCTTTATAATCTTGAAATGTTGTTTCAAGTTCCTGAAAATATAGATCTAGATTATTTTTTTTGCATCAAAATCTTTGATCGATCTAGAACTGATCTTTAGAAATCAACTGGCTTGAAAGATCAAAGAGAAAATATAATCCATCATCTTAAGGCTCGGTTAACTGGCCATATTTTTAAAGAAAACAAAGTTGGGGAAATAGCGGCTTCGACAATGCTTTAATAGTCGTTAAAAAATTAATTTGAAGTGATTGAAGAATCATGATTCATGAAACTTCAATTTCGAGCGAGATTGATTTGATATTATGATTTTTTTTAGGATCACACAATCCCTATGACTCTGCTTGCAGTTATGGAAGATACCTTGATTTTTGTAAGCAATGACCATACCCAAGTAAGGGTATGGTCACCAGATCACAGGTTTTGATTACATGGAAGAGGGTGTGGTATGAAATGAAGCAATCACGCTGAGTCATGGTGTCTCGCAAGAAGAATAGTTACATGTGTAATTGTAACAAACATCAATTTAGTCATATCTGAATCAAATGGATATCATTATATTTCACCATTGAGTTGAGTCTTCCATTTAAAGCCATACATATTGATGTTCATTAATAATTTTCATGCACAGCCTTCCATGGTAGCTTAAGTTACTTATAGGGAGCCTACTCAGTGGCTGCCATGGGTAAAATAGGTGGTCTGGCTTGGGCATAGAAGTAATGGAAATATTTCATGTGTGCCAACATAGTTTGGTCAATTCTTAATACTATATTTATTTTGGCCATCTTAAATTTAGCATATCATTTTGAAAGTAACACAAATATGGTTGTGTTTCAATGTTACAATATATCCTCTTGAGATTCATTTCTCTTCATAACATATCCTTTGTAGATCTCAAAATGTTTAATATAAGATGTGCAAGGTACACAATAAACATGATTTTGATATTTGGAAAGGTAGGAGAATGGTTGATAATGTAATTGAAAAATATGGTGGTATTTCTTCCTTAGTAGTCCCTGTCATATGCATGGGATAATAGTAATCAAAATCACGTTATTAGAATTAGTTCATTTAATTTCAATTTCAAGTTTTCATATTATACACCATATGGAAATTTATTTCATCATCTTATTTGGCCTTTTCTCGAGGGGGAGAGGCCATACACATATAGTATGTGTCCCTATTTTGGACGTTAGTTTCGCAAGTGTAAACTTATGCTAGCATTATTTTAGTATTTTAACAGATATCAAATGCTATAATGCTAAGCTAAAGTAAGTTTCCAGGTTGAATTTTCCATGTGGTGCATGTTTTTGCGGTGTCTATTATGGCGTGTGTGGTGTCTATTGTGGCATATACGTAACAAGAGATGGCGTCTCTGGGCCTTATACTATTGTGAATTCAGTTTTTTGCTGTGCACTTTGAATACAAGATGTTGCGGACTGTGGCGTCTATGGAACGAGAGAAACGACACCCATTTTGAATTGTAGAAACAATGATACTTTTCCAAGTTGTGATTGGGAAGTTATATTCTTCTTCACTGTCTTCTCTATTTATAGAGCCACTTCATTTATTTCAATCAACACTATAATATTCAAGTCCATTTTGTTTTGGAATAGACATAGCTGGCTCAAATCTATTAGAAATAACTTCTAGTTTTCGGTTGTTAGAATTCTCGACCATGTTTGTTAAAACTACCATCTAAGTTTTTGTATGAAAATTTAATCTAAAAGTAACATTTAAATTTGTACTGATCTCCTCTTCAGGGAATTATTGTAAGGAACCCCGTTATATATTAAAGAACCAATCAACTTCCCTTGAATTCTTCATCCAATAATTTTGAGTAGGGTCATTTTATCACTCCCCGAAGGCCCCATCAAAGCCAACATTTTCTTTGATGCTACATACCTTGTGATTCCATTAATAATTTTATTTCGATCTGTATGGATCTTAACCACCCTTGTAATATTTCTTAAGGGATTACATTTGAAACTCTGTGCAACATGATATCATACTGTGTATTCCAATTTTGTAAACTACAAAAAAACATCATGAAAAACCTCTCATCATTAGTAAATCCTAAGGAAACTCAACATTATCAATTCAAAATAAACCAAAAAATTATTCTAAAAACTACTTAACAAAGCGATGTAATCTCGGTCATGAATTCCAGACCTTAAACTAGCCAACAAAATAAATAGTACTATTCAGTACAACTATAACAAAAATAACCCTTTATAATCCTAAGTAACCCCCTACCAATTTGATTTTATTTCCCTTAATTAGAGTCTCTCCTGGGAGATTCATAGGAAGTAATTAAAGGCTAAAAAAAGGAGGCAGTGGCTGCATACTAGGAAGTCATTTCCTTCCAGTATTTTTGTTCATGAACATAAGATAAGGTCATTCAATAGTCCTATTGTGTCTCCTGCACCCCCAGTTCCAAGCGTACTACTTCCAAATCCACTATCGTAGCTGACATCACAATATTTGTGCATTTGAAACTATTTGTAACATCATATCACACTGTGTATTCCAAGTCTGTAAACTACAAAAAAATATCATGAACAACCTATGATCCTTAGTAAATCCTTGATCAAATCAACAATATCAATTCATAAAAAGCCAATAACTTATTCTAAAAACTCTTTAACAAAGATACCTAATCTTAGTCATGAATTCCAAACCTCAACTAGCCAACCAAATAAATAGTACTAATTAGTACAACTGTAACAACATTAATCCTTTATAATCCTAAGTAATCCCCTACCAATTTGAATTTATTTCCCTAAATTAGAGTTGCTCCTAGCAGATTCATAGGAAGTAATTAAAGGCTAAAACAAACGAGTTATTGGCTACATACTAGGAAGTTGTTTCCTTCTAGTACTTGTGTTCATGAACATAGGATAAGTTTGTTCAATAGTATTGTTATGTCTCTTGCACCCCCACTGTATTGGTGCATTTGACACGTGGGTGTACGAAATTCACTGTGCTTGGTAGGGGAGGTTGCTTTCCTACAAGAAATGTCATAGGGAAAAATGAGTTGTTAGATGGTTAGTGAAGCATCATAACATGTAGAAAACTAGTTATAAAACATAGCATACTAAAATAGAGGAGGAAATAAGAAACAAAAAATACAAATACAAAGACAATACAAGCTCAATACCGAGTTTAAACAAACTAATAATACCAATAGAGAACGAATCGCCTTTTATTAATTGCTAGTAGTAAAAAAGAGGTATAACGCTAAAACACTCACAATGAATCCTTAGAGCTATTAAGCTCTTATATTCAAAGAAAGGAGGGCTCTTACCTTAAGCTGCTTGCAAGCCTCTCTCTCTCCTCAAATGAGTGGTATGATAATGGACAATTGATACAATTCTCCTCTTGGATTGAGATGTTGGATGGCCAACAAATGAATCCCTCCACTCCTTGCTGCTTGGAAAACACTACTGGTTTTCTCTTGGGACATTTGGCTAGCATAACAATGTGTTATAAATTGTTCTTCCCATGGAGATCTTTTATAGGAAAATTTCAAATATCTTTCCCTCTATTGCTACAATTGTGGATGGTGACCCAAGAGTGGAGGTTTATTCCATTGTGTGCTACACTTGAGGCCTCAAGGTTTCTCTAAGGCGGCTATCCTTGGCGGCCTTGAGTGGAAAATATTCTTCCTTAAGTGTGCCAAGTGGTTCCAGATGGTGACCTTCTACCATACCCAGGATCGAGTGGCTATTTGAGGGATAGCGGCGGAGATCTCTACTACTATCAAAGGAAAGGCCATGCAAAGCACTTAGTGCCAATGATTTATGTGCGCGACTTGATAATTTTTCCTTCTTGACCTTAGGAAAAGTTAAATTTTGCAGATTCTATAATGTATTTCTTTCCTGTAAATCCTTCTACTTGACATTTCATGATGTCCTTTGCTTGTCCGATTTTACATTGATAATATTTTCCCCCTAATGTATGAGGTATAGGAAGAAATTTATAGCTGAAATACATTATAGTTTCTGTTCTATATAACCTGTATTGAGAGAGAGAGAGAGAGTAACTTGCGTGAATAATAAGGTTGGAGACCCCTTGCTGTGAGTAAAAGAGAGACCATGTTTTATCGGAAACTTGCAAGAGATAGCATAAATACAATATTTCTATGAGGTGGGAATGTCCCATGCTCATGATGCTTTGGCTAGTTAAAGTCTATTTGATAGATAGAGGTGCTATCTATGTCACTTGTATGGTAGTGATCTGCTTATTTGGTTGGTGGGGAGATGATAAACATGGCTGGGTGTTTGGAACCTATGGTTGATTATTGTGGAGAAATTATTTCAGGATATGAAAAGCTTCTTTGGGGGCCTATAATTCTGGGGGAAAAATGATACCCGATCTAGAACCTTCAGTGGATGGAGCAATAAGTGGTTTTCCATGCTTTGTAACACCTACAACCAATACCCCAAGTGAAAGCATCTTTTGCATTCAAATATATTGACAAACATGCTAAATGACAAAGTGATAAGAGAGGGAATACCTGTCATAGATGAAAAAATGATTTTTTCAAAGGCATGAATGTGTGAAGCCTCCTTTGGACGTTATGAGGTGTTGATCATTGTGTTGCCTTCGTTTTTTCAATTGGGTGTTTTGAGCTCCTGTTATGGTTTGTCGAATAATTCGAAAAGGGAGATATATGGGTCAATATGGCTCATTTCATCTCATTTGTGTTATTTGAGAGCTGTGAGGTTAGAGATGAGCCCTTGTTGCTGAGCTTTTCTTACCGTTGAGGTCAGCCTATGTACCTGGGATTCACACCGTTAATGCTAGGTAGGTCCCAAAACGTCCAAAATTTTATTTGTTTCAATTTTTCTAGGTGGGGGTCCATAAAAATTAGGTTTGTATAGACTCTTACTTCTTTTTGGCCTTGGTCGCATGGGCAATCACGGTAAAAGAATGTCTTTCTTGGGTATTCCCTTCCCTTTGGACTGGTAAAGTGATTGGGTACCATCTGTGTAGTGATTCTAGGTCTGGGAATTTGGCGACCAAATGGTTACGTGCGTTGCATAACTCATAGGTTGGCCTTCTCCATGGAGTGCGATTGGGGGTGACTATGTGCCCCCCAGCTGGCCGCTATTCCACTGACAAGATGTAATGTTCCAAAATTTTCCGAAAATAATTTGGAACATTAATTTTTGTTGATTTCATGTAGGAGGAGAATAAATGGGTAAGGAGGCCCATGCATAGTGATAATCTCAATAAAATCCCTCATAGTATGAATAGGGATCATCATTGGAGCTAGTTTTCACACCCTCATGTGTGAACAAGGTTACTTGCAAGTGGACAACGTCAAGTTTGACCAAGTCAACAGTGCTGGGATAAGAGGTGGAGAGCACTTAGAGAAGCAACAAAGTATGAATGAGGATAGGGTTGTTTGGTGAAGGAAACCCTAAGAGGAGTGGGACCGATGGAGAGGGGATTTCACTTGTTTAAAAGGAGGGCAAGGCCACCATTGTTTCTCATGCTTGTATTATTCATCTCATTGTCTATTCAGACAATTGTGCATCCTTTGCTGTTTAGAAAGAGTCGCCGGGGGTATTCCTGTTTAGGATTCCTTCTCCTTCTTGAGAGGTCTCTTGAGGGATTTCATTGATTTTCCTCACATCTAGGCTTGAGTCCAAGCATCCTCCATCAAGACAACGTTATTTCTGCAGTAGAATAATGTTGTGTTGCCAGGTGTTTCAGTGAGGGTTCACTACACCACCTCCATTAGCTATTTTTTAGAGGAGGAGTCTCTCTTCCCTTTGGGAGATCAGATTGGAGGCATTCCGGAGCATATTGCAAACTTTGGCATCAAGGCCAATTCATTCCCTAGCCCTACAATGCAGTTCCATCCAGTGACTATGTTATTTTAGAGGAGCGTTTGTAGTGGGGCTCTTGCAGATTGTTGGAGGGCGAGATCTTTGGTGAGAGGATCAACCTTTCACTCTAAAGATCCATTGGAGGAGGCATATTCAGTTTGGGCATCATCTATAGCCATCTCCATCCAGTTCTATTTCTAAGTTGCAGCTGCTACCCAACAACTCTGGCATTTTGCTGATTTTCCTTGAGAATTCTGCAGCTGATTGCAGACTTTGGCATCAAGGCCAACTCATTCCCCATTGCCATGGGAGGAGGAGAAGAAGGAGGAATGCCGAAGGAAGGAACTCTTAGTGGTTTCTTGCATGAGTATGAATCTCAAACTCGAGGGTTTAGAGATCATATTACTTTTCCGGAGTTCTGCAAGATCATGGTGAGGAGGATCAAGTAGCATAATGAGGATAGATTTCTTCTATCTGTCTTTTATGGATCCTCTACTTGTTCAGCCAGGGCTTGGATAAAAGATCTAGACACCTTTTTGCAGCAACATCAGATTTCCGAAGATGAAGCCATCAGAATAGCATCGTTGCACTTGGGATGTAAGGTCTATGCATGGTGGTTATTTGAGTCATTTACTTTGAAAAATGCAAATACCTCTTCCTATGCAATGTTCATTAGAACTTTTATGAAGAGATTTGGTAGGAGAAATTTTGAAATAATTGTGGAGGAAAAAAACACATTCAAACAAACAAAACCCTTACATGTGATGGAGGAAACCATAGACTCAAGAACACTTCAGAGAACCATGAAGGAGGTTGATATCTTGCATGATACTTTATTGGAGGCAAGACCTTCATCTTGCATTTTGGCACAAGGAAGCATAAAGATCCCTTTTCCAAAATAGGATCCAATC
This sequence comes from Pinus albicaulis, assembly GCA_034641835.2. NCBI lineage: Eukaryota > Viridiplantae > Streptophyta > Pinopsida > Pinales > Pinaceae > Pinus > Pinus albicaulis. Next base: position 942,456,079 of record CM076575.1, read on the forward strand.
ATTGGAGAGTTGCCCAATCATGTTGAGGAAGCTGAGGGCAACAACACTGTCATTTCTAGAGTTGATTTAGCACCTCATGCAGAGGAAAGGGGAGCTCTTGCTCCCACTAGAGGGATTATTTCATCCTTGCAAGGAAGTCCCCAGGATCTCATACATGGAGGTCCAAGCACAATCAATGAGCAACATGATTGTGCAGCATTGCAACTGGGAGGAGGAGGAAGGGAGGAAGAGCAACATCATGTGATGAGAGGCACACACCCTTCTCTATTTTAGAGAGCTAGTGCAAAGGGGAGGCAGACTGTATTGCACTGTGAGAGCAAGGGCAAGATTGCCCAACCATATGTGCAGTCCTCTCTTGACATTGATGTCTCACTGCATAGAGGCATTCCACCAGGGAGGCCACCAAATCTATCATCGATGAGAGACATTATGTCTTTGGATTCACCACTCTTGGATTTTGGAGAGGTGAAGAGTTTGGATAATAACTTTGGCATGGGGGATGTCAAAGTAGCAGACAGTAGCATGAAGAGAGCTACACATGCTAGATCACCAACGCTGTCTCTTAGGAGTATTGATCCTTACTGGAGATTTCAACTTTTAGTAGAGTACTCCAAGGATCTTGGTGCTTGCATGATTCTATATGACCTAGATAGAGATGATGAGTATATGGTGGATGATATGGTCATCTATTCATATGGCAGAGTCTTCTTGACTAGAGATTCTAGTCTCAAGGAGAAATTGCTGCATGCAACACATGAGGACTTCTTTTCCATGCATTGTGATGCATATCTTGCCTTGGCAGAGGAGTTCATTTGGGAGGGCATTCAGCAAGAAATACATCATCATATGGAGAGATGCAGAGCCTGGATGATGATGGAGAGGATGTCACAGCCACCCTCCTACTCATTGGGAGTAAGGGAGCATTTTCAGTTGAGCCATTTCAGCTCAAGTCTTCTAGTGCATGATGGAGAATGTACAATTTCACCTTATGTTTTGTACTTCTTATCTTTCTATGAGCAGCATATTGTACCAAGGAGGACTATTCCTTCTTTCATATTGTATCATGATGTACTTGAAGCCATTTTTAGCATTGAGATTGGCTATCTCATTGGTGGTTTGTGAGGAAAGCCACATGATTCTTGGTGTGCATCATTGACACCAAATTGTACTTTCATATTTCTATCTTGTAAAATGATTTTGGTAGCAAACAAGTGGCTGGAAGAACACTTTTTTTTATTTTATTTGATGCAGGAAAGGGATGCACTGCATTGGTTCCTTGTGTGGGACCTTGATCCACTTTCCGGTTGTCATGTGACAACTTGTTTATATTGGTTTTTGCTTCCATGGATTGATGATATGTATATGTTCATGGGAGGCTTTGATTGGAGAGTGGGCTTGAGATTGAGGATGCCCATTGGGAGCATGATTTTCCCTACTATACATGTTGTAAATTTCAGGAGAAACCATGGGCCAAACATGATTTCCACATTACATTTCTTTCCTTCTTATGGGAGGAACCACTGGAAGTACTTGAGGAGGCATTCCATGGATCATGAGGAGATGGAGGAGTTAGCACAGTCAACTATTTTCTCTTTGAGGATGAGGGGAGACTCATCTATGAGCCACTCCATTTATATGAGCAAAAAATATGGTGAGAGTATTTTTGATTTTCATAGTGATTTGTCTATATATATGCATCACTTAACCATATATGTGCAAGGATTTGCTCAAAGGGAGGATATTCTTCCTTCTAGATTTTATGGTCTACATAAGGCCATTATGAATGATCAATCCATAAGAGTATATGGGGAGGAAATTTCTCATGGATAACATACATACATTGCACATTACATCATTCACTTTCTCCAGGAGAATGGGGTAGCAAGAAAATGGTGGGGAGGCCACCCATCATTTTATTTTCTATGGCAATGGAGAGTCAAACTGCGTTGGCTACATTTGATGGACAATTGTCCTTCTCCTTTACTTCACATGGCAGCCAACATGATTCTCCTTATGGTTCCCTTGATTAATATTGCTAGAGATTTTCTTGGGAGCATGATTGGAGGAGAGACACATTGGGTGAATGTGTCCTTGGAGGGAGAAATTCCTCACACCTTTTGCACTACATGTTCTAAGGGGGACATGGGAAATGATATGGTTACCTTAACAACACATTTGTCACTTTATGAGATGAGCCATATGATGGAGGAAATTCCATATGATGATGACTTCCAAATCATCATATATGGAGATACTTTGGCCAACATGATTTGCAGCATTGGAGGAGAGATCCTTGGAGATCTAGTCTTCATCTTGCCACTTGAGGGCAAGTATTTTGCAGCCTAGGATCAAAAATTTCTCTACACTTATCTTAAGTGGAGAGATGGAGAGCGTGGGGTAGGCTACATTGTCTACCATGAGAATATTTTCATCCCACCTACTTTTCCGGAGCCAAAGGTGGAGGACAGTTTCCAGGAGTTGCCTAGTTGGAAGGTAGCTCATTTTGTATGGATGATTGCTTGGGGATGGAGGGTACACATGAGGAAGATGTTCCTCAACACATTATAGACTCCATACCTTGAGAGGAGGCTTTCCAGTTCTATCCTTGCAGTTGCTTGAGGACAAGCAACATTTGGGAGGGGAGGACTGTAATGTTCCAAAATTTTTCGACAATAATTTGGAACATTAATTTTTGTTGATTTCACCTAGGAGGAGAATAAATTGGTAAGGAAGCCCATACATAGTGATAATCTCAATAAAATCCCTCATAGTATGAATGGGGATCATCATTGGAGCTGGTTTTCACACCCTCATGTGTGAACAAGGCTATTTGCAAGTGGACAAGGCAAATTTGACCAAGTCAATAGTGCTGGGATAAGAGGTGGAGAGCACTTAGAGAAGCAGGGCAGTATGAATGAGGAAAGGGTTATTTGGTGAAGGAAACCCTAAGAGGAGTGGGACCCATGGAGAGGGGATTTCACTTGTTTAAAAGGAGGGCAAGGCAACCATTGTTTCTCATGCTTGTATTATTCATCTCATTGTCTATTCAGACAATTGTGCATTCTTTTCTGCTTAGCAAGAGTTGTCGAGAGGAATTCCTGTTTAGGATTCCTTATCCTTCTTGAGAGGTCTCTTGAGGGATTGTTCTTAATTTTCCTCATATCTAGGCTTGAGGCCAAGCATTCTCCATCAAGACAACATTATTTCTGCAGCAGAATAATACTGTGTTGTTGGGTGTTGCAGTGAAGGTTCACTACACCATCTCCTTCAGCTATTTTTCAGAGGAGGAGTCACTCTTCTCTTTAGGAGATCAGATTCGAGGTATTCCTAAGCTTATTGTAGACTTTGGCATCAAGGCAAACTCATTCCCTAGCCCTACAGCGCAGTTCCATCTAGTGACTGCATTATTTTTAGTGGAGAATTTGCAGTGGGGCTCTTGTAGATTATAGGAGGGCAAGATCTTTGGTGAGAGGATCAGCCTTTCATTCAAAAGATCCATTGGAGGAGGCATATTCAGTTGGGGAATCATCTACAACCTCTCCATCTAGTTCTATTTCTAAGTTGCTGCTGCTACCTAGCAACTCCGGCATTTTGCAGATTTTGCATTTCAAAGCCAATCCTTCCAGGATTGACATGAGGTAGTCTTTGGGAGCTGAGATCATCTCTCCCAATGTTTTATCGGGCCTTATATTGATTTATCCATGTATTTGACATATGTAGCATGTAGTTTCTCTCTAAAATTGCGTTGTCATAGCTTGGCATACATTGTGTAGTAGTGGTTTTGTTATGATTCATGTACTTGTCTCTTGAGGCTGAGCATTGCCTATCTTGTGTAACATTTCCTCAAGATCTTGTATGTATTTGTTGCTACTATTATTTAATGAGAAGGCTATGGATTTCTCTCACATTTATATGAGTTGAGTGTTGCTGCTGCACCATTATTGTGTTTTCTTATGGCTGGAGCTCCAACTTTAGAATATCTTGAGATATTCTCATTGTTGTATCGCTTTCCTGAAAAAAGGAATATTACAAAAGAAGAGAATGGATTTTATAGTAACATCCTCTTGTGTTGTCAAGATTTCCATGGATTTCATATCCAAACCATCTCCTAGGGAGAGGTGCATTATAGCCATGCATAAAATGGTTAACGTTGAACGAAATCGAGGGATATAATGGAAATGATGTAGTGGGTGATTGCCAGAACATACTTGACACAGATACTGGGCTTCCCGTAGGCCGACGTAGTATATGGGGTTAACATGATACCATATCTGAAACAACTCTAGGGATGCACAGTCAGAGATGAAATGATCACGTTCATCATAGAGTGCACAACGTTGGATGTGAGGCAGAGGGATAAATTGAGGTATCTCAAGTGAGTGCCTCGCCTCTTGTAGGTATAATATGACCTGAGGTTCTTCCCCATTTCTATGCATGGGGGGATCCTCCTGGTATGATTTTTATAGGGCATGTAAGGCATCCCTATATCGTGACATTTTTGGGCAATAATGAGTGTAATGCCCATAATTGTTATAGATAGCGCATGTGTGGTCGTTACGTAATGCTTTGACTTGATTTTTTGTGGCTGGTTCCTTTTTATGGGAACTTGTGGCCACGATATTTATTTTGAAGCTTAGGAGAGGTTTTAATTCATCTAATTCCAGGAAAATATTGGTAGGATGTCCTAAAATATCGCACAATGCACAAGGTTGCATTTCCCTTGGTATGCTGGGGTTTTCTATCTTTTTCCCTTTTTTGTGGGTTTTCTTGGTCGCTTTAACTGACATTTCTATGGGAATCTCTTTAACTGGTGTCACCTCCTGAGGAGGGATGGTGGTTATTCTCGTAGATGTAATTCCAGGGCTCCTAGCATGGCTGGTGAGACAAGATACCAAACAGGTATCACGAAAGACATGTTTGTAAATGTTACTGTTGCCAAGACTTGTTGTGACACAAAACTAGGTGGAGGGTATAAGAATGGAGTTTGGAGATGGCGTAGGGTAGAAAAGCCATGCCAGTGGCCTCTGTTTTATTACTACTAGTCTCCATATCCTGGCTAGTTTTGGTGTTTCATGATAACATCATGCACACCAGGGCCCCTGTGATATCAAAGAATGATTCTGGTATGACAGGGGATCTCCTAGGAATGATCCAAGGATAGATGATGGTTTGAACCAAATGGGACCATATTATTGGTACTGCATGAGCGATTTTGTAGTTGTGTCTACATAGGGTAGAAAAAAATCTGCAGTTTTCATGGGTCGTTTTTCATGGAATTTCAACTGGTTAACGATGATGATGCAATCCTTGTGGGGTAACATCATTATCCGGAAGGCAAAGGATGCTATGGTAGACATGGCGTACATATAAATCCACCCAAGGAGTATATTTTATTCAATTTGAGCATCCAAGACTTCAATATCTATGAGTAATTTTTTGTTGGCAAAGTTGACCGCGACATTCTGATAGAGATTGATGGGAGCAGAAGGGTGCTCATCATATGCTCTGAGTGTGATGTCGAATGGCTTTAGCTCGTGAGATCCAAACTTCTGCCAAATTCTTTTGGACTTGATGCATGTAGATGCACTAATGAAGGAATCCTGGGAATGGCTTTATCTAAGTCAAAATCCATTAGGCGTGAATCGACAGGGTCGATGGTGCCTAATGCGGAAAGTAAGGCTTTTCGTTTCTTTGGGAAAGATTGCAGGCCCTCTAAAGAAAACATGGAAACGAGAGATTGGGCTAAATCATCCATGATGCTGTAGTTATGGGCCACTTTGGAGTAGTTTCCTACTCGCCTTGTTGTATCCTTAGCCATCTTTGGCAGGGGTTCAATAAGCATTTTGGATATAGTCAATGGTGCAGTAGGTGCACTCATGCTGACCCCTAACGAGTTAGTGTTTGGAGAGGTATCATAGCTTTGATTCCTTGTATGAAAGACCATTTCCTCGTCGATCATATATATATATATATATCATGGTTGTTCCCAGAATCATTTGGGGGTTGTTTTTGCTGTTGGGTACTAACTACCCCTTGGTGGGGGAAGGGCTCCTACATTACGGCGGTTTGTTGTGTAGGCCCCCGTTGTCCACGGTTACCCTGAAGCTTCTTTAGCTAAGGGATTTCAGGATGGTGATGATTGTAATGGCCATAATCACCACAAATAGCACAAGAATGGTTTGTTTGTATATTAGCCCTCTTGTTTTTCCCTTGGGAGTTATTTGGCTCCTAGTTTTGATTTCGGCTGGGTTTTCCCCCAGATTGAGATCACAGAGGGCATTGTCAGTTACCGCCCCCTGTCCAGAATCTCCCTTTTGTTTATTTTTAGGTTTTTTCCTTGCATCATTAGGAGGATTAATACGATTATCCTAGTCATAAGACCAGTGTAGTTGAGCCTAAGAAGGTTGCACGAAGTTCATCGGTGCATTTTGTTGTGGCGGTGGGTTTTGTGCTGGGGAAGGAGGATATTGGGGTCCTTGTCCCTGGTTGATATATGGTTGCTGGGGGGGAGATCTTTCGTTAACATTCCCAGCTGCGTACTGGGCCCCTTGCGAGGGAGGGTACAATCCTCCCTACTGATGGTGGTATGACGATGCCCTATTGGTCATATTTTGTAGAGGTGCAAGATGACTTTGTTGGTAGCCCGGTTGCATGATGTTTGGTTAGGATCATATGAGTAACCGGGGTACGGGATATTGCTGCCTAGGTGACCTTGGGTCAATGACCTGATCAATCCATCTACAGTATTCGACGCGCTTAGAAATTCTTTGTAAGTTTGTAGGCGCGGGGCATTAGGCATGACATTGTAAATGTATCTTGACTTGGTGTATATAAGCTCGAGTTGCTGAGATTTACTAATGGAATCCTCCTCAGAGGTAAGTCATTTTATTGGCACATCCTTTGAAATCTATGCTGTGAGAGTATTCAAAAATAGGTCCAGTAAAACTCTATCGTCAAGTTTGGCTTTGTACAAACTTCGACATTGTCACAATTCATGGAGATGGTCTAAGATATGGACAACTGGTTTTTTCCTAAAATGAGTTAGTAAATCCATTCCTGAATCGTGGTGGATGGGTAACTAAAAATATGTGAGGAATGTAGTAGCGAGGGCGCTAAAGGTTCCATGTGAAGCATAAAGCTGCTACACATACCATTTCGTGGCTGGTCCAGTTAGGGTGCATTGAAATAGTGTTAGTCGAATAGTATCATCAATAATACTATTGGATGAACACCATAGGTGGAAAGTCATTACATGATTTCCAGGATCTTCTGCTTGCTTCCCTTCAAATTTTGGAATGTCCAAAGGGAGATTCGTGGGCATGGGGGGCCAATTGGGGTTGTGTACAATGGGATCATTTGTTAGCTTTGATAGATCTGGGAGGTTTAATGATGCTAGGAAAGGTAATTGAGTATTGAGTGCCATTATTAACTATGGAAACACAAGAATCTGGTTGTGTATGGGAGGTTTCTGAGGGATATTACCCTATGACGTATTTGGCTGTGTGTTCTATTGACTCCCCGAAGGGGTGGCACTCCTCTGCTCTCTGGGGGTTTTGGGAGGAGTTGTATGTGGTGACCCTAAGGGGGTTTCCACAGGTGTGGCGTTGGGTGACCCTTGGGGGTTTCCAACTAAATATGCCTCAATAAAGGATGAACCAATAAGGGTGGATGTGTGTCATATTTGAAGTCTAAATGGCGAAATACTTGACACTCCTCTCTATAATGGGGGGAGGTCCAAAAAACGTCTAGATCGACGAGGTCCCATTGGGTCTGTTATGGTGTCGAATTAGTTTAATTTTAGGAATATTTTTCAGTTTTTATGAGAGGAGAGATATTACTATCAAAGAAAAATGTGATCACATACATAAAACAAAGAAAAAAATAAACGATAATTTTCTCCTTTAGATTAATACTAGGTGATCAAGCAATCAAAAATATGGTTTTGGTTGTTTCGCGTATGATACTAAAAAATCCTAGAAGACCTAATCGTCCTCACACTGTCAAATGTAACTAGGCCTTGTGAAGATTTCTTCTGATCGGTACTGGGGCCAACGTCTCGAAAGAACTGCCGACACCTTCCAGCAGTCGAAGAATCAACGAAGGTAGAGATAAGAGGATCTAGTGCTGCTTGAACTGTCACCTATAGGGAAGGATTCCCTAGATTTGGCCACTAAAGTATCGTCGTCCCATGTGGAACAATATTACCGATGAAACTAGACTATTACCTCAAAACGAGAACTCTAGCCCAAAAAGACTCAAAAAACATGAAAAAGTGCCCCAAAAACAAAAAGTGTGTATTCCAGAACGCATTTGTTTTTTTCTCAAGGTCAAATTTCACATTTTTATAAAATTATGCTAAAAATGAAATTGTTTCTTGAAAAAATGATTGAAAAAACACCCTCAAAACAAAACGAGTTGATGCTAGAATAACCAAAAAAAACATTGTGTCACACTTTTGACCCATTGTAACAATGGAATTAAAGACAACATATTAGGACATTGAAAAATCATAAAATTCTAAATTTTTTCTTAGATGATGTTAAATATAAACAAAATCATGTCTAAAGGGCTTATCATTTCGAACAATTTTTATCCACGTTGTTAAACATAAAATATCTTGACTCTAAACAACCCTAAAATTGTAATTATTTTCAACCATAACATTAAAGATAAAATTTCGCAGTGCATAAAAACCTTAATGACAAGTTGTAAATCTCAAGTTTTTAAATCTTATGTTTTCAAGATACTTGAACCATGAAATTATGGAGAAATTATACGAATTAAACAATTTTTAAAAATGAACAAGTAAATGAAAATTTTATTATTCATACATTTGTTTGTTTATATATAAAAACATATTTTTTTATTTTTATTTTTAATTCTTTTTATATATTTTAAATTATAATTGTTTTAGTTTTAAGAAAATAAAAATAAAAAATAAAAATCTTCTTATATGTTTGTTTATATTTTAAAACATATTTTAATTTTGTTTAATTGTTTTTTTATATTTTAAATAATAATTGTTTTAATTAAAAAATAATAATTAGAAAATATATATATTTTTCTATATTTGTTTGTTTATTTTTTAAAACATATTTTTTAATTTGTTTTTATTGTTTTTTTATATTTTAAAATTTTAATTGAATATTTTTTTTGTTTTGTTTGTTTGTTTGTTTTTTTTAAATTTTTTTATATTAAACAATACATTTTTTTTATTATAGTAGTTTTTGTTTCAAAAATAAAATAAAATTTTTAAATAGTTTGTGTTTGAAAAAAGAAAAAAAAGAAAAAAAATTAATTTGCCACTCGTCAAGGGCTGGAGGCAGGCTGGGCAACTCTCGACGGTGCTTCCTGGCCAATCTCTGGTCCCCGACTGGGCGTAGGGAGATTTCGAGAATCACCCCCGGCTGGGAGGAGGATGATTCTCGGAATCAACCTCCACCCAGCCAGTGGTAATTCTCGTAATCACCCTCTGCACAACGGGGGGTGATTCTCGGAGTTGACCTCCGCCCAGCCGGGGGTGATTCTCAGAATCGCCCGCCGCCCAGCCAGTGGTGATTCTCAGAATCGCCCTCCGCCCTGCCGGGGTGATTCTCGGAATCGCCCTCCGCCCGGCCAGGGGTGATTCTCGAAATGACCCTCTGCCCAGCCAGGGATGATTCTTAGAATCACCCTCCGCCTAGCCAGGGGTGATTCTTGGAATCGCCCTCTGCCCAATCGAGGGTGATTCTCGGAATTGCCCTCTGCCTAGCCAGGGGCCAGAGGTAGGCCAGACGGCGCCATCGAGGGTTGCCCAGCCTTCCTCTGTCTCCCGACTGGGGGGAGGCAGGCTGGGCAGCCCTCGATGGCACCACCCGGCTAGCTTCCGGCCCCCGGCTAAGCTTAGGGAGATTCTTGGAATCACGCTCCACTCGACCGGGGGCCGGAGGCCAGCTAGGTGGCACTGTCAAGAGCTGCCCAACCTGCCTTCGGCCCCGGCTGGGCTGAGGGTGATTTCAAGAATCGCTCTCCACCCAGGCACGGGTCGAAGGTAGGCGGGCAGCCCTCGATGGTGCCACTCGGCCTGCCTCTAGTCCCTAGCTGGGCGGAGGGCAATTTCAAGAATCACCCCTGGTTGGGCGGAGGGCAATTCCGAGAATCACCCCCGGCTGGGTGGAGGGCGATTCCGAGAATCACCCCCGGTTGGGCAAAGGGCGATTATGAGAATCACTCCCGGTTGGGTGGAGGGAGATTCCGAGAATTACCCTCGGCTGGGTGTAGGGCGATTCCGAGAATCACCCCCGGTTGGGCGAAGGGAAATTCCAAGAATCACCCCCGATTGGGCAGAGGGCGATTCCGAGAATCACCCTCCACCTAGCCAGGGGTGATTCTTGGAATCGCCCTTCACCCAGTCTGGGATGATTCTCGAAATCGCCCTCCACCCGGTCGAGGGTTAGAGGTAGGTTGAGCGGCGTTGTCGAGGGATGCCCAACCTACCTCCGACCCGCGACTGGGTGGAGGGCGATTCTTGGAATCGCCCTCCACCTATTTGGGGGTCAGAGGTAGGTTGGGTAGCCCTCGACGATATCGTCTGGCCGACCTTAGGCCCCCGGCCAGGCAGAGGGTGATTCCAGGAATCTCCCTTCGCCTAGCCACGGCCCAGAGGCCAGTCGGGTGGCGCTATCGAGGGCTTCCCAGCCTGCCTCCACCCAGTCGAGGGCCGGTGGCAGGCTGGGCAGTCCTCGATGGCGCCACCTAGCCTGCCTCCAGTCCTTGGTTGGGCGGAGGGTGATTCCAAGAATCACCCCCAGCTGGGCAGAGGGCGATTCCGAGAATCGCTCCTAGCTGGGTGGAGGGCGATTCTGAGAATCACCCCTGGATGGGCAGAGGGAAATTCTGAGAATTTCCCTTGAATGGGCGGAGGCTGGCTAGGTGATGTCATGGAGGGCTGCCCAGCCTGCCTCTGGCCCCCGGCTGGGCAGAGGGCGATTCTCGGAATTTCCCTCCACCCAGTCATGGGTTGGAGGCAGACTCGACGACGTCGTCAAATGAAGGAGATTTGGTTTTGGATCTATTTTTAGGTTTAGGTAAGTTCTATTATACAAATTTAAATTTAAATATTTTATTTTTTACTTTTCGTCTTTATACTAATTTTCTTACTTATTTCTTTTGTACTTGATGATTAGGTACAACACTAGCATGTTGCCTACCAAAAGAAAGAAATTGCATTGCAATTGAAAAAGACACAGTGCAATGTAAATTTATTCAACAAAGAATTAATGCTCTTGAATTCCTTCCAGATGTGAAGTAAGAAGTTGGTTTGAGGAAAGGGGATTTTAATGAATCACGTGTGGCAAAAAAAGAAAAGGAACCTCAACCACAATTATATGGAATGATTGGAAAGGGACACTTTGGAAGATTTGTAGACATGAAAGATCCATTAGAAGATGACAATGACCAAAATGAAGTAGAAAATGTTGCGAAAGAAGCCATCAATGATGTTCTAGATGATGTTGAACATGTATTAGTTGATATTGATGAGGATCTTTAAGTTATGCTTGCAAACGAAGCTCATTTTTGAGATCTATTAATCAGTTTTACTTGTAATATTTAGAATTTGATATTTTATGAGAATAATCCTTATTTTTTGCGAAAAACATGTGATTACTATTATTGTTTGACATAAAATTCAATAAAAATGCTATTTTCTTAAGTTTTTTTGTTAAGATTTTCCCAAAAATTAGTTTATTTAACATGTTTTTTTCAACAAAAAGTCTCTAAAAGTGTATTTTTTGCATTATATTTGTATTGAAAATTTGTATTTTTTTGTCATATCGTTCAAAATATTGGTTTTTTAGCAACAATTATTTGATGTGCATTGAAAAATTAATTAGCAATACATAAACTTGTAGAAAATATAAAATTTATAATATTGACCCCCTTTTCATTTTTTATCTATGTGAAAAAGTGAAGATATCATTACAAATTTTTGTTTAAAAAAAATATTTTTTTCTTTTTAAAACACAGGTACGTAAATGCACTTAAAAATAAACATCTCAGGAAGAAAAAGAAGACATTAGAAAATGTATAGTGTCAAAATAAATCCTCTAAAAAAACGTTGGTGATGATACACCACCGCTATTCAAAATCGACATAAAAAGCATCATAGAGAAAAAAAAAAAAATTAAAGTGCCAAAAACATGCTCAAAATGAAAATTTGATTCAACATCACCACCTTTCAAAATCGGGTGTTTTTCTTGCTATTTCAAAAAGTAGGTACCAGTGAAGTTACCTATTTCATCAGTAACAATGTTGTGAGCATTCAAGTCTTGAGATTCTTGGTATTCAGCTACTAGTACCAAGCACTAGATGGGTCAGGTAGCCCCAAATAGTACTGCATGCACTGGACCTAAGCTTAACCCCCTCTGAGTCAGGTCTCTGCAGCACTCGAGAATTCTGTTTTATGGGCAGATAGATGGATTTTAAGCTCCCTAAACAATCAAATTCTATGTTTCAAGAATGTAGAATGACCATGGCGGCTTATTGGATGCCTACCCCAAATGGTTCTAACCTGAAATATAACTTATTTTGTGGCCCCTATGGGGAGATTTTAATGAGTTCAATTAATGGTTATTTTTAAGGAGTCTTATTTTCTTAAGGTGTGTCTTGGTGAAGCGACGATAAGAAGAGGACCAAGTCCTAACTTACTAAAGCTTCATGTGTGTAATGAAGTGTGCAATCACAATGTTATAATATGTGGATATGTGATGATCCTTTACACTCCCTTCCTAATTACACTATGTTTTATTGTTCCTTTTAGAAAATAGGCAATGCATGGATAATGGGCCACTTTCAATTTTTCCTAGTTAGAATAAATATTGCACTATAGGGAGATGGAAAACTATCAAAAGAAAGCTTTCATATGTGTAACTAGGATCACCAAGAGGTGCAAGGGTGGTAGATATTACTTGCCTTGTTTTATACTTTGATCCTAGTCATGAATCCTCATGAAAAACTTAAACTAAACTTAATCCAAATTTTTGAAAAAATGAAAACTAGCTAAAGATGCGTGGATATGGGCCACTTACATGCTGCTAATTAATCCTATGTGTTTGGTGTCTATTATCAGTAACTATTTCATTCAGATAGCATGTGTGGATTAAAAAACCACTTACTCACCCCTTAATTAAGCTATGTGAATTTGTGATAATAAAATAAAATTAAAAAAATGTAATAGATAAGCTAAAGTTTAGCCAAAAACATGTCCTAATAGTTAAGAAACACCATAACATAGTGATGGCAGATTTATTATGGGCTACCAATCACTTTATAATTTCTAAAGATGAAGAAAATCAAAGAAAAAAGTGCTCACTAGTTTCAGCGTGGGTTGTTTTCACATAGTCACGCGATTTGCACGTCTATCTAGGCTAAATGTGTGCGAGTTTGGTTTGCATGGAAATTCTGCCTTCTCTGATATGAATCTCTTCACAGAGGGTGAATGACAGAATTTGAGAGAGAGAAGGAATGGTCTTGAAGCAAGCTTGGGCAGGAGAGAGGTCCTGCATGACAATAATCACTTAGCTTAAGAAGAAAAAGAAGTGGAGTCGCCAATCCTGTATTGGTGCATTTGACACATGGGTGTACGAAATGCACTGTGCTTGGTAGGGTAGGTTACCCTCCAACAAGCAATTCCAGAGGGAAAAACGAGTTGTTAGATGGTTAGTGAAACATCATAACATGTAGAAAACTAGTTATAAAACATAGCATACTACAATAAAGGAGGAAATAAGAAACAAAAAATACAAATAAAATACAAGATCAATATCGAGTTTAAACAAAATAATAATAGCAACGGAGAATGAATCCCCTTTTATTAGTAGTTGGTGGTAAAAAAGAGGTAGAATGCTAAAGCACTTGCAGTGAATCCTTAGAGCTATGGAGCTCTAATATTAAAAACAAGGAGGGCTCTTCCCTTAAGCTGCTAGCAAGCCTCTCTATCTCTCCTCGAATGAGTGGTAGGATAATGGAAAACTTCTGCACTTCTCCTCTTGGATTGAGGTGTTGGATTGCCAACAAATGAATCCCTCCACTCCTTGCTTCTTGGACAACACACTGCTGGTTTTCTCTTAGGAAATTTGTCCAGCATAACAATGTGTTCTAAATTTTTCTTCACATTGAGATATTTTATAGGAAAAATTCAAATCTCCTTCCCTTTCTTGGTACAATTGTGGATGGTGACCCACGAGTGGAGGTTGATTCCATTGTGTGCTACACTTGAGGCCTCAAGGTGGCTCTAAGGCGACTGTCATTGGCAACCTTGAGTGGAGAATATTCTTCCTTAAGTGTGCCATGTGGTCCCAGATGGTGACCTTCCACCATACCCAGGATTGTTCAGCTATTTGAGGGATAGCTATGGAGATCTCCATTACTATAGAAAGAAAATGCCACGTGGAGCAGTTAGCGCCAGTGATTTCTATGCGTGACTTGATAATTTTGCCTTATTGACCTTAGGAAAAGTTAAATTTTGCAGATTTTGTAATGTCTTTCTTTCCTGTAAATCCTTTTTCTTGAAATTTCATGATGTCCTTTTCCTGTCCGATTTTCTAGTGATATTACCCACTACCAAGCGCACTACTTACGAATCCACTACTGCTACTGAAAACACAATATTTGTGCATTTGTGCTTAATAAATCAAACATACTGCCTCCCACACTAGTTCCTGTATAAAAGGCTCCATTGAGTATCGGATAACCACAACATGAAGATGGAAACATATTACTCTTCCAACAAGCTCGGTGCATCCATTATGTACAATGATGGTTTTTCTTCTATTTATTTAAGCACAAATTTTTATTGCTTGTGCATATGATCTTTGAAATTATGTGTAGGAAATTGATATAAATTTATTCTTAAAATTAGTTATGCATCGAATAAGAAAAAATCCAAAAATTTGGTTGTGCTAATGAATAGACAAATATGATTGCCACAAAAAAACATGAGCAACTACATAGATCCACATTACTACTTCGAACTAGCATTTTCCAAGAGTATTGGCTTGAAGTCTAGTATTAAAATTTGGGTGAACTACAGGTCAAAGGCAAAACATTAATACAAAGAACGGGTGAGAAACTACATTGAAACCTATCATCTTAAATAAACTCCAAGGAAAAAATGGTGCATTGTACTAATTGGTATATGGCTTGTATACAAATTACTCTCTACTAACTAGAAGTGTCAATAAAGAGTTACCATGGAGAATGGAGCTCTCGAGGAAAATTTCCCAAAGTGGTCGGAGCTACCACTTTGTTTGACTGCCTGCCTAAACAATGAATCTCTCAGATTAGGCAAGTAGAGGCGCAAACAACCTTCATGGTATCCCAGTGCCATACTCCATGTGTGCATCTAGGATGACTAATGAAAATGGAATAATGTGAACTTTTTCCTTCTAAATAGTTTTTTCTCAATATTTAGACACAAGACCATCCATAATCCGAGCTATTGGAAAAAAATTGAGATGGATTTATAATGCACTTATGCAGGATTGAGATCCTTCAAACCAAGATTTGATAGCATAGAGGGGTTTGTATTTCCCCTGACTGAGCATAAATAAATGATCTTACAAAATACTTTTTTTTTATTATTAAAACCAATCTAGATTACAAGGTAAATGAAAGATATTTCACCAGTGTTATACAAATGTTGAAGAAAAAAAAAGGCTTATGTACAAACCATAAGAAATAGTACAAAATATCAAGAGAAGCTTACAGATTGTGATAAAAATATTTCCATTACTACCTCTACAGTTGCATTCGATACATATGCAAATGGGGCTATAATCAAAGATAAATCTTCCACATTTCTAAGTCATGAGAAAAGGTACATTCCCTCCACTATTATGTCCTCTGAATGAAGCCAATGATTTTGAGACCTCCAAAGCTCAAAATTTCTCTCGGATTCTATGGAGGCAGACACACCAGAGCATGCAAGGACATAGAATACTATTCTTTGATATTTTCCAGAGGATGAAACAAATCCTGAAACAACTATTTATGTTTTGGTTTTGAAGTCTCTCGCCACATGATTATCTTCATCGGAGGCATGAAGTCAATTCTCATTTTAACTGACCATGTGGTTGTCCATTCACAAGTCTAGTTGATTAGTTAAAGGATGACCTCCTCGACGTAGTTTCATGGGGAAAAGACTAACAAAGATAGATCTTCTTGATACATGTGAATGGAATCAGATCTAAAATGTTAATAGGTCATGACTTGTTTCTTTCTATATGTCACCCATGAAGGTTTTCCGAATGATTTGGACATAGTGTACCTATCACCTTACCACTGTAAAAAACCAGTTGTGGGAATATTATCCTTCCACATGGATTCTGAGGAATTTTCCGGTATATAGGTTGTGTTGATGAGACTTCATTATTTAAATACCATTCGTGTGTAGGGAACCCTTTTTTTCCATCCCAAGTGTGCAAGGGTTGCAGACTTGAGGATTTATTTTTTCAGTTAAATTGTTTTCGTTAGATTGAAACATGCAGTGACCTTAATTTTAATGCGGTGATGTCTCGAGAAGAAAAATATGGAAGTCTCCCACCAAATTTTACATTATAGACCAATCTATATTCTTTCATGCACTGTTAGTTATATTCCTTTCCATCACAACTAAAAGAGCTAAAAGGGTTGGTTGTTGCAGTCCAATCCAAGTGGGGTGGTGGGTCCAAGGTACGGGAGCCAACATGGGTTTGAAATAATTTCCTACATTGTAATTACATATATAAAGCATGCATTCCATGTGCTAATTCCAAATGACAATATTCTAAGTGCCTAAGCAAGCCCATACAATCTCTCAACATTGCAGAAGGGAGTTGTTTCTTATCAAAACCCCTTATTATACCCTTGCAAAGTACATTCCTTACTACTTATAGTCACCGGTGTCAGGGGGAGTTGGATGGTAATTAAGGCTTTTGGTTGAGAACCATCACAATGGAAGGATAAGTTACAAATCCTCATGAAATTACAACTATTATTGGTGGATGTATTACTCAATGGATAGTATTTAAAGGAATTTTTGTGTGTAGAATATTAACTTCGATGATCCATCAATGTAATCAAATGGATAGGCCTCAAAAATACCTTTCCAATGGTATATGGAACTCTGAAAAAACCTAAGTGATTAACAATTATAGTGGTTTGAAGTATGACATGATTTCAAGGCTCAAGGTTCCACAATGGTTGAAAAAACCTGTCATATATGATTTATTCTTCTTAATGTATGATTAAATTATCATTTATGCTGTGCAATTCCTCTAATGGATGGATTATTTTTTAAGTGGCATGACGTGATTGATAGAGTCAGGGGACAATGATATCTCCATCGACATACATAAATATTCACATTTCCCTACCATAGAGGTTTAAGCTGAGCAACCTATGTAGATGGGCATGATGTGACAACATGAGATAGACTCTAGGAGATAAATTCAACTTATAATGTGAATTATTCGCCTTAGGCCATTTTCAAATAAAAAAATAAAAAATATGCAAAACTTGGGAAGGCAAGTGGTAGATGACATGGTTGAGCCAATGGTGCGGAAGTTAACAAACATCTAGAGTTTGTGTGGAAAAATGAAAGATTACACGTGGAAATGATGGTGTTAGTGTATGAGTTAGTAGTTGATGTGGCATGTCCTCAAAGTTTGTGCTAGGGGCAGTGTTTTTGGACAATTTCCCATGTTAAAAAAATCTCAATTTGGTGGAGAAACTGATTGAAATTTCAAAGCTTAGTGTAATAGTCCAAAATAGGGAAATCTGGAAAATGCAGTGAACATCAAAAAATAAAATACATGAACAAATAAAATCAGAAATTTTATTATATGCAATAGAAGAAATGAAGTACAAGTGCTTGAGGAAGAGACACTCAAGCTAGACGGAAAAGCCTGAAATGGCCCTAAACATCAAGACATAATAATGGCTTCCAGTGGATCTTCCCTCCTGGATTGTGCAATTCCTAAAGGAGACTGCGCTGCTGATAGGGGACGAATATTGGCCTAATGCTGGATATGAAACATAGCTCAAGAACCTCTCCTGAGTAGGCACTCGAAGTCCCCCGAGGATGAGGGTGGGATTTCCGCTTGGAAACACCCGTGTGCTAAAAAACACAAAAAAATTCGCTAAACAGTTGAAGCGTGTAGAAAGTTATAAAATAAAATACATAAAAAATATTCATAATGCTTTCTATGTCTTCCATCCCCTTCCTTATATGCTTTGTGATCCCTCACCCCCTTGGCCCCACACAATAATTATGCTACTCTCTTGGTTACTTCCCTCCATTATGATTGCGTTGTCCTCCATTGTCTCCACTACCTCCATGACTGCGATGTTGATTTGGTCAAATTGACCCCATCCACATGCACTGACCTACATTCACACCAAGGAGTGGTTTATTAATCTTGATCCTATTTATATGCACTGATCCACATTCACATTAGAAGTAGTTTTATTCCTACGAAAGGGATTTATGGGTCCCTCTACCCTATTATTCATCTATATTATTGAAAAAACAAAAAATTAATATTCTAACTAGTCAACAACTAATTAGGAATATTACAGTCCTCCCCTCTCAAATGTTCCTTGTCCTCAAGCAACTACAAGGATGGATGTTGCAAAATCCTCTCTCCTTCCCAAGTAGTATCCTCATCCGAAAGATTCCTCCATCAAACCATATATTCTTTAATCACCTTGTTCCTTAGCTGCCTCTCCTGAATATCCAAGATAGCTTCCGGTTATAAAACTAGATGGCCCTCATCATAAATAGGTGGGAGATTCATAGTGGAAACTACATGCTATCCAATGGCCTTCTTGAGGCATGAGACATGAAAAATGTTGTGGATCTTACTCCCAATGGGGAGCTCCAACTCATATGCTACTTCCCCAACATGACGGATAAGATTGTATGGCCCATAAAAGTGGGGCTTAAACTTCACAACCCCCTTCTCCTTTAGTGTAGATTTCTTGTAAGGCTGAAGATGGAGATAGAACAAATCATCCACCTCAAACTATCTCTCCAAACGACCACGATTTTCATATATTTTTGTTGATTTTGGGCTGTAGCAATGTTGTCCTTAAGAGCACAGAGTATATAGCGAGTCTCTTGGATCCACTCTTTGGCTCTAGGAGCCTTTCTCGCTCCAAAAATCAAATCAACAAATGATAAAGCATCATAACCATATAGAGCCTAGAATGGAGATATACTGATCGAGATATGAAATGTCGTATTGTAGCAATATTCTCCCAAGTGGAGCCAGCGCAACCATGCTCTTTGCTGCCCCCAAACATAGTTTCGAAAGTAGCCTTCCAACCACTTGTTTAGTATCTCTGTCTGCCCATCTATCTGGGGGTGATAACTGGTACTCGTTGTCAAATTGGTACCCACCAAATGGAAAAGATCCTGACAAAAGCCACCCATGAAGTAGATGTCTCTATCACTGGCTATGGTCTTAGGAAGAACATGAAGTTTGAAAACATCTCTAAAGAAAAGCTCGACCACTTATGAAGCAGTGTACAGTGAAGAGATGTCAAAGAAATGTGAATACTTTGCTATTTGATCAACGACCACAAAGATACAATCCTTGCCTTGTACTGCTGCAAACCAATAATGAAGTCCATAGAAATGCTCTCCCATTTCCCCTTTGGAATAGGAAGTGGCCGTAACAACCCTACAGGATGGTTATTCTCTTCTTTATTCTTTTGGAAAACTATGCACTCCCTGATATGCTAGAGCACATACTCCTTGATACCCTTCCATGAGAATATCTCTCTGATGGCCCGATATGTCTTTGTGAAACCTTAGTGGCATGAGAGTGGTGAATCATGTGCTACATGAAATTTTTTCTCCTTGAGCTTACAATCTCTAGTCAAGAAGATCCGGTCCCGGTAGTAGATGAGCTCATCTATCACTCTATACCTCTCATCAGTCACTTTCCCATCTATTATATCACATGTGAAGTGGTCTTTGGAATACTCCACCAACAATTGGGCCTTCCAATCTGAATCCACACTCATCAAGGACAATGTTGTTGGTCTCCGTGATAAGGCATCAGCTAACACATTACTCTTCCCTTTGACATATTCAATGTCAAAGTCATATGCTTGGATTTTTCTAACCCATTTTTTCTACCTCTCTTGCAGCTGCTTCTACTCAAGAAAATATTGAATATTGTTGTGGTTTGTTTTTACTTGAAATTAGTTTCCTACCAGATACTGCCTAAATTTTTCCAATTCATGCATAATGGCCAACATTTCCTTATCATATATGGGATACAACCTCTCATGTGGCAGCAAAATCTGACTCTCAAAGGCTATGGCATGCCCCCATACATGAAAACTGCTCCAATACCCTCCCCTGAAGCATCACATTCCAGCACAAAGGGCTAGGTGAAATATGGAAATACCAATGCCAGAAAATTTCTCATCACCTCCTTGAGCCTATCAAAGGCTCTCTGTGTATTTTTTATCCAGCCAAAGGCTCCCTTCTTGGTTAGATCTATGAGTGGTGTTGCTAGTTGGGAGAACTCTTTGAAAAAATTTCGGTAATAGGTGCAGATGCCTACAAACCCCAAAAGTTCTGTTACATTATTAGGCTCTAGCCAATCCCAAATAGCGTGGATCTTCTCCTCATGTACCCTTACTCCATCCCCTTCAATGATGTGGCCCAAATAAATCATCTCTATGAACCCAAACTCACATTTGGAGAGCTTAGCATAGAGTTTTTGCTCCTCCAAAATGCATAATATTGTATCAATATGCTGCAGATGCTCTTCCCATGTGCAAATGTAGATGAGAATGTCGTCAAAGAAAACCAATACAAATTTCCTCAGCTAACCACGAAGGATGTGGTTCATACAAGAATAAAAAGTACTCGGATCATTGGTCAGCCCAAAGGGCATCACCAAGAACTCAAAGTGGTCATAATGACATCTAAATGTAGTCATGGGGATATCCTGATCCCTTACCTTGATCTAATGGTACCCCGACCTCAAATAAATATTTGAAAAGAACTTCGATCCCCTCAGCTCATCCATCGGCTCATCGATCCTGGGATTCAGGTACCTATTCTTCATTGTCTTCTTATTCTAGGCTCTATAGTCAATGAACATCCTCAATGTACCATCCTTCTTCTTAACCAAGACCACAGAAGAAGTCAAAGGACTAGTGATAGGCTAGATATGTCCTAAATCCAAGGGCTCCTGAAGAGCTCTTTCAATACCATTCATGTAAGCTTTGGGGTGCCTATAGGGTGTGGTGATCACTGCTTGGATCCCTTGCTCCAACTCAATAGTATGTTCAAACCCCCAGTCTGGTGGCCTTCCCGGTGGAATGTTCCCAAATACTGTAGAATAGTGGTCTAGAATAAACTCCACATCCGAGTGGACTGGTGTGCCCTTGCCTCTTGCCTCTAACATATGTAGTTCCACTTCCCATTATATGTCTCCTCTATGAAAATAAACCTCCATCCTATGTGCTGAGACTACATGAGGTGGATAGGTGTGCATGCCCCTGATCATTTGGTTCTTACCGCTCTTCTTATTTTTCTATTCCATCTCCAAGGTATCCCAATCCATGGTGACCTTTCCTAGTGTGATAAACCACTGTACACCCAATATCACATTGGTGTCAGGAATGTTGACCACAAAGAAGTGATCTGTCAATGAGTAAGTCCCCAAAGTTACAATCAATTTTGGAACATACTTCACACACTGCATGGTTCTAGCTCCTGGAACCAAAACTGAGAATCTTTAAAAATCATCGGTGGGTATGCCTCTCCTTTGCACTAGTTGGGTATCAATAAAACTATGGGTAGCCCCAATATCTATCAATATCGACACCCTCTTCCCCTAAACTATGCCTCATACTCTCAATGTTATATACTTGGGAACTCCTCGTAAAGCTGCAAAGGCTCCTCTAATTCGAGAAAATGCTCCACTTCCACCTCCTAGTGGTGGTGGATCCTCTCCTGGCACCACAACGCTGGTATCTCGTTCCAACTCTTCTTCTTCTTCCTCTTCACTATCGGAGAATACTTCAATATAATGTGCCTTTCTAGCAGCACACTAATGCCCTGGTGCCCATGATTCTTGGCAAGTGACACAAAGCTTCCTCCTCCTCAAATCTCTCCGGACATCATCACTGAGAGGTCCTTTGCCTTAGTTCCCCTTTGGGGGTGGAACCTTCATATCTTTCCCCTTTGACTGAAATGTGGGTTTTTTCTAAAATGGAGCTCCTGCCCTTTGAAAATCATCTTGTGAGTCCCTAGCCCGCTCAATGGCATCTTAGAGCATAGCTAGTCTAGTGGAATTTACTAACTCATATAAAGGCTGCGTTAGTCCATCAATGAACATGTATACTCTCCTAGCTATAGACATATCTAGAAATATGACGAAAAGTTTTAGGAATTCAGAGATATAAGTCTTCGGGTTTCCCGACTACTTGAGCTTATCTAGCTCAACAAAGTTTTCCTCGATCTCTTCGGTCAATTTTTTTTACCAATCTCTAGGTGAACTCTGTATATGCAGTCACACCTGCATGCCCCAATGTAGATAGTCCATGAAACTACTATTCATGTGCTTCACTTTCAAGGTGCAACACTATTATATTTATAGCTTCAATCTCTAATACTTGGTTTAGTTGGAAATAGATGTCTAATTTTTTCACCCAAGCCTTAGCTGTGCATTTGGCTAACCCATCAAAAGCAGGCAGAAATAATCTACCCATAATACACTGCAGATCATTGTTCTGCATGTACCCTCCACCTCTGTTGTTGTTACGGGGTCTTATGTTATCTTTGATCTGGAAGAACTCTTGGAATTTCATATGTTCTTTGAACCTTTGAGATTGAGATTCATATTCCAGAAAGTATCACCAAGAGCCTCCTGCTCTTGGGGTCCTCCAAACCCATTTCCTACTGCTAGGAAGGTAGGCATGGCGGAGTGTTGTGAAACTTGCTGCATTGCCAATTTCTCACCCCAATGATGTGAAGTGCCGAAAATTTCTCCATTTTTAACCCTCTTGGGGTTACTTATGTCTTTCCACCCTCATATCCTTGATTTCTCTGGAAATATTCTGCATAGTTTGGAGAAGAAGCTTTGGAACCTCTTTCTCATCCATTTCTCTCGATATTGGAGACTTGCCTTTGTATTCTTCGTCATTTTTATAATCAAATTTGTGACCCCTATTAATATACCACTTCTCCTAGTCTGTAAGAGGTTCTTCTTCTTCATATGTCATAGATGTAGTGCCCCACAGACTGAGCCAAGATTATGCTCTGATACCTATATAATATTCCAAAATAGGAAAAAATAGGAATATAGAACATAAAACTGGAAAATGCAGTAAACATCAACAAAACAAATACATGAAAATATCATTTGAGCCATTTTATTATATGCAGTAGAAGAAATGAAGTAAAAGTGCTTGAGGAAGAGACACTCAAGCTAGATGGAAAAACTTGAAATGGCCCTAAACATCGAGACATAATAAAATACTATTGCATCAATTGATAGGAGGCTGTGACTGCATAATCCTACATCTAGAAACTAGAAATGTGTATATGTTGATTGGGTGCTCAAAATTTTTTGGTATCAGGGATCTAGGCTTTCTATCACTATTCCAATATAACCCAGAAAGGGTTTCCAGAAATGACAATAATGAAAAATGCAGCCCTAGGGCTGAGTTACACATTGGAGCTGGGAGACTACTGGGAGGCAGCTAATATGATAATAAAGTTGATGCTACTCCTCCCCACTGACTTCCTGGATGAAGGGATACTCTCCTCATTGGATGCCAAGCTCAACAACTTGGGTTATTACCCCTCTACTAGATCTTCCCTCATAGATTGCCCAATAACTGAAGGAGACTACATTGCTGATAGGGGCTAAATATTGGCCTAATTCAGGATGATGAAATGCAGCTCAAGAACATCTCGTGAGTAGGCACTCAAAGTCCCCCGAGGATGAGGGTGTGATTTATGCTCGGAAACACCCATGTGATAAACAACATAGCAGACTTCGCTAAACAACTGAAGCACGTAGAAAGTCATAAAAGAAAACACATAAAAAATATTCAGAATGATTTCTATGGCTGCCATCCCCTTCCTTATATGATTTTTGAGCCCTCATCCCCTTGGCCCCACACAATAATAATGCTACTCTCATGGCTACTTCCCTCCATTATGACTGCGCTGTCCTCCATCGTCTCCACTACCTCCATGACTTCACTGTTGATTTGGTCAAATTGACCCCATCCACATGCGCTAACCCACATTCACATCAAGAAGTGGTTTATTCATCTTGATCCTATCTATATGCACTGATCCACATTCACATTAGAAGTGGTTTTATTCCTATTAAAGGTATTTATAAGTCCCTCTACCCTCTTATTGAAAAAAACAAAATTTAATATTCTAACTAGCTAAAAGATAATTTGGAATATTACACTTAGGAGGGATGGCACAAGGAATAATAGTTGATAGGGAAATTTCCTAACCTTTAGGATATAAACCATGGAGGGATCAATCCATGTGATGGAATAGTGGTTTAATTTTGTGAATGATAGGGGTTGGGACACATAAGCTTTCATAACATTTTTATTTGGCACGAAGATTGCTCCCTATATTATTTTAGTATTATAAATGGTATAAGAAATGGTGCGATGGGGTAGGACATGCTAATTGTAAGGTTCTAGCCCTCTGACATAAATTTCCAAGACACAAGGGTATGAGTTTTAGACCTTTTCTAAAGTAAAATGCCTCCTGTAGTTAACTTTTTTTTCTCAAAACCATGTCAGATGCACAAAAGAAGGCTAATAATTTAAGGGCTCATTGCCATTTAAATTTGGTGTCTAAATTTTAACTTGCATTAAATTTCAGTTAAGGAGAATAGTGAAACTAGGAGTTATAGTTATACCAATATAACATTTCAATGAATTAGGTGGTGTTGGTTGCCTTAGTTATGATCCTCCACATAGATTATTTTTCTCATCATGGTGAATCATATTGAAGTACATCTTTTTCCACACTAAATTTAATTGAGATGCTCCTTGAGTTGTCTAGGAATTAAAGGAATTCATTCCACAACAGGGTAAGCCATATAAAAGTACTTACTTGAGACCTGTGAGCATACTAAATATCAATCACAAGTCATGAATAAATTAATTTATACAATCCTCGAGATGCACAGGGTGGTAATGGATACCATACCTAAGCCCTGCAAGCATACTGCAACACCATCCCGAGCCATGGGAAATTCAATGTAGTCCTTTCTTGATCCATTTATTGTAGTCCTATTTGGACATTTTGTAACAAAAGGAAATCAATATCTTTAAGTGTTAGGTCCTTATATTACTATTATAGTCCCTTATTGTTGTTAGTGTAACCCCCTTATTGTTATTGTTCTACCCCTGTAACCCCCATATTGTTATTATTGTGCCCTTAAATTATTATTGTTAGGTCGGCTAGGATTACATTATGGCCCCACTAAGATTAAATTGTGGCCCTGTTATCACCCTAGCAATTCTCAGGTTGTGGGATGAGGATTTTTGTAGTTAAGAAAACTAGGGGTAACCAAGAACCACTTTTAGAATTTAGGATCTAGCCTCTTTGAGTTCCGGAGAGGGATCTCTCCTAAACATTTAACTTTGTTTTATAATTGGGTTTTAGGCAAGCTATGAGTGGATAATGGAACTTATTTTGAAAGTGTGGTGGGAATAAAAAGTGTTTCAAGGTAAACCAAAGGGATCTACCAGAACATTGGGCTATGGAGTCAATTTTCTAGGCAAGTAGAGCTAGGAAATAAGACTTAAAGATGAAAATGTACTAAGGGAAGGGTAGATGACCTTCAAAGGATTTAAATAGGCTTTGTTGATGGAATGGGTGAAATCTAAACAAAAGGACACTTAAGAATCCTTAAGTTACATAAATGAATATTTAAGGAGGGAATCAAACAGGGACCTAGAGCAATTAACCATTCTATAGTCCGGTTATCAAGCAAAAAACATAATAATGCCAAATAGTAAAAAATAGGGAGCTTTTTATCACTAATCCTATCTAAATTCTCCTAGTTGATCATTAAAGATAGAAACACATTAAAATAAATGTATGGTTACTTTTGAAAAAAAAACAATGAAAACAGGAAAAAGACTAGACTTATTTGGTCAACACAAGAATCCTGAGTTATGATGTCTTTAATTCTCATTTCTAGTCTACTGCTTTGCTAATTGACTCACAGCAACTTCAATGTATCCAGCAAAATGACTATAGTAGTCTTGATAAATTTTATTCCACCCTGAATACTTCGAAAGATGAAATATTTATACAATTAATTTTCTTACAAAATATCTCAAAGTTTGAGATAATGTTTCAAGGAAAAATAGGAAATATAACATACGAAGAGGGACATCAGCAAAACATTTTGCAAGCTGTTCTCTTTTACAAGGAAATATAGAACTGATTATCCTAATCAAAATGATTTTATGATGTGCTGGGAGCATTGCTGGCGTTGGATGCATTATCTTGTGGAAGATGGCTTGTAGATCACTCCTTGTTTTTACTTTCAATCTTGATACTCTTTATCCTTGATTTTCATTGTTTTACTGCTGTAATTGAAAAATAACTAGCAGTAAAATTCTTTTTTACTAATACTCTTTGACATCTGATACACTTTGACCCTGAATTTTTACCCTAAGGTAACAGTAAAATGTGATTTTTTCATGTGATTTTCCTGCTCTTTTACCTGTCAAATTCACATAAGATCTATGAATTCTTGCCACTGTTGAGCTATGGGGATCTTATACTCTTTAATTTTCTATAGCTTTCATTAGCTTCTGTGTACTTAGAAAAGTTTGGCTTTACTATGAACATGTGCTTAATTTCATTCTCCAAAAAGAACAAATTCTCAAAATATTGAAGTATTAATTTGCCACTTGGAGATCCTTGTGGCAAAGGATTTTTAGCCTGCTCCTTAGCATGGGTTCTAATTTTCTGGTCATAGTCCTATGGCATTAATTTTTCATTCAGTGCATGAATATCTAGAAGTCCTGCTTCTAGCAGCAAGTCGTATTTGGTCTTGAATTTACTGATTGATATGTTCATATTATCAAACTTCTCTAATGTTTCTCTTTTTTAGGACCTTTCTGATTTCAAGGATAGCCTTTGTTCTCTCAGGAATTTTCAATTCTTCTATTTCCTCCCTGTTTTTACTATTCAAAAATGATATAAGCTGAATTGCTTGTGGTGGTTTATTGCTAATTTCCTTCTTTTTTTTATCATTTTTTGCTAAGGCAGCTTGTAGCAGATATTTTTGTTCATATATTATCTGAATAGAAGGCCATTGTGAGTGAATTCCTTCATTGATTTTTTTCCATAAATGATTTTTTATGTAGGTAACCTGCTCAGTGAGATTTATCTGTTGTTGAAGAATTTTTACTTGCTCCTATAATCTGTTAGCCCTTTGTTCATGTCCTTTGGAAGTGATTAAGGCATCTCTGTTGGATGCTTCCAGTTTTTTTATGGTGCCTTTTAAACTAATTATCTCTTGATCTTTTATGGAAATGTCTTCCACAAATTTTATTATTGCAGCTGTTTCCCCTACTGTGTTTATCTGTGATGTCGATAAAAAACTGATAGAGATATCTTTAGATGTAATTGAAACTGCAGTTTCCAATACTCCTTGCGGTGCCAAATGTTCTGCCAATGTTGAGGGGATAGCTGTGCTTACAGTTGGGATAACTGTAGTAATGGAAAGTTGCTGAGCTTTCTTCAAATTTTCATTTTCTTGCATGAAAGTTTCTACTTGGCCTTCCATTTCATTTATTTGTGCTGTCATCTTTAGAACAAGCTGTTTTAATTCATCATTCTCTGTCTTTTGTTGAAGGATTTCCTTTGCTTGGGGATTTTCATTTTGAGGCAATTTCAGTTGTCTCCTGAGAGCTGCCATGTCTTCATTTTTCTGTTTGATTATGACCTTTTCCCCTTCAATGTTTGCTGGGTCAGCTCCTGCTTCAATTACTATATCTTACAATGATTTGATTCTTAGGCCATTGGCATACAATGATGCTTTATCCAATTTCATTTGATTCTAAAGAGTTATCAGTGTTTTCTCAAACTTAATAGAATTCATAGTCTTATTGACTATTTTGGAATATAGCATCTTTGTATTGCTCCTGTGGAATTCTATTTGGTCCAATTCATGGACAACATCTGCATCAACTTCCAAGTCTGTCTTTGAGTAGTCTGCAATATTTTTGGATCAGCCACTGTGGGCTTCAGAAATGAAATTACCAATTTTTTTGAAGAGTAATCAAAAGTTGAGAGGAGTCTATCTTTATTCACAAGCTTTTCTTTAAGAAACTTGGAATATACTTCACTTTTGAGTTCTTCATTTTTTTCTCTGATTTTTCTGAACCTGATTTAAATATCTGACTCTGTGTTGTTAGGTTCTTTGGAAGAAGAGGGAATATCAAAATTTGTTTGTTTTTCAATCATAACAGTGTCTTTCTTCTGTGCTTCAAGTTGGACATTCTGAAGCTCCTTGAGTGTTTCATTTACAATTAAAGTGGCCTCATCATCATTTTGATGGCCATTTTTATCTTCAACATTAATAGCTTTATTCCTTTCTTCAACAGTCAATTTACTCTTCTTACTGTATGGAATCCTGAATCTTTTGTCTAGAATAGTTTCTGCTGTGAAACTGCCTTCCTTTCTGCTTCTTTTATGAGAAATTTCAGATTTTTTGTTGACTGTAACCACCTTTTCTTGATCCACTTTTTTATCATGTTCATTGTTTCCCTGTATGCCGTGTGATTCATCATCAAATAAAGTATTTTCCTCTTCAATTTTATTGGCATATTTTTCAATTTGAAGCTTGGAATCATGTAAGAAAGCAGAAAAGTGGCATTTCAATTTGATTTGAATTAAAACACCCTGAGGATCATAATTCCACATAAATCTATATGGGAATTTCTATTCTTTCAATTTGATATTAATCTCATTTTTTGCTTCTCTGTTGTTCACAATGAATGGCCCAACTTGATTTTTGAGTTTAAACTGAGTCTTTTTCCTGGAGGCCATAAAATTGACTTCATCTACATTTAAAATTTGCCTCAAATATTCTAGAGCAAAAATCCTTGTAGTCACAAATCTAGGCAGTTTATATGGGGCCAAGAGTGCACCATATACTCTTATCTCTGTGTAGTTCTTATAAAAGTACCAATCCCCTGTTTTACAACTCTCAGATAGCTATAATATCCTCTTAGTTTATTCATTAATTCTAGGGGTTTGTTCCTTATTCAATAAATGCATTGCAGGTACTATAAACAAGTCATTGAAGTCTGCATATGTGTATTCCCTACTCCATTTCCTCAAAATTAATGACAAAAATACAACTGAAAGTAAATTCCCTTATGGATCTAGCTTCTGAAACTCAATGGGAAAATTTTCTACTTGGTAATACAAAAAGAGATGAAGTAGATATGAAGTATATCTAAAAACTCCTTCTTCTGGCAATCTGGACAATTGGTAGTGCATATTTTCTGCAATAAACTTGGCAAAATTGTATACAATGGATGGAGGCTGGCTAGGACTTAAAGTAGACAGAAAACCCAAGATAGAAACATCAGTGAATTCATCACTGTTATATCCTAGTATAAATGATAGCATGGAGACAATCTACCTTGTTTCACTTGGAAAGTCAAACGTATCAAATGGAAGATTGACCTTAGGGATATCAACTTGTGTGGGGAAAAAATTCTGGAAGATGTTAAACCTAGAAGAAAAGTTCAAATCCAAGTAGAGTTGAGTTAAATCCTCTATAGACAATGAAGCAGCATTGGGATCATTTTTTAATTGC
Source organism: Pinus albicaulis (assembly GCA_034641835.2). NCBI lineage: Eukaryota > Viridiplantae > Streptophyta > Pinopsida > Pinales > Pinaceae > Pinus > Pinus albicaulis. Next base: position 942,485,964 of record CM076575.1, read on the forward strand.
AACATAGAGTTTATGGATTCAACATTGATATAGAATATGACCTCCCTATCTTTATTGACAATGCATCTCTGGTCTGGAAGATAATAATATTGACACAATCTAAAAAAATTAGGGGCTGAATGAGTAAGAGGGACAATATAATTTGGCAGATTAGAATCCCACACAGGTACATCCTTATGATTTTTTCTACAGATTTGCCAAAACACCAGTTATAGGCATCTAGTAGGTTGAACTCAACTGAAGGGTCAAATATTCTGTAATCAACATCAACAAGATCACTATTTTCTTGTGATGTAATTGGAGGTTGGATAGGTCTAAGAACTTCAGTGGAATCAGCAGTGAGTGCAAGGGTGGGTTTATAAAGTTTAGAAGGCTTAGGCTGAGGGATTTTGGCAGAGGCTTTCTTTTGAGGTTTTGGGCCTCTTGCTTTTGGGGTTACTTGTTTCTTAGTCATTTTTAATTGAACAAAGCAAGTTTAAACTGTTTTCTAAGTTCTTTTCTGGAAACAAGGGGTTTTTGAAGGATTATTTTGGAAAAATAGGACTTTGAGCAGGGTTCTGGATGATAAAAGGATTTTGAATGCTCAGAAGAAGGCTTTGATCAATTTCAGCAGTGAAAAATGATTAGGGAGTGGGTAAAACTTGCTAAAATGGAAAGGAGGGATTCTGGGGAAAATTTGATAGGGTTTCCCCTGTATTTTGGAGGTTTTAGACTTCTTAGGATGGAAAATTCAACTGAATTTTAAGATATGTCAATTTAAAAGATGAATTGTCCCTTGAAATTGAAGTTTTTATGGATAGGATTGACGAAAAATACCTTTAAAGGTATAATTGTAGTCAAAGGAGTTGCAGGTGTGCTTTAAGTCTTCAATTCTACTGAATTAGGCTATCAGAGTTTATGGAGGCTCTCTGTGAGTGAATTGCAGAGAAAAATGGCTTTTAAAATGGCAACTGTTTCACAGGAGGCTTAAAAATGGCGTCGAGAGGCTTTGTAACTGGCCTGCAGTGAAATGTGATGGAAATAAGGCTCTGCGGAGGTTTCAAAGGTTTAAATGGTGAAAATAGGTAAAATTCAATGAAAACCATAAGTTTTAATACATTAAACCAAAGGTCGAATCATAGTTTAAATGCATTAATTGCAGGTACGGTGGGAGCGGTTTTATATTGGGCTTAGGTGGTTTTCGCACGGCTTCAAAGCGGTAAGCTAAACTTAGTTTTTTGCACGTGATCCAGTTAAATCATGACACGTCAACAAAAGGCGGTTTGGGAAAACAAACCATATCGCGTGACTTTTACAAAACTTCGGTCGGGCACTTAAGTTGCGCGATATAAGATATTGGCCGTCGGATCTGGCTTTCAAAATCGAAGGGTCAAGATTTAATGAAAAGATGTGGGGAAAGTGTTGTGGGTCCAGGGCATCAATTTTTGATCATTGATCTGATGGGAAGAAGATAAACGACGATCATCAAGCGTGATGGGTGGTGGTGGGGACTGGAGATGGAGATATCGATTTGACTACGGATCGTCGGATCTTAAGGTTTGATGAAGATCCAACGGTTTACATTTAACGTGATGGGAAGGGTAAGTTTATGTAATAGAATTATCGTGCTAAACAAGAGCCATTGATTTAAATAAGTTTTGAATATCGAAGGGTTAGGATTGAGCTTGATGGGAAAAAGGATTTTATTAAGTTTTATATACAAAACAGACTTTTTCCAATGAAAAAAGTGATCGGGAGGGGTTTTCGAAAAGGATTTAACCAGGGTTAATATTTGTAGTGAAGGGATATGCATCGGGGGAAAGGTTAGGTTATATTTTTAACCTTAGGTTAAGGGAGTAGGGAAAAATAAACAATGGAAAAGGTTATGAAGTTTAGTTTGAATGAAACTTCGGGTTTTCAATATTTTTGTTTTAAACATATATTTAAACATCTTTAAGGGTTTTTTGCAATATTTTTATTATATAATATTTAAATCAAAGTGATTTAACTACCATAGGGGGCGAGATTTTATATAAAGATATGTTTTAGCCAAATGGGTTGTAAGGTGGGTATTTTATTTAAACATGTGGGGATTAATAACTTTGGCTAAAGTTATAATAAATGGTTTTTTTGGGGCTATTATATAAAAGGGAGTTATATAATATATAAAAGGTTATTTCTATAAGGAGTTAATATATAAGTTAAAGTTAATATGAAAATGGGACAAGGTATACTCAAAATACATAAACATAACCAAGTAAAGTGAAATTTAAAAGACAATTTGCATCATATTAATCTCATCACTTTAACATTATGATATAATGTAATTTTGAAGGTTTTGTGTTTTCAAATGATGTGGGAAGTTAATCAAAGGGAATTATAATATCTTTAAGTAAAAATGAGGTTTTACTTAGGATTATTCAGGGGAATGAATGCATGAAATGGAGTAATGATGTGATTTTGAGGGATTAATATAGACATTTTACACTTTCAACTAATCAGTCATAGAGCCTTGGGTCCGGTCCCAACAGAAGTCAAGGAAATGCCTTGAGCCTTTCTGACTGATAGTTTGGAATGTTTAATGGCTACGGGAATGTGAATTTAGTTATTTGCAGCCTTGATGAATGATATTTACATTGATGCTTTTCACCCTCTTCTACCTACCCAACTTACCATGCTAACATTTTTTCTTCCTTTTTAGTAAGGTGCATTTGAGCTAGCAACCTTTAAAACATTTATTCTTTCTGAAAGAAAATAAAACTATCTAATTCTACACTTATTTCATCCATGAATCCAGATTAAATTGTTTGATTCACTTATTTCTCTACCTAACCACTGAATTGTCATGATTAAACTGTATGACAATTCTTTATTCTCTATCTACAACAAGTAAAATTGAAACATGACAACTCAAGATTTAACTGTTTAACTCATTATGGACTATAGCATTTATTGACACTTTTCCATAGTCAAAAGGTAAAAGTAGTGGAATTTATACTTGCACACTTTCATTTTTTATTCATTTTTCTTTTGGGGTCTTTTATTTTTTCTAAGTCCTTTGATTTGTCTTTTAGGAATTTTTACCCTCTTTTTGATTATTTTACAAAATATGTGAATACAACTTGCAGAAGGAAAAGTATGAACATATTTACAAGATTATCAACAGTCAAGTCAAAATTATGAATCCTATATTTATAGGTCACTAACATCGGCTTCACTTGGGAATGGCATTTCCTGGTGAAATTTCAAGAACTCTGAGATCAATAGCCTTATCCATTGACCTTGGTGATCTTGTAAATGTCTTATGTTTTCTGCAACCAATCATATTTATGACATTTTATATTGCTAAGCTTAGGGCCTTCTCTTCGGGCTTCAACTTTGTAGATAAAATCTCCAATCCAATCTACAAACTGACTATGAATATTTACAATGATAAATAAAATGAATCTAAATATTAAGTGAATCTGAGGAATAGTAGTGTTTCAACATCCTACCATTCACTGGTCCTTCTTGAAGCTCAGTTCCATCCAAATTCCTGGTGAAAAATGAATTATTACCTCTGTAACCATATATCACATAGGGTCCTTGCCATAGAAAGTCAAACTTCCCATGTTTACCTTTATCCTCTCTTCGTGAATCCCATCTTAAAACTTGATCTCTTATGAAAAAATCATATTCTTTAACCCTTTTATCAAAAATATTTTTGATCTTATCCTGTAAAACTTGTGATTTTTCATAAACTTCATCTCTAGTTTGTTGGAGATGTATGGTTTCATTGATTCTTCTTTGAATATCATTTGTTTCCACCTGTGATTCCTGGATAATATTCATGACTGGGACACCCAAGGAAGAAGGGAAAACAACATATGTACCATAAAAAATCTGATAAGGTGAAGTTCCTATTGTTGGGTGTGGAGCCTGATTATCTTGTTTACTTTGTATCACAGCATTGGACCCCTGTACCTTAATAGGGGTGGAAACGCCGCCCGTAATTAATCGCTACCGTGGGGGGTCCAGGGGGGGCGGCAGCACTTTTTGGAGCCCCCCCCTGGCGGGGGTTTTCGGGGGCAGCGCCCCTGAAGCTAAAAATAGATGTAAAATTGCCTTGTAAAAGTATAGTAATTTCTAGTCAATCTGGGCCGTTCATTAGGCAAATGATCTGACGGTAGAAGTTATGTTTAGATTAGGGTTTTTTGCCCTAGAAGGCAACCCCCTTGTATATATGGGGGCATTGTATTACGGCTGCGTATTATGTGTGTATTCTCGGAGCGAGAAACAGAGAGGGAGACTGTGAGAGAGAACAGAGGATATTACAGCGGATCTGCTGTAGGTTTTGTCTCTTCATTTTTGCTTGATAATAGAAAGGAAGGACTGGCTGTTCGGGGTGGACGTAGCCCAAACTGGGTGAACCACGTATATCTGTGTCTCTCTGGTTTTATGTGTTTTGTGTGCTTTTATTTTCTGCATATTTTATGTGTTGCATTGCTCCATAATATATAATTTTCTAACACCTATATATTTTTTTGTAGAGTCTATCAAACTTCAAAGGGCATAAAACCAGCCTTTTTGTTCCATGTCTTTTTGTTGTTTTGGAGTAGTTTTTTGATGATGTTGATTAAAATTTTATTCGATTTATCTACCCAAACCATTTTGTATATGGTTGTGGAAAGACCCCAAGGTAATATGGTATTTATGGCAGAAAGAAATCATTTTATTGGATTTGAATGCTGCTGCATTGTCAGTAATAATATTATGTGGGCATCCAAATATTGACAAAATATTACTTTCTATAAGTGATATAATAACTGAATCTATAGCTTGCCTATTGGGAATTGCTTCTATCCACTTGGTAAAGTAATCAGTAGCAGTTAAAATACATTTTTGTTGACCTGAAGATGGAGGATGGATTCCACCTATGAAGTCTAACCCCCATAGTCTAAATGGTTTTTCAGTGGATATTGGTTTCAGAGGTAAAGGTAACAATTTCTTTTTACCCTCGAAAATTTGGTATTTATGGCAAGAGGTAACAAACTTTTTAACATCAGAAAATAAAGATGGCCAGTAAAAACTAGCTCCTAGTATTTTGTCTATTATACTCTTCCAGTATAGATGACCTCCACAGTCACCTGCATGAAATTATTGAGGGATTTTTTCAGCCTCGGATTTTAATAAACAATTTAGTAAAATCCCAGTACTTTCTTTCCAATAAAGTGCATTATTTAAGATACAGAACCTCATTTCTTTCTATTTGATGAATCTTGCCTTGGTTTTTGTTAGCTTAGGAGGAGCTTGTAAATTTTTTAGTACAAATATTATATCAGAGTACCATGGTGAGTCTAGATATGCCTCACTGATCAATGGAGTCACCATCTCCTCCTGTTCATCTACTTGTACAATGAAATTAATATCTAAAGCATTGCAATTTGATTTAGCCATCAGTCTGGCTAAACCCTGCCCTTTAATGAGTTTATTTGGTTTAATTTCCAGATCATATTCAAGGATTGTGGCTATCCACTTTCCTCTCCTACTATCTGGTCCATCTTGTGTCAAAATATCTTTAACTACTACATTAGGGACATATGCAATGATGTGTGAATGAAGTATATACACTCTGAAATCTTTGATAGATTTAACCAGAGCCAAAGCCTGTTTTTCCATTATATTGTATTTCAGTGGTGCATATCTGAGGGCTTTACTAAAGAATGCAATGGGTTTTTCAAAGCCTTGATCGTTTTTCTGCAGAAGAACTGCAGCTATGGTGTGTTCAGATGCAAAGGAAAAGATTATGAAATCTTTTGTATAATCTAAACTGATAAGGACTGGTGCTTTTGTTAAGACCTGTTTAATAGATTCAAAATATTGTTTGGCCTTTATTGTCCATTTTATTGAGGAGTCCTTTTTTATCATATTATTAAGATCTTTTATAATTTCAGCCAGATTAGAGATGAATCTTCTAAGAAAATTGATTTTTCCCAAGAATTCTTGGAGTTATTTTATGTTCCTTGGTGGTTGAATGTTTAAAATGGCTTCAATTCTAGCAGGGTATATTCTAATGCCTTCTTCTGAGATGATGTGACCTAACAGTTTTCCTTCTTCCAGCCCAAAAAGAATCTTTTTAGGATTAAGAGATATACCATATTTTCTGCATTTGATAAAAACTTGTCTCAGGTGATCTAAGTGTTCATCATTTGTTTTTGAAAAAACAGTAATATCATCAAGATAAATAACTAAAAATTCATGGATTTACTTGGCAAAGTCAATATCCATGGCCCTTTGATATGTAGCTCCTGCTTTTTTTAACCCAAAAGGCATTTTCATGTACATGAAAGTGCCCCATGGAGTAGTAAATGCAGTTTTAGTTTGGTCATCTTTATGAACTAGAATCTGGTTGTAACCAGAGAAACCATCTAGTAAAGAGATTCTTGAAGAACCTGCCACCCTCTGCAAAATATGATCCATTTTTGGCAAGGGGTAATTATCCTTCAAGGATGCTTTATTAAGATTTCTAAAGTCTATGCATAGTTGAATTTCTCATGTTTTCTTTCTGGTAGGCACTAAATTAGATACCCAATCAGAATATCTGACTGGTGCAATTATCTGTGCATCAAACATTCTTTTAACTTCTTTTTCGATTAAAGGTAACAAAACTGGATTAATCCTTCTGATTTTTTGTTGAAAAGGTTTTTGATTTTCTTTTAAAGTAATTTTATGTTGGATTATTTCTGTGTTGTAAGTTTTCAAGTCTTCATAACTCCATGCAAAGACATCCTGATATTCTTTCAAAAGGTCTATATATTTAACTCTTTCTCAAATGATAAGGATTTTGATAGTTTGATCATTTTTGGTTTTTCATCAGTCCCTAAGTTATACTCTTTTACATCAGACTTAACTAGTTCCATTTTTGGCCTTTTGGGCACATCATTGGAATCAAATAAGTCTTCTAGGGGGGTTAAACCTCTGGGTAAAATTTTATTCTTTAAATCAATCAAATCTGTTTCATCTTCTATTAATCCCTCTATATCTACTTTTTCCATTTCACCTATGTCACTCTGAGTAAATATAGTAGGCTTATTAAAATTATGTACATCTAAATTATCTAAATCATCTATTTAACAAAAATTTAAATCTATATCACAAGGTGAATCTATGTTACAGTCATTATCGATTTGACAATTTTGAAATTCTTGCTCATTATTCAAAAAGTGATAAATTTGCTCATCCTCTGAGAACATTTGCCAATATTTCACATTATCTAGAACAATAGGCCTGTGTTTGATCTCAGCAGTGTATTTTTGTAATGGTGAAAAAGGAAATTTACAACTGCTAGCAAAGATTGCTAAGCAATGGGCTTGTATGTTCTATTTTCTAGGGATGATAGAAAACTTCGATTCTAACAAATCATCAAGAAAATCCAATACTGTTTCTCTTTATCTTGCAAGTCTGGGGTTATGAACAGAGTATTCATCATTTATTTGTTTGATAATCAATTCAGAGTCTCCCATGACTATTATTCTTTTTCCTCCCATTTCTCTAATAATTTGCAAACCTAATATTAAAACTTCATATTCAGCCATGTTATTGGTGCATTTGAAGTTTAATCTAAAGGCATGTCCTTCAGAATGGCTTGTTTCAATGTTCGTAATCCATACACCTACTCCAGCTCCAAATTTATTAACAAATCCATCAAAATCTAAATGCCATAAAGCTTCATGACCAATATAATCATCCATTATTTTAAGTTTTTTATCAGTGAGTTCAGTTGGATTTTCATTCTGATCAGAGCTACTGAGGATAAAGGAATCAAGATCAGTAGGAGTGGAATAGATTGGATAATTGGTGGGTCTGTCAGTAGTACTGAACATGTACTTCATCAACGTTTCTCTGTAAATCTTTTTAGGCTATCCAAATACCAAGATAGTTGCATAACTCATATCAAGTTATAGAGATCCCTGCAGCTTTTCTCCCCATGAGTGAGAAAGAAGCATGCCATACTTTGGCGGCATATCAGCTACTACAACATCCATGATCATGCTTTTACCAGGATATTCGACTAGGTTTACACACAGATCTTTAATCAAACCAATGCATTGGACTTTGGATGAATCAAATGAAAATAGGTCCTTATATGGTCTGGTTATGTCTAGATTCAGGGTTTCCATTATAGCTCTAGGCATTAAATTGTGGGAAGCTCCAGTATCTAGCATAGCATTGTGCAATATTTGATCATGTACAGTAAGACTTACATAAAATGGAGGTACTGACCCATCTGAATGCTTTCCATCTACATTGGGACCAAAAATTAATTCAAGCCTATATTCATTCATGTTAATTGTATCTTCATTTTCATTCACATTCAATTCTTCAGAAATCATAGATCTATACAAGCCATTTTTAGCTAATTCAACTAATGGAACTGCTATCTTTAACTTGGATATTTCAGATTACATGTTGAATTTTGGCTGAGATTTGATGGTTTGAATTACTTCGTCTTTTGGAACTGTGGTTTGTGATGATTTTTCTTGTGTATCTACAATTTTACCTTTGTTTTGAGATTTTATCTTGTCTTCTGTTTGAGTTTCTTGGTTTCTGATATCTTTAATCATTTTTTTAGGAACAGTTTGAGGGTTAGCAGATGGTTTATCAGTTTTGGAATTCTCAGCAGAAGATTTAGGATTTGATATTTTGAAGTCAGTAGGATTCTTTCTTGGCTCATTGGTTGTTGCTGAATTGGTGGCTTTGGTAGTATTAGCTTTTGGAGCATCTTTGAAAGACTGACCCACCTCGTCAGTAATATCTACAATCTTTGGGATTTGCTGCTTTTTAGGACTAGGTGGATTCGAACTTTTCTTATTCTCTCTAGGAAGAATCTGAAATTTTTTTGTTTTAGGAGCCTCAGTATTATTTTTGTTTTGTTCTTGTTGCGTTGGAGCATTATTCTTTATGGTAGGCTCATTGGTTTTCTTGCTCCTAAGGTTGTATTGACTGTGAATTTAATTATTTTCAAAATCATAACCTTGTTTATAATCAAAGGATTCTCCAGATTCAACTGTGAACTGTTGCAGTTCAAAGAGTTCCTGGTCCTCCTGGGTGAGGAAAATAGTATTGTTTTCATCAATCCCCATAACTATGTTGATTTATTCCTCGTCCTCAACATTGTTTTGTGAACTTTCTGCAAAGTTTTGTTGGAATTGGGTTCTTATGTTTTGATCTGGGGAAGGGTCCTTACCTTTCCCAGGGTTTTTGTTTTTCCTGTAATTGGGATTTCGGATCTGGGATTGATTCTCCCATTGTGTTTTTCTTTCGATTTGATCTAGTCTCTCAACTACTTTTTCTAGTGCTTTGGTAATAAAATCAAACTTACCATCTAAGTTAGAAGCTTCTTCTTTAATAGTAACCCTTCTTTCGTTTCTCAGTCTGGCTTTCTTGGCAAGTATATTGATTTCTACACCTACAGCGTTTTGTTGCATTTGTTCTAAAGTATCTGCACCCCTTTCTCTAAGTTGGTAAGCCATGTCTACATCAAAACAATCAGGGAATTTGAGTAGCACGGAATACTGAGTGGGTTTAAGGTCTGCAGGAATGGCATTGTAAACAATGTTATATCTGGTGCAAAAGTCTTGAATAGACTCATTTGGGGCTCTCTTAACAACATCAAACTGAGATAGTATTTGCATAGGATTTTTCTTTTTCTCCAATTTATTTAGGAAGGCTCTATGGAATGCAGCTAGGTCTACTATACTACCAGCTCCTAAACTTTTAAACTAGGTTTTTACTTCTCCAATTAAGCTTTGTGCAAACAACCTCATTTGGACATCAGATTCATCTATCTCATAGACTTCCCAAAAATCATTCATTCTAGTGATATGTTGTTGTGCAGTAATTTGTGAAAGATTATCAAATAGTGGAATATATTTTTGGTAGTTCTGGGGCATGCCATGGAGATTTTGAGGTAAGACCAAGGGAGCATATTTGGCTGCCATGGCTTGGATTTTTGCTGAACTAGGAGGTACAGTAGTATTGGTAGGGATAGTGCTGGTTACTACAATGGATGTACTTGAAGAGCTTGGTGAAGGGTATGAAAAAGAAGTAGTATGGCTAATGGTAGTTGCAATGGGCTAGGTAAATGATGGATATACTACTTTGGGCTGCAAGGGTAGCTCAGGGTTGAATGGATCAGTTGATGAACTAGCAGTGGATTGTGGATATGATGAATATATGATTCTATGGTGCAGAGGCAACTCAGGGCTTATGGGCTCTTGAGGTGAACTGACAGTAGAATCTGTCAATGATGTGGCAGCATACAGAGTTGAATCTGATGCTGGAAATACTATGGTGTATAGTTGGAAAACTGGGGGTTTGAATTGAGACAAAAAATTGGCTAAAATAACAACTTCTTCAATGTCTTTAATTTTTGTAACATTTACCCTTTTCACTGGACTTTGAATTTCAGTTTTGTCTGATTTAGTACGAACATAAATAATTGTGTTTTTCACTCACATAAGAAGTAAAAATTGGATCTAAAAAAATTTCCTTTAAATCAGATTCATATTTGGTTCTAAATAATTTTTCAAACTTCAAATCAAATTCAATGTCTAATAAGCTTACTAATACTTTGGGTAAAGAATCAGCTCTTTTCAGGGGTATTTCAGTCTCAGAACTAACAATTTGTTTTTTCTTTTTTCCTATCTGGTCTGGATTGTCTACTATATCTGGAGGATTAGGATTAGGGTTGGATCTAGTGTAATAGGCTTTCTTGAGAGCCAGAATGTTTATTGGGTAAATACCCACAACCTTTAAACTTAATCTTAAAGTAGAAAAGATATGGTTAAAAATCTTCCTTCAAGATTAAACTTAAAACTGGAGAGTGGTTAGTTCCCCAGAATGGTCGCCAGTATGTTATCACCCTAGTAATTCTCAGGTTGTGGGATGAGGATTTTTGTAGTTAAGAAAACCATGGGTAACCAAGAACCTCTTTTAGAATTCAAGATCTAGCCTTCCTGAGTTCCGGAGATGGATCTCTCCTAAAGATTTAACTTTGTTTTATAATTGGATTTTAGGGTAGCTATGAGTGGACAGTGGGACTTGTTTTGAAAGTGTGGTGGGAATAAAAAGTGTTTCAAGGTAAACCAGAGTGATCTACCAGAACATTGGGCTATGGAGTCGACTTTCTAGGCAAGCAGAGCTAAGAAATAAGACTTAAAGATGCAAATGTACTAAGGTCAGGGTAGATGACCTTCAAAGGCTTTGAATAGGCTTTGTTGATGGAATGGGTTAAATCTGAACAAAAGGGAACTTAAGAATCCTTAAGTTATAGAAAAGAAGATTGAAGGAGGGGATCAAACAGGGACCTAGAGAAATTAATAATTCTATAGTCCGGTTATCAAGCTAAAAACATAATAATGCCAACTAGTAAAAAACAGGGAGCTTTTTATCACTAATCCTGTCTAAATTCTCCTAGTTGATCATTAAAGATAAAAACACATTAAAATGAATGTATGGAAACTTTTGAAAGAAAAAAAATGAAAACAGGAAAAAAACTAGACTTATCTGGTCAGCACAAGAATCCTGAGTTATGATGTCTTTAATCTCAATTCCAATCTGCTGCTTTGCTAATTGACTCACACCAACTTCAATATATCCAGCAAAATGACTATATTAGTTTTGATAAATTTTATTCCACACTGAATACTTCGAAAGATGAAGTATTTATACAAATGAATTACTTACAAAATATCTCAAAGTTTGAGATAATGTTTCAAGGAAAAATAGGAAATATAACATAAGAAGAGGGACAGCAGCAAAACAGTTTGCAAGCTGTTCTCTTTTACAAGGAAATATAGAACTGATTATCCTAATTAAAATGATTTCATTATTTTCTATGAGCATTGTTGGCATTGGATGCTTTATCTCATTGAAGATAGCTTGTAGATCACTCCTTCTTTTCACTTTCCATCCTGATACTCTTTATCTTTGATTTTCACTGTTTTACTGCTATAATTGAAAAACAACTAGTAGTAACTTTCTTTTTTACTGATACTCTTTGACATATGATACACTTTGACCCTGAATTTTAACCCTAAGGTAATAGTAAAATATGATTTCTTCATGTGATTTTTCTCCTCTTTTACCTGTCAAATTCACATCAGATCTGTGAATTCTTACCATTTTTGAGCTGTGGGGATCTTTATACTCTTCAATTTTCTATAACTTTCATCAGCCTCTGTGTATTTAGCATAGTTTGGCTTTACTATGAACATATGCTTAATTTCATTCTCCAAAAAGAACAAATTCTCAAAATATTGAAGTATTACTTTGCCACTTAGAGATCCTTGTGGCAAAGGCTTTTTAGCCTGCTCCTTAGCATGGGATCTAATTTTCTGGTCATAGTCCTTCTGTGGCATTAATTTTTCATTCCGTACATGAATATATGGAAGTCCTGCTTCTAGCAGCAAGTCATATTTGGTCTTGCATTTACTGATTGATATGTTCATATTATCACACTTCTCTTCCAGATTGTTCATAATGTTTCTCTTTGTTAGGACTTTTCTAATTTCAAGGATAGCCTCTGTCCTATCAGGAATCTTCAATTCTTATAGTTCTTCGTTGTTTTCACTATTCAAAAATGATATGAGCTAAATTGCTTGTGGTGGATTGTTACCAAGTTCCTTCTTTGTTTTATCAATTTCTGCTAAGGCAGCTTGTAGAAGATCTTTTTGCTCATATATTATCTAAATAGAAGGCCATTGTGTGTGAATGCCTTCAGTGATTCTTGTCCATAAATGACTTTTTATGTAGGAAAATTATTCTGTAAGATTTACCTTCTGTTGAAGAATTTTCCCCTGTTCCTGTAATCTGTCAGCCCTTTGCTCATGTCCTTTGGAAGTGATTAAGGCATCTCTTTTGGATGCTTCCAGATTTTTGATGGTGCCTTTTAAATTGATTATCTCTTGATATTTTATGGACATGTCTTCCATAGCCTTGATTATTGCAGTTGTTTCCCCTACTGTGTTTATCTGTGATGTTGATGAAGAAGTGGAAGAGATATCTTTGGAAGTAATTGACACTATAGTTGCCAATACTCCTTGCAGTGCCAAATGTTCTACCAATGTTGAGGGGATAGTTGTACTTACAGTTGGGATAACTGTAGGAATGGAAGATTGCTGAGCTTTCTTCAAATTTTCATTTTCTTGTATGAAAGCTTCTATTTGGCTTTCCATTTCCTTTATTTGGGTTGTCATCTTTAGAACAAGCTATTTTAATTCATCATTCTCTGTTTTTTGTTGAAGGATTTCCTTTGCCTGGGGATTTTCACTTTGAGGCAATTTCAGTTGTCTCCTGAGAGCGGCTATATCTTCATTTTTCTGTTTGATTATGGCCTTTTCTCCTTCAATGTTTGCTGGGTCAGCTCCTGCGTCAATTACTATATCTTCCAGTCCTTTGATTCTTAAGCCATTGGCATACAATGATGCTTTATCCAATTTCATTTGATTCTAAAGATTTATCAGCTTTTTCTCAAACTTAATAGAATTCATAGTATTTTTTACTATTCTGGAATACAACATCTCTGTATTGCTCCTGTGGAATTCTATTTGGTCCAATTCATGGACAGCATCTGCATCAACTTCCAAGTCTGTCTTTGAGTAGTCTGCAATTGTTTTTGGATCAGCCACTATATGTTTCAGAAATGACATTACCAATTTGTTTGAAGAGTAATCAAAAGCTAAGAGGAGTCTATCTTTATTCCCAGGCTTTTCTTTGAGGAACTTAGAATATACTTCACTTTTGATTTCTTCATTCTTTTCTCTGATTTTTCTGAATCTGATTTGAATATCTAACTCTGCATTGTCAGGTTCTTTGGAAGAAGAGGGAATATCAACATTTGTTTGTTTATGAACCATGACAGTGTCTTTCTACTGTGCTTCAAGTTGGACATCATGAACTTCCTTAAGTGTTTCATTTACAATTAAAGTGGCCTCATCATCAGTTTGATGGCCATTGTTATCTTCAACATTAATAGCTTTATTCCTTTCTTCCTCCGTCAATTTACTCTTCTTACTGTATGGAATCCTGAATATTTTTTCTAGAATAGTTTCAGCTGTGAAACTATCTTCCTCTTTTCTTCTTTTATAAAAAATTTCAGCTTCTTTGTTGACTGTAACAACCTGTGTTTGATATACCTGTTTATCCTTTCCACTGTCTCCCTGTATGCCATGTGAGTCATCATCAAATAAAGTATTTGGCTCCCACTCAATTTTATTGGCATATTTTTCAATTTGAGGCTTGGGTTCATGCAAGAAAGCAGACAACTTGCATTTCAATCTGATTTGGCTTAAAACACCCTAAGGATCATAATTCCACATAAAGCTATATGGGAATTTGTATTCTTTCAATTTGATATTAATCTCATTTGTTGCTTCTCTTTCGTTAACAATGAATGGCCCAACTTGATTTTTTAGTTTAAACTGAGTCTTTGTCCTGGAGGCCATAAAATTGACTTCATCTGCATTCAAAATTTGCCTCAAATATTCTAGAGCAAAAATCATTGTAGTCACAAATCTAGGCAATTTATATGGGGCCAAGAGTGCACCATACACTCTAATCTCTGTGTAGTTCTTATACAAGTACCAATTCCCTGTTTTACAACTCTCAGATAGCTGTAAGATTTTCTTAGTTTCTTCATTAATTCTAGGGGTTTGTTCCTTATTCAACAAATTCATTGCAGGTACTATAAACACGTCATTGAAATCTGCATATGTGTATTCCCTGTTCCATTTCCTCAAAATAGATGACCAAAATATAACTGAAAGTAAATTTGCTTCTAGATCTAGCTTCTGAAACTCAATGGGAAATCTTTCTGCTTGGTAATACAAAAAGAGATGAAGTAGATATGAATTATATTTAAAAACTCCTTCTTCTGGTAATCTGGACAATTGCTAGTGCATATTTTCTGCAATAAACTTGGCAAAATTGTATATAATAGATGGAGGCTGGCCAAAGTAGATAGAAAACCTAGGATAGCAACATCTGTGAACTCATCATTATCATACCCAAGGATGAATTGCAACATAGACACAATCTGTCTTGTTTCACTTGGAAAGTCAAATGTATCAAATGGAGGATTAACTTTAGGGATATCAACCTGTGTGGGGCAAAAAGTCTGGCAGATGTTAAATCTAGAAGCAAAGTTCAAATCCAAGTAGAGTTGATTTAAATCCTCTATTGACACTGAAGCAGCATTGGGGTCATGGTTTAGTTGCAGCATAGATTTTATGGATTCAGCACTGATATAGAATATGACCTCCCTATCTTTATTGACAATGCATCTCTAGTCTGGAAGATAGTATGATTGACATAATCTGACAAAATCAGGGGCTGAATGAGTAAGAGGGACAGTATACTTTGGCAGATTAGAATCCCACACAGGTACATCCTTATCATTTTTCTCTACAGACTTGCCAAAACACCAGTTATGGACATCAAGAGGCTGAACTCAACCTAAGGGTCAACATTCATAATCAAGATCAACAAAAGCACTATTTTCTTTTGTGAAGTCACTTGAGGGCTGGATAGTTCTAACAACTTTAGTGGAACTGCTAAGTGAGTGCAGGGGTGGGTTTATCAAGTTTAAAGGCTCAATGAGGGACGCAGGCTTTCCGAGGTTTCGGGGCCTCCTCCTTTGGGGTTACTTGCTTCTTAGTCATTTTTATTTAAACAAAACAGTATTTAAACCATTTCTGCTAAGTTATTTTAGCAAGGTACAAGGAAGGATTCTTCTCACACAATGGGACTCTCCGGAAAGGTGTTCTAGATGATAAAATGATTTTAAATGCTCAAAGAAAAGCTGCATCAAATTCGGCAAAGAAAGGATCAACAGGAAGTGGGTAAAACTTGCTAAAATGGAAAGGAGGGATTCTGGGGAAAATTTGACAGGGTTTCCCCTCTATTTTGGAGGTTTTAGACTTCTTAGGATGGACAATTCAACTGAATTTTAAGATATGGCAATTTAAAAGATGAATTGTCCCTTGAAATTGAAGTTTTTATGGATAGTATTAACGAAAAATACCTTTAAAGGTATAATTGCAATTGATTAAAGTCGCAGTTGCTTTCACAGTCTTCAATTCTAGAAAATTGGGCTGGCAGAAGTTATGGAGGTTCTTTGTGAGTGAATTGAAGAGAATAATGGTCATTTAAATGGTCACTGGTTCATTGGTAGTTTCAAAAATAGACATAGGAGGCTCTGCAAAGTTTCTCAAAGGTTATCAGGTGTGAATCGGTGGAAATTCGATGAAAACCATAAGTTTTAATACATTAAACGAAAGGTCAAATCATAGTTTAAATGCATTAATTGAAGGTACAGTAGGAGCGGTTTTGTATTGGGCTAGGCAATTTATCGCGTGACTATGAAGTGGTAAGTTGAATTTACTTTTCCAATGCGATCGAGTTATATTTAGACACGTTGACACGGGGTGGTTTGGGAAAACCACCCATATCGCGCAACTTTTACAAAACTACGGTCGGGCACTTTATTTGTGTGGTATGGGATATCCACTGTTAGATATGACATTGGAAAGCGAACGGTCAAGATTTAAAGGAAATATGCGGGGAAAATGCAGTGGGAAAAGGTGGGTGATCGCGTTTAATTTGAATCATTGGATCAAATGGGTGTTGGGGATTGGAGGGTCAGAATTTAATCCAATGGGATAAAGGGTTTCTGTCAAGTTTTATATACCAAACGGACCTTTTCATGGGATAAACTGGTTGGGAAAGGTTTAAAAAGGGCTTTACCCATGGTTAATGTTTGCAGTGAAGGGATATGCATCGAGGGAAAAGTTAGGTTATATTTTTAACCTTAGGTTAAGGGAGTAGGGAAGGAAAATAAACAAGGGAAAGGGTTATGAAGTTTAGTTTGAACGAAACTTCGGGTTTTCAATATTTTTTGTTTTAAACATATATTTAAACATGTTTAAGGGTTTTTTGCATATTTTTATTATATAGTATTTAAATCAAAGTGATTTAACTACCATAGGGGGCGGGATTTTATATAAATATATATTTTAGCCAAAGGGGTTGTAAGGTGGGTATTTTATTTAAACATGTGGGGATTAATAACATTGGCTAAAGTTTTAATAAATGGGTTTTTGGGGCTATTATATAAAATGGAGTTATATAATATAGAAAAGGTTATTTCTATAAGGAGTTAATATAAAAATGGGACAAGGTATACTCAAAATACATAAACATAACCAAGTAAGTTTAAAAAACAATTTGCATCATATTAATCTCATCACTTTAACATTATGATATAATGTAATTTTGAGGGTTTTGTGTTTTCAAATGATGTGGGAAGTTAATCAAAGGAATTATAATATCTTTAAGTAAAAATGAGGTTTTGATTGTAGATTATTCAGGGAATGAATGGATGAAATGGAGTAATAATGTGATTTTGAGGGATTAATATAGACATTTTACACTTTCAACTGATTAGTCATAGAGCCTTGGGTCTGGTCCCAACAAAAGTCAAGGAAATGCCTTGAGCCTTTCTGACTGATAGTTTAGAATGTTTCATGACTATGGGAAGGGGAAGTTAGTTATTTTGCAGCCCATGATGAATGATATTTACATTGAGACTTTTCACCTTCTTCTACCTACCCAGCTTACCATGCTAACATTTTTTCTTCCTTTGTAATAAGGTGCATTTGAGCTAGCAACCTTCACAACATTTATTCTTTCTAAAAGAAAATAAAACTATCTAATTCTACACTTATTTCATCCATGAATCCAGATTAAACTATTGGATTCACTTTATTTTTCTACATAACTACTGAATTGTCATTATTAAACTGTATGAAAATTCATTATTCTCTATCTACAACAAGTGAAATTGAAACATGACAAGTCAAGATTAAACTGTTTAACTCAACATGGACTATGGCATTTATTGACACTCTGCCATAGTCAAAAGGTATAAAGTAGTGGCATTTATGCTTGCACACTTTCATTTTTTATTCATCTCTCTTTTGGGGTATTTTATTTTTTCTAAATCCTTTGATTTTTCTTTTAGAACTTTTTACCTTTTTTTGATTTTTTGATTTTTTTACAAAATATGTGAATACAACTTGCAGAAGGAAAAGTATGTACATATTTACAAGATTACCAAATAGTCAAGTCAAAATTATGAATCCTATATTATAGGTCACTAACAGCCCCATGGACTCCTATATATAGAAAGGAGGTTTTGTAAATTGTATCATCCAAGAATTGTGCATTTATGTAATGTATTGGAGGTTGCCCCTTCGAAGTGGCTTATTTCTAAGGAGTTGATATCTATTTTCTTCTATTTTTGAAGTTGGTTACACAACATTTGGTATCAGAGCTTTGTATTCTAGGGTTTCGCTGCTCCAAACAGGTCATCGTGGCATTTTCGCTATAACTTTTGTTCTGCGAAGTTTCAGAAGCTGCAATTTTTAGGGTGCGAAGCTGAAATCCTGAGGCAGATTTTCTAAAAATTTCAGAGCTTGGTTCGCAATATTTTCTAAGATATCATCTGTGGAAGTTAGGTATTTTTGCAGGCTCCTGAATTTCATTTCAAAGGGGTGATCGTGGGAAAATATTCATAACTCTCTCTCCGAGCATCGGATTGGAATTTTGTAAAAAGTGGCTAGAACTACATGGACTATAGTTTCCTACCTATCAATTTTGGAGCCAAAGGAGCAAACAGTGACACATGGAAAGTCGTACAAGTTAGCTCTACTGAACCAGTCCATAATTAGGTCATTGTGGGAGATTGGAAATAACTTTTCCTTGAAGAATCCAAATCAGGTCAGACTTGTGGCATTCGAAAGAATATTCAGAGGGCTACAACAGGGCCAAATTTCATATATTGAAGATCTGAAATCACAAAGATAATTGAATTTCAATATCGAGCTCCTCAAAAGCAAGAAAAAGGTGTGTATTTTTTTCAAATTACATAAGTCTCGTTTGAAAAAAAAATTAGTTTGAATTTATTCCAAGGGCTTATTAGCATATGATTGTGCATTGGGTTTTAAAATTCTCCAAAAGAATTAACACCCATCAAGCCTTCGTAAGGCTCTACTATGACTCATGAAGATGAAGTAACACAACATGAGTGTTGGGCCTTAGTTTTGGTCTTATTTTGCTCAAAGAAACTTATTTATCCATCTATTTTCCATCCATTTTCCATTCATTTATTCCATTTTGACATATATTTGATATCTATTCAGGTATTTAAGTTTAATTTTTCAAATTCTAAAGTTTTTATGAAAGTTTGATTTTTAGTGCAAAATTGGCTAACTCAGAAATTCCCGTAATAGCTATATGGTTGATATGGTTGCAGGACACTTGGGCACGAGTTGAATGCATGGATGGACAGCTTGGCAACTAGGACTAAGCCACCTATGCTTAGTTCGAACAGAACAAGCTTTATTAGGCCCATTTAGTTCTAGTCAATCATGACTAGTCATTCAGAAATCCCATTGAAATAGGGCAGTTTTGAGATTCTATGGGATTGACCATATTTCTTGGGATAAGAATAATGAATTCGACTTAGATAGGTGGATGAGAAGTAGATGGGTTTGTTTGAGTAAGAATAGATCAGTTTGTTCATGAGACTTCTTATTTAAAGCCAAAGCTTTGATGGCTTATGTATTAGGATTATTATTGACTTATATACTTTTATATTGTGACAATTTTGGATTGAGAAGTTAATTTGAAGACTTGTGCTATTATCAATTTGCTGTTCAATGTATTATGGATGTAATATTATGGATGTGTGACTGAAGGTAAGCTTCCATTTATCAAGTGTGCAAGGCAAGGGTGGAAGGGCCCCCATTCCAAGCTAAGTACACTTTCTTGCTAACTAGTTTTATTTCCTTGTAATTTGATGATTGTAGAACTGCTTTTCAAAGCTTTATTTCAGATTGTTTAATGATTCATGCACAGTGATTGATGTCATTAGTTTATAACCTATTCATCACTTTATCAAGTTGGAAAAACAGATGTATTAAGTTGAGCATCCCTTCTATGAAAATGATGAATTAAAGTTGGTTTCTTTTGTTTGTGTGCAAGCAATTTCTTGTTGAGATTTTTGATATTAAGATGAATAAATTATAATGGATCACTTTACATGTCTCTTAAGTTAAGAGCTTCTTTCATTCATAATTTATCCATCTTAAGTTCTTGGTTTTAATCATTCATTAAGTGGTAATTGAGGTGAAAATGAATTTCTTGAGTCAAGAACCATTTCAATATTATTCCTCTTTTAAACTAATTGAGTTAGAGTTGTAGAATGTATTACTTTTAGCATATCTTTCAAGGTTGATTATATCTGATCTTCACATATAGTGATCTTGCCTCAAAGCATAAACAACCCGGATTGATAATAAATATTGTGTTAGTTTAAGTACATAAATTAGCTCAACATTTTGGCGCCGTTGCCGGGGAGGCAAATATCGGCATAGTCAATAGAGAGAAAAAAAATAAAAAAAAACACAAAAACAGTAGTTACACTTTTTAGTTATGTTTCTTTATGCCTAGACATAGAGATCCTCATGGTAGATTTATTAAAAACCCCCCACAAATAGAGATAGGATCATCAAACACCCCAGTTACTGGTAATCCAATCCTTGAGGAATTGGCAGAAAAACAAAGAAGTGGACAAAGATTGACTTTGATTGAGAGACAAACTTTGTTAGCTTGGGAAGCAAAACAAAAACAATCTTCAATTTCTGGAAAACAAAAATAAATTATCAAAGGAAAACAATCTTTATTTCCATCCATAAATCCTCCTATCTTCGACCAACCTGAAACTCCACTTAAAATTGAAACAAATCAACCAATGGCAGAAGAAGGACATGGATCTGTTATTCTCACTCCTGAACAACGAGCTCAATATGAAAGACAGCAAGCAGAATGGAGAAGAAAGAGAGAAGAGGATGCAAAACAAGAAAATGATAGAAAAATAGAAAATGATCAGAAAAGACAAGAAGACGAAACTACCTTTGGCTTTCCAATAATTGACACAAGTGCAATATTAGGAGAAGAAGTGAAAATGAAAAATATTCCACCTGCTGTATTGCCAAATTTTTATGGAATGTCAACAGTAGATCCTGATTCATTTATGTTTGAATTTGATATTCTATGTAGAACATATGGATCTACTGATGACATCCATAAACTTCGTCTTTTCCCTGCAACATTAAAAGCAGCAGCCTTGAAATGGTTTATGGGTTTAGGAGAACATACAATAAACTTCGGGATGATATGAGATCGCCTTCCTTAAAAATATCAAGCTTTATTGCAGATCTAGAGATTCAAAGAAGATATTTTTAGAATGGATACAACAAGAAGATGAAAGTCTAGAAGAATATTTGAAAACATTTTTGTATAATCTACAGAAATCTAAACAACACTCTCTAAATCAAGAAACCATTCGAACAATCTTTCTCAAGCGTGTAAGGGATGAATACCTTGACATCTTGAATGTGATGGGTAAAGGAGACATTTCAAACCTACCATTCGAAGAAATTGTTGAGTTATGTCAAAAATATTCTAGAGGAAGAGCAAAAACAGCAAGAAGAGAAGTAAGTTCAAAAGCAACAAAGTCAGCTGCAGGAGGGATAACACGAGCTGAAATAGGAAGTTTATTGGAAAATTTCAAAACAGATCTTTTAAGTACATTAGGGACAAGTAGATGTGCTAAAGGCAAATAAGAGGAAAGAAGAACAAGACCAAGCTTTAGCAATCTTTTGTCCCAAATGTAGAAACAAACATCCATTAAGAGAATGTCCTTTGATAGTATTAAGAGTAGAGTCTGTGTTTGTGGTCTTTGTACAGAAAGCATTCCATTTAAAATCACTTAAAATTGAAAGAATTACAAATGAATTCAATTAGCAGAAAAATGTGAATGGAAGGTTTTTATTATGTAGCACCACGAAGACCATGGCAACCTAGGATGCCTCAACAAAATCAACAACAGTTCCCTCAACAAAATTACCTCTATCAACCTCAAAATCCTTGGACCCCTCCAATGCCATGGCAAGCTTGGTCTCCACAACAATATCCACAACAACCTGTACAAGGTTGGAGAGGATATGGTTATGGAAACCAGCCACCTCAACAATACCAGCAACAATATCAACAGCCATTTACATATCCGCAATATCCTCAATCCATACCATTTCAACAACAACATTCTGCACATCCACAATCCATGCCATATCCGCAACAGAATCCTCCACCGTTGTTGACCCAACCACAACAACAGCTACCTACAAATCAACCCAGACGAACTCAATTACCAGCACAACCAATTGCAAATCCGAATAATAAGGTGGAAAAAGCTGCATATACTGTAGAGGAAGCAACATGTTTTCCCACATATTCAATTCTTCCTCTTAATGAAGTCCATCTAAAGTCTGGAAAAGTGGTTAAAAAGGATTCTCCTCCAATTATAGAAGAACCAACCGAACAAGGAGAATCACCTGAAACATCACAGACTAAGATACAAATTCAGAAAGGAACAAACATTACAACTCAAACACCACCTTATCCTGACAGGTTAGTGGAACAACAAAAAGAAATAACCCTTCCTGAATTTGATATTTTAGATGAGTTAAAAAATGCTTATGTAAAAATTCCTTTGGTGAAGGCAATTAAAGAAATACCAATATATGCTAAAACAATAAAGGAATTGTGCATTAAGAAATCACAGAAAAAGAAGAAGGATCCTACTACAATCCAACTCATTGGTAAACTAGCAAGTCTCATGTCTACAGAAACCAAAATAGAAAAATATATTGATCCTGGTATCCCTATGGTTACTATATCAATAAATAAGTTCTCAGTACCAAACACATTAATAGACTTGGGAGCAGCTATAAATGTAATGACAATGGAGACCATGAAAACTTTGCATTTGAACAACATTAGATGAACCTCTACAATCTTAGAATTGGCAGACAGATCTAAAGTTGTCCCTGAAGGAATATTGGAAGATATTATAGTCTCTTTGGATTCATGGGAGTATCCTGTTGACTGCCTTATTCAGCAACCAAAATCAAATTTGGGAGGACATCCTCTAATCTTAGGCAGACCATGGTAAGCTACCGCTGATGCCTTTATAGGATGCAGATCAGGAAGCATGATTATTTCACATGGAGAAGAAAGGAAACACATTGCTCTTTATTCACCTACACAGTCAACTTCTTTAGAATCAGTACTTGAAGCTCAAGAAAAACAGCAAACTAAATCAGTTTTAAGTATAAATAAATTCTTTGATTTAAGAGAAGAAGAAGCGAATGAAGACTTAATGGATCTTTTCATTTCAGAACCAAGTATTTCAGAGCAGCTTAGAGAAGTGCAATATGAAGCTGCAAATAACCTTTTGAATCAATGTTTTCAGGAAACCTGTACTATTCAAACTTTGCGAAATTCTTTTATAGACATCTTTCCTGTAAACACAATCTCCAATCCAACAATAAAAACAAGTGAGGTAAGTCCTGGAAAACATTTAAACATTGGAACTGAGTTGCAATCAGAACAAGAACAAGAGGTAATTGCATTATTACAGATATATTCAAAAGCTTTTGCCTGGGATTATACTGACATGCAAGGAATTCATCCTAACACATGTGTCCACCACATCTATACGGATGATCAAATCAAACCTGTAAGACAACCTCAAAGACGAATGAACCCCATGATGAAAGAAATAGTGAAAGAAGAATTGCAAAAATTGTTAAATGTTGGATTCATCTATCCTATTTCAGATAAATAATGGGTTTCTCCACCGCAATACCTAAAGAAAAATGGAAAGTGGAGGGTATGTGTGGATTATCGAGAACTAAACAAAGCTACACTCAAAGACCATTTTCCTCTACCATTTATTGATCAAGTGCTAGACTCATTGGCTGGAAAGAAATTCTTCTCTTTCTTAGATGGGTTTAGCGGGTACAACCAGATTAGAATAGCAACAGAAGACCAAGACAAGACAACATTCACTTGCCCATGGGGAACCTATGCATATAATGTTTTGCCATTCGGTTTATGTAATGCACCTGCAACTTTCAACGAGCAGTGCTTGCAATTTTTGCTGAGCTAATCCATGAATGTGTAGAGGTTTACATGGATGACTTTACAGTTTATGGAAAGACATATAATGATTGCTTAAATAATCTTGAGAAAGTGTTGAAACGATGCATTGAAACAAATTTGTCACTAAGCAATGAGAAATGCTATATAATGTTGACAGAAGGAATAGTTCTGGGACACCATATTTCTTCTTCAGGAATTAAAGTGTATCCAGCAAAAATCCAAGTCCTAGTAACCTTAATGCCTCCTACAACACAGAAAGAGGTAAGAAGTTTCTTAGGCTATGCAGGCTACTATAGACGATTCATTGAAAACTTCAGTAAAATAGCCCAACCTCTGTTTAAATTATTAGCAAAAGATATTGAATTTCACTGGACAAATGATTGTCAAAATGCATTTCAAAATTTAAAAGAGAAATTATCAAGCAGAATTCCATTCTCCGTGGACCAAATTGGTCTTTGCCATTTCATATATCAACTGATGCCTCTGATACCGCAATAGGTGCCTCCCTTGGACAGAAAGAGAACTTGTTCAATTATGCAATATACTTTATAAGCAAAAATCTAACACCTGAAGAATTGAACTATACAGTCACCGAGAAAGAAATGTTAGCCGTTATACATGCAGAAAACAAATTCAGACATTATATAACAGGATATCAAGGAAACTTTCATTCATACGTATCATTCTACTGAAATACTTGATGAATAAATCTATAACCAATGGAAGAATAACAAGATGGTTGCTGTTATTGCAAGAATTTAATATCACAATACAAGACCGGCCAGGCAAGGAAAATCAAGTGGCTGACTTTGTGTCCCGCATACATTCACCCAATGATCCAAATCCGGTTGCAGATAACTTTCCCGATGAACACATGTTTGCCATCACAGTAAAAACACCATGGTTTGCGACATGGAAAACTATTTATCTTATGGAAAGTTACCAAACCAATTCACTAAAAAGCAAAGACACAAAATTATTAAAGAAAGTTCCGGGTATAGTTGGGTAAATGGTGATTTATTTTATACTGCTCCAGATTTGATAATTAGAAAATGTGTGCGAGAAGATGAAATATTAGATATTTTAAGAGCATGTCACGATGAACCATGTGGTGGCCATTTTGCAGATAAACGAACAGCATATAAGGTGCCGCAACTAGGCTACTACTGGCCATCCATCTTCAAAGACTCTAAGAAATATGTCAAGCAATGTGACAGTTGCCAAAGGACAGGGAGACCAATAACAAGAGATGAGATGCCGCTGAAGCCACAGGTCCTCATAGAACCATTTGAGCAATGGGCGCTTGACTTTGTTGGACCCATCAATCCACCATCACATGGAAAGAAGTACATCTTAGTATGTACATATTATGTAACCAAGTGGGCAGAGGCTAAAGCATGCATAGAGCAACAGAAGATATAGTGGTCAACTTTCTTTTTAAAGAAATCTTTGTCAAATATAGAGTACCTAGACAAATTGTAACAGATCAAGGAACACAATTTACATCAAAACTGGTACGAGATCTAACAGAGAACTACAAGATCAAACACAGAACATCTACACCATATCATCCTCAAGCAAATGGGCAGGTTGAATCAACAAATAAAGTCCTAGAGAATATCAGGACAAAAACAGTAAAGCTGAACAGAAAAGATTGGTCTGAAAAATTACAAGATGCACTATGGGCCTATAGCATTACATGGAAGAATACAACTGGTTTTAGTCCATACCAGTTAGTATATGGAAAAGAGGCCTTATTGCCTATAGAGTTTCAAATAAAAACATACAGACTAGCAGCTGAATTAGGACTAGACCTGAGAGAAGCACAACAGCAGCGGATCATGGAACTGAATCAGTTAGATGAGCATCGTCAACAAGCCATAGAACATACTACAGTGGTGCAACAACAAAGAATGAAGTGGCACGACAGATATATCAAAACAAAGACATTTCGCAAGGGAGATTGGGCATTACTTTTTGATTCCAAGTTCAAAGATTTCAAAGCAAAGTTCACAACACTCTGGCTAGGCCCATATGAAATTGATGAAATCTTCGACAATGGAGCAGTCAAAATCAAGACAATTGACCAGGATTCCACCTCCTTTATAGTGAATGGACATAGGCTCAAAGTTTATAATAGGCCTATCAGTAAAGAAGCATTTATGAAACAACTGACAGAAGATACAGCACTGGAAGTCATGGCACACCAAGTACAGCCATCTTCCAGCTGTAGTTGAATAAAAAATAATATAAAAAAAACATAAAAAAATATAAAAAAATATATAAAAAAAATATAAAAAAAAACATAAAAAATAATAATTTGTTTGCTAGTGAAAACCAGGCAACTGGCACTAAAGCAAACAAGAATTCATAGGGGAAAACCAGGGCAACTTGGACTCTATGAATTCCTTTTCTTGTTCTACTGTTCTCACATAATTTCAATACAGGTACTCTCCATCAACAACTGACTTGAGGACAAGTCATATCTTAAACAAGGGGGAGACTTGTATTAGATCTTTACTTTAAAGTCAAGTATAGAAGAAAATTGTATTGTCAACAGAGGAAACAGAGGGACTCGAAAAAAGAAATCAATACAAGAGGGACCGAGAGACTCGCCAATGTCAAAACAACATGTGCATATTATGGGCAAAGTATAGTAGGACCTGAAACAAAGAATCATTACAAAGGGACCTGATTTTTCAATTCAAGAACCAGAGCATGAAGAACAAGGAGCAGCAATAAAATTCACTTTTTGATTCATCTACAACATCCGACTTCATTCCACCTGTACGAACATCATCCAGGGAAGTATATGTATAGTCATTTTGTGCTTGAAATTCAAATTTTTCTTAGGAATTTTTAGTTTTTGTTAAGTTAAAGTTAGTACCTCGAGGATATTCAATATTCTCTATACATATCCTATATTCATAATTCCCTATACATATCCTATATTCATAATACCCCTATACATATTCCATTTCATTCATATACATTTCCCAGACATATTCCCTATAATCCTAAGTATTATTCTTTTTGAGCAAAAGACCAAGCTAGGACAACTTTTTCACCTACATACACAAATCAAGCATTAGTATGGTGATGATTTTAAACATGACCTAAGATGGTCATTTTAAAATCATAAAGATGTGCATAAAAGGTAAAACAAATAATGCGCTATATGAAAACTATATACCATAAGTATAAATAAGGAATGCGTTAAAATCATATAAGAATTCAGCGCAAAAGGATATAAGGTTAATACGCACAAGAGATAAGGTTAATGGTATATAATTAACGTGCATATGGTATATAGATAAGCAAAGGTATATGGCGCATGCAAAATGAAGGACGTGCACGATGATCTGGTTGACAGGCTTGAAAGGGTATGGTGAAATGATAATTATGCAACGCAAAAGTATCATTGCACGTATGGACACACGGCGGAAGTAATAAGCTCATGCAGAAGGCGGCAATGATACGGGTATATCATTCAAAGTAAAACGCGTTGGTGGCAATGAAATGTGCATATCATAGCACACGACAATGGAAATCAACGTGCACGGTGGTGACAATACAGTCATATCATTTAAACATAGTGTGCACGGTGGTGATAACACATCCATATCATTCAAACAGCGTATGCCGGTGGTAGTAGTACTTGTAGATCATTTAAACGTAGCACAAGGCGGTGGCATCCTCATGACACAGTCGGGCGACTGGTCAAAGAGGACAGCCATACCAACCGCGCATCATAACACCAAGAGGCACAGTACACCCATGAACTCGGTCAATTCATGACCGTTTAGACCTCAGTCCTCATTGCCAGAGCTCAGAAAGAAGGCGTTTTGAAACTGCAAACATCATTCCGGAGAAGCGAGAAGGCGTTTGAAGCAACAAAATAGTGAAAATCATTCCGGAGAAGCAAGAAGGCGAATTTAAGGAAAGAAAGTGCTCCGGGTTCGACAATCAGAGATCGCATTTTGTGATTGAGTCGTGCAATGCTGAAGTTCATTAACACCGTTGATTATGGAATATTGTTCGACATTAACTTTTGGACCCGTTACTGCGACATTCCGCTTAACCGAAACAATAGCATGTTGGAGCGACGGTTACACTCCACGCGCTAGTTGACAAAATCTACAAACCCGTGATTATCTCCAGATTGACAGCACTTAAGGATTGTTGATAGATTTCGATGCGCAGCATTTTGAGGAAAATTCGTTGCATGAGTAACACGTTTTAACAGAATTCTGTGATTGAAGTAGTATGGCGGTGGTTGTTTGCGCACTAAGCCGTGTTCCTCTGAGTGAACTATGCGCACCAATATTTTCACAAACAGTTAGCGTGTAAATGAAAAAACGCTATAAACATTTGCTGCCACTGCGTTTTGTTTTTGTTTTTACAGACAGGGATCGAATGACTAATGGTCACATTGAATTATGGTTGAAAAAGAGAGTCGGGTTCTCTGAAGCCGTGTTGAGGCCGAGAGCTTGTTGCATAGTTGCATTTTTATGATGAGTCTGCACGCATTTTTTTTTTTGCACACACCTTTGCTTAAGTCGAAAACAGTGCGAAAATTTCGATTAGGCCGAGAGCACTCTTTATTTTTTTATTTTTATATATACACAAGTAAATCATGTTTGTGTGATTTGTGATACTGTGTGTGTATTTAATTTAAAAAAACAGACGCATATCAGAAGAGAAAAGGTGTGTTGCTTGTATTCAACAGGGAATCGTAGAGTGCTATTGCAAGGGAATATATCGGAGGTTAAAAGTGCAGAGTTGAGTTGAGTCAGAAGAGGAAGGTAAGCTTCTTTGCTTACTGAATTTCATTTTAAAAAAAAATAGTCATAATTTTTATTAAAATGAAGTTAGTAACAGCAGAAGCCTACATTGATTGGTTTACAGAAACAATGGCAAACAGGGTAGAGCCAAAATTTCAAATAGAAAGCTGGGGAAAAGAGACTATAGAAAAACTCTATCAGGAAGGAATGATAGGCTTCCTACAGAAATTTAATGGCCATTCTGAGGAGATAACCAAAGATTTTATAAAGAATTTCAATCAAGACCAAACTCGAGTAGGAGAAATCATTGTTGCAGTAACCCAAGAATACTTGTCCAAAGCCTTAGATTTGCCAATGTTAGGAGAGAAGTACTACAAAGGGCTACACTTCAAGGAGAAAGCATGGACTTTCTTCCTTGAGAAAAACCGGAAGGGGACATTTGATCGGACAAAAGGGATACCCAGCGAATGGTTTAATGAGCCATGGGGAGAATTGGTCTTGATCATCCAAAAGTTCTTGACTTGTGACCGAGGATATAGTGTTGCCCATTTATATCATGTTAAACTTCTACAGCACATTAAGGGAGAAGATAGGATTAATTTACCTTATTTCCTATATAAAAGCCTCTTAAGAATGATTGAAACAGCAAGACATGAAAACAGGCCTAAGGCAGGACAAATGTATCATCAAGGATTGATTAAAATCCTAGTTGAGTATCAAGTAAGATTGCAGGGCATAGTGTGGAGAGAATTCATGGTTAAAAATCATTTTACTGAACAGATTACAGAGGTGCAAGAGAAAACAGAGCAGCAAAGTAAGAGGAGTGATGAATTCACCCTTATATCCTAGCACAAGAGCCAAACAGCAAAATAACATGGCCATGGATTATGAAATATCTGTGATGTCTATTCCCAAAAGATTTCCAAATAAAAGTCCCATCAATTTAGACAGGGAAGAAGAAACATATTTTCCAAGACCACAAGAAGAAAATAACATTCCACAAGAAGAGTTTGATAGGGATTCTGCCTAGATAACATGTGTACCGCATCATTAATGAAAACAACTCAGGATTTTGAAAAAGAAATTAATGATGGGAAAATCAGGGATTTAACTGGTCAATTAGAAATTAGTAAAATTGTGGAAAAACAGTTAAAAGAGGAGAACAAAGCAAACAGGAAAGAAAATGCTAACTTGATCAAAACAAATGAAAAATTGAAAGAAGAGTTGGGGAGATTGAAAAGGAAGAATGATCTAATTTCTAAACAAGCATTTAAATGGTTGAAGGAAAAGAACATGTGGCAGGCCAAGTATGAAAAGCAGAAGGTTAAATCAGCTTTGTTTAAAGAACGACATGACACAGGTTTAGATTGTTTGGCAAGGGCAGCACAACAGGAAGCATCAACAGGTACAACATCTACTTCAGAAAGAAGAAGGTCAAAGAGGAACAGGCAAGCATGGGGACATGCTTGATGATAAGCAAGGGAGAGATGTTGGGCCTTAGTTTTGGTCTTATTTTGCTCAAAGAAACTTATTTATCCATCTATTTTCCATCCATTTTCCATTCATTTACTCCATTTTGACATATATTTGATATCTATTCAGGTATTTAATTTTAATTTTTCAAATTCTAAAGTTTTTATGAAAGTTTGATTTTTAGTGCAAAATTGGCTAATTCAGAAATTCCCGTAATAGCTATATGGTTGATATGGTTGCAGGACACTTGGGCACGAGTTAAATGCATGGATGGACAGATTGGCAACTAGGACTAAGCCACCTATGCTTAGTTCGAACAGAACAAGCTTTATTAGGCCCATTTAGTTCTAGTCAATCATGACTAGTCATTCAGAAATCCCATAGAAATAGGGCAGTTTTGAGATTCTATGGGATTGACCATATTTCTTGGGATAAGAACAATGAATTCGACTTAGATAGGTGGATGAGAAGTAGATGGGTTTGTTTGAGTAAAAATAGATCAGTTTGTTCATGAGACTTCTTATTTAAAGCCAAAGCTTTGATGGCTTATGTATTAGGATTATTATTGACTTATATACTTTTATATTGTGACAATTTTGGATTGAGAAGTTAATTTGAAGACTTGTGTTGTTATCAATTTGATGTTCAATGTTATGGATGTGTGACTGAAGTTAAGCTTCTGAGATCATTTATCAAGTGTGCAAGGCAAGGGTGGAAGGGCCCCCATTCCAAGCTAAGTACACTTTCTTGTTAACTAGTTTTATTTCCTTGTAATTTGATGATTGTAGAACTGGTTTTTCAAAGCTTTATTTCAGATTATGAATGATTCATGTGCAAAGATTGATGTTTATTATTTATAACTTATTCAATACTTTATCAAGTTGGAAAACAGATATCAAGTTGAGCATCCCTTCTATGAAAATGATGAATTAAAGTTGGTGGGGCCAGTGCGCTTCTTGTTGAGATTTTCTTTTGAGATAAGATGAATTGAATTATAATGGAACACTTTACATGTCTCTTAAGTTAAGAGCTTCTTTCATTCATAATTTATCCATCTTAAGTTCTTGGGTTTAATCTCTGATTCATTAAGTGATAATTGAGGTGAAAATGAATTTCTTGAGTCAAGAACCATTTCCATATTAATCCTCTTTTTAAAACTAATTGAATTGGAGTTGTAGAATATATTACTTTCAGCATATCTTTCAAGGTTGATTATATATGATCTTCACATATAGTGATCTTGCCTCAAAGCATAAACAACCCGGATTGATAATAAATATTGTGTTAGTTTAGGTACATAAATTAGCTCAACACTTATGTCAATATCTCTGTGACATAATTATAAGAATGTCTTAAGCACGGATTCCTTTTCACAGCCAAGGAATTGTTTCTTAAGGTACAACATTAATTGGCATTGTTGTCGGGGATCGAAGAAGTGAACTTCATTTCCCTGGGTTTTCTTTATATTTCCTCTGATTGTTCAGCGAGGAGGAAGTGCTCGACTGTGTTTACTTTTTACAGAATTCTCATTTTCACAAAGCCAAGTGCGAGGTCACATACCTTGCAGCAGAAGGTTTCATAATCCTTTCTTCTTGATGGTGAACAAGATTCAGATTTGAAGTTTGGTTGCTTATTATTCACCTGGCGACTTCACTGATGAAGGTTTCATTAGATGAAGAATTTTTCTAGCAAGAAGATGACAAAGTATCATGGAAAAAACATGTATCAGAATTTCCGTTTTTTAAAGGAGGTTCTATTTTTTACTGTTAGTTTAGTGGTGTATTTTCCCTTTTATATTAAAAGGATTGTTTCCTACTTTATTTTCTCAGAATATTATAAGGCCGAAAATGTAAATTCATTATTGGAGAAAGATGATTTTTCTTCTTCTTGTATTATAAATCTTGGCACAAGTGTATCTCCTAAAAATGAAAGGAGGGATGATTGTTGTATTACAATCCCGGAAGATAAGCAGTCACAGTCTGGGCATAAAGGTTATGATTCATCATCTTTGGATGATAATATTTTGTCTCATAATAAATTGACTGTTTTTCAGTTCAAAAACAGGGAAATCTTTAAACCCCTGAAGCTGCCCGCTATCCTCCATCAATATCCTTCAAACGGATTCAAGTCCTTGCCAAGTTTCTCCGGGAAGGAGAAGGACATTTTAGCTAAATTACATATCTTGGAATTTGAGTATTTTCTGGAAAAATTTCAAATTATTTATGAAGAATTTAGCTTTGGTTGGGATGTTTTGCCATTCTTTAAAGCAGGATGCTCAGCAATGGTTCCAGTGTTTGGAAGCAGGTTCAATTAATTCCTCGCAAGATCTTCAAGATGTATTTCTTACATATTGGGGCGAGAATAAGTCATATGAAGAGCACCTTTCGGAATTATATTCAATCCGAAGGCAAAGCAATGAATCAATTTTTGAATTTAATAGGAGGTTTCAAAAAATTTATTTCAGCATGCCAGAAGAAATT
>CM076575.1:942518890-942642200 GCA_034641835.2 Pinus albicaulis
TTTGTTCATGTCCTTTGGAAGTGATTAAGGCATCTCTGTTGGATGCTTCCAGTTTTTTTATGGTGCCTTTTAAACTAATTATCTCTTGATCTTTTATGGAAATGTCTTCCACAAATTTTATTATTGCAGCTGTTTCCCCTACTGTGTTTATCTGTGATGTCGATAAAAAACTGATAGAGATATCTTTAGATGTAATTGAAACTGCAGTTTCCAATACTCCTTGCGGTGCCAAATGTTCTGCCAATGTTGAGGGGATAGCTGTGCTTACAGTTGGGATAACTGTAGTAATGGAAAGTTGCTGAGCTTTCTTCAAATTTTCATTTTCTTGCATGAAAGTTTCTACTTGGCCTTCCATTTCATTTATTTGTGCTGTCATCTTTAGAACAAGCTGTTTTAATTCATCATTCTCTGTCTTTTGTTGAAGGATTTCCTTTGCTTGGGGATTTTCATTTTGAGGCAATTTCAGTTGTCTCCTGAGAGCTGCCATGTCTTCATTTTTCTGTTTGATTATGACCTTTTCCCCTTCAATGTTTGCTGGGTCAGCTCCTGCTTCAATTACTATATCTTACAATGATTTGATTCTTAGGCCATTGGCATACAATGATGCTTTATCCAATTTCATTTGATTCTAAAGAGTTATCAGTGTTTTCTCAAACTTAATAGAATTCATAGTCTTATTGACTATTTTGGAATATAGCATCTTTGTATTGCTCCTGTGGAATTCTATTTGGTCCAATTCATGGACAACATCTGCATCAACTTCCAAGTCTGTCTTTGAGTAGTCTGCAATATTTTTGGATCAGCCACTGTGGGCTTCAGAAATGAAATTACCAATTTTTTTGAAGAGTAATCAAAAGTTGAGAGGAGTCTATCTTTATTCACAAGCTTTTCTTTAAGAAACTTGGAATATACTTCACTTTTGAGTTCTTCATTTTTTTCTCTGATTTTTCTGAACCTGATTTAAATATCTGACTCTGTGTTGTTAGGTTCTTTGGAAGAAGAGGGAATATCAAAATTTGTTTGTTTTTCAATCATAACAGTGTCTTTCTTCTGTGCTTCAAGTTGGACATTCTGAAGCTCCTTGAGTGTTTCATTTACAATTAAAGTGGCCTCATCATCATTTTGATGGCCATTTTTATCTTCAACATTAATAGCTTTATTCCTTTCTTCAACAGTCAATTTACTCTTCTTACTGTATGGAATCCTGAATCTTTTGTCTAGAATAGTTTCTGCTGTGAAACTGCCTTCCTTTCTGCTTCTTTTATGAGAAATTTCAGATTTTTTGTTGACTGTAACCACCTTTTCTTGATCCACTTTTTTATCATGTTCATTGTTTCCCTGTATGCCGTGTGATTCATCATCAAATAAAGTATTTTCCTCTTCAATTTTATTGGCATATTTTTCAATTTGAAGCTTGGAATCATGTAAGAAAGCAGAAAAGTGGCATTTCAATTTGATTTGAATTAAAACACCCTGAGGATCATAATTCCACATAAATCTATATGGGAATTTCTATTCTTTCAATTTGATATTAATCTCATTTTTTGCTTCTCTGTTGTTCACAATGAATGGCCCAACTTGATTTTTGAGTTTAAACTGAGTCTTTTTCCTGGAGGCCATAAAATTGACTTCATCTACATTTAAAATTTGCCTCAAATATTCTAGAGCAAAAATCCTTGTAGTCACAAATCTAGGCAGTTTATATGGGGCCAAGAGTGCACCATATACTCTTATCTCTGTGTAGTTCTTATAAAAGTACCAATCCCCTGTTTTACAACTCTCAGATAGCTATAATATCCTCTTAGTTTATTCATTAATTCTAGGGGTTTGTTCCTTATTCAATAAATGCATTGCAGGTACTATAAACAAGTCATTGAAGTCTGCATATGTGTATTCCCTACTCCATTTCCTCAAAATTAATGACAAAAATACAACTGAAAGTAAATTCCCTTATGGATCTAGCTTCTGAAACTCAATGGGAAAATTTTCTACTTGGTAATACAAAAAGAGATGAAGTAGATATGAAGTATATCTAAAAACTCCTTCTTCTGGCAATCTGGACAATTGGTAGTGCATATTTTCTGCAATAAACTTGGCAAAATTGTATACAATGGATGGAGGCTGGCTAGGACTTAAAGTAGACAGAAAACCCAAGATAGAAACATCAGTGAATTCATCACTGTTATATCCTAGTATAAATGATAGCATGGAGACAATCTACCTTGTTTCACTTGGAAAGTCAAACGTATCAAATGGAAGATTGACCTTAGGGATATCAACTTGTGTGGGGAAAAAATTCTGGAAGATGTTAAACCTAGAAGAAAAGTTCAAATCCAAGTAGAGTTGAGTTAAATCCTCTATAGACAATGAAGCAGCATTGGGATCATTTTTTAATTGCAACATAGAGTTTATGGATTCAACATTGATATAGAATATGACCTCCCTATCTTTATTGACAATGCATCTCTGGTCTGGAAGATAATAATATTGACACAATCTAAAAAAATTAGGGGCTGAATGAGTAAGAGGGACAATATAATTTGGCAGATTAGAATCCCACACAGGTACATCCTTATGATTTTTTCTACAGATTTGCCAAAACACCAGTTATAGGCATCTAGTAGGTTGAACTCAACTGAAGGGTCAAATATTCTGTAATCAACATCAACAAGATCACTATTTTCTTGTGATGTAATTGGAGGTTGGATAGGTCTAAGAACTTCAGTGGAATCAGCAGTGAGTGCAAGGGTGGGTTTATAAAGTTTAGAAGGCTTAGGCTGAGGGATTTTGGCAGAGGCTTTCTTTTGAGGTTTTGGGCCTCTTGCTTTTGGGGTTACTTGTTTCTTAGTCATTTTTAATTGAACAAAGCAAGTTTAAACTGTTTTCTAAGTTCTTTTCTGGAAACAAGGGGTTTTTGAAGGATTATTTTGGAAAAATAGGACTTTGAGCAGGGTTCTGGATGATAAAAGGATTTTGAATGCTCAGAAGAAGGCTTTGATCAATTTCAGCAGTGAAAAATGATTAGGGAGTGGGTAAAACTTGCTAAAATGGAAAGGAGGGATTCTGGGGAAAATTTGATAGGGTTTCCCCTGTATTTTGGAGGTTTTAGACTTCTTAGGATGGAAAATTCAACTGAATTTTAAGATATGTCAATTTAAAAGATGAATTGTCCCTTGAAATTGAAGTTTTTATGGATAGGATTGACGAAAAATACCTTTAAAGGTATAATTGTAGTCAAAGGAGTTGCAGGTGTGCTTTAAGTCTTCAATTCTACTGAATTAGGCTATCAGAGTTTATGGAGGCTCTCTGTGAGTGAATTGCAGAGAAAAATGGCTTTTAAAATGGCAACTGTTTCACAGGAGGCTTAAAAATGGCGTCGAGAGGCTTTGTAACTGGCCTGCAGTGAAATGTGATGGAAATAAGGCTCTGCGGAGGTTTCAAAGGTTTAAATGGTGAAAATAGGTAAAATTCAATGAAAACCATAAGTTTTAATACATTAAACCAAAGGTCGAATCATAGTTTAAATGCATTAATTGCAGGTACGGTGGGAGCGGTTTTATATTGGGCTTAGGTGGTTTTCGCACGGCTTCAAAGCGGTAAGCTAAACTTAGTTTTTTGCACGTGATCCAGTTAAATCATGACACGTCAACAAAAGGCGGTTTGGGAAAACAAACCATATCGCGTGACTTTTACAAAACTTCGGTCGGGCACTTAAGTTGCGCGATATAAGATATTGGCCGTCGGATCTGGCTTTCAAAATCGAAGGGTCAAGATTTAATGAAA
The DNA here is from genome assembly GCA_034641835.2 of Pinus albicaulis. Taxonomy (NCBI): domain Eukaryota; kingdom Viridiplantae; phylum Streptophyta; class Pinopsida; order Pinales; family Pinaceae; genus Pinus; species Pinus albicaulis. Next base: position 942,522,674 of record CM076575.1, read on the forward strand.
AGATGTGGGGAAAGTGTTGTGGGTCCAGGGCATCAATTTTTGATCATTGATCTGATGGGAAGAAGATAAACGACGATCATCAAGCGTGATGGGTGGTGGTGGGGACTGGAGATGGAGATATCGATTTGACTACGGATCGTCGGATCTTAAGGTTTGATGAAGATCCAACGGTTTACATTTAACGTGATGGGAAGGGTAAGTTTATGTAATAGAATTATCGTGCTAAACAAGAGCCATTGATTTAAATAAGTTTTGAATATCGAAGGGTTAGGATTGAGCTTGATGGGAAAAAGGATTTTATTAAGTTTTATATACAAAACAGACTTTTTCCAATGAAAAAAGTGATCGGGAGGGGTTTTCGAAAAGGATTTAACCAGGGTTAATATTTGTAGTGAAGGGATATGCATCGGGGGAAAGGTTAGGTTATATTTTTAACCTTAGGTTAAGGGAGTAGGGAAAAATAAACAATGGAAAAGGTTATGAAGTTTAGTTTGAATGAAACTTCGGGTTTTCAATATTTTTGTTTTAAACATATATTTAAACATCTTTAAGGGTTTTTTGCAATATTTTTATTATATAATATTTAAATCAAAGTGATTTAACTACCATAGGGGGCGAGATTTTATATAAAGATATGTTTTAGCCAAATGGGTTGTAAGGTGGGTATTTTATTTAAACATGTGGGGATTAATAACTTTGGCTAAAGTTATAATAAATGGTTTTTTTGGGGCTATTATATAAAAGGGAGTTATATAATATATAAAAGGTTATTTCTATAAGGAGTTAATATATAAGTTAAAGTTAATATGAAAATGGGACAAGGTATACTCAAAATACATAAACATAACCAAGTAAAGTGAAATTTAAAAGACAATTTGCATCATATTAATCTCATCACTTTAACATTATGATATAATGTAATTTTGAAGGTTTTGTGTTTTCAAATGATGTGGGAAGTTAATCAAAGGGAATTATAATATCTTTAAGTAAAAATGAGGTTTTACTTAGGATTATTCAGGGGAATGAATGCATGAAATGGAGTAATGATGTGATTTTGAGGGATTAATATAGACATTTTACACTTTCAACTAATCAGTCATAGAGCCTTGGGTCCGGTCCCAACAGAAGTCAAGGAAATGCCTTGAGCCTTTCTGACTGATAGTTTGGAATGTTTAATGGCTACGGGAATGTGAATTTAGTTATTTGCAGCCTTGATGAATGATATTTACATTGATGCTTTTCACCCTCTTCTACCTACCCAACTTACCATGCTAACATTTTTTCTTCCTTTTTAGTAAGGTGCATTTGAGCTAGCAACCTTTAAAACATTTATTCTTTCTGAAAGAAAATAAAACTATCTAATTCTACACTTATTTCATCCATGAATCCAGATTAAATTGTTTGATTCACTTATTTCTCTACCTAACCACTGAATTGTCATGATTAAACTGTATGACAATTCTTTATTCTCTATCTACAACAAGTAAAATTGAAACATGACAACTCAAGATTTAACTGTTTAACTCATTATGGACTATAGCATTTATTGACACTTTTCCATAGTCAAAAGGTAAAAGTAGTGGAATTTATACTTGCACACTTTCATTTTTTATTCATTTTTCTTTTGGGGTCTTTTATTTTTTCTAAGTCCTTTGATTTGTCTTTTAGGAATTTTTACCCTCTTTTTGATTATTTTACAAAATATGTGAATACAACTTGCAGAAGGAAAAGTATGAACATATTTACAAGATTATCAACAGTCAAGTCAAAATTATGAATCCTATATTTATAGGTCACTAACATCGGCTTCACTTGGGAATGGCATTTCCTGGTGAAATTTCAAGAACTCTGAGATCAATAGCCTTATCCATTGACCTTGGTGATCTTGTAAATGTCTTATGTTTTCTGCAACCAATCATATTTATGACATTTTATATTGCTAAGCTTAGGGCCTTCTCTTCGGGCTTCAACTTTGTAGATAAAATCTCCAATCCAATCTACAAACTGACTATGAATATTTACAATGATAAATAAAATGAATCTAAATATTAAGTGAATCTGAGGAATAGTAGTGTTTCAACATCCTACCATTCACTGGTCCTTCTTGAAGCTCAGTTCCATCCAAATTCCTGGTGAAAAATGAATTATTACCTCTGTAACCATATATCACATAGGGTCCTTGCCATAGAAAGTCAAACTTCCCATGTTTACCTTTATCCTCTCTTCGTGAATCCCATCTTAAAACTTGATCTCTTATGAAAAAATCATATTCTTTAACCCTTTTATCAAAAATATTTTTGATCTTATCCTGTAAAACTTGTGATTTTTCATAAACTTCATCTCTAGTTTGTTGGAGATGTATGGTTTCATTGATTCTTCTTTGAATATCATTTGTTTCCACCTGTGATTCCTGGATAATATTCATGACTGGGACACCCAAGGAAGAAGGGAAAACAACATATGTACCATAAAAAATCTGATAAGGTGAAGTTCCTATTGTTGGGTGTGGAGCCTGATTATCTTGTTTACTTTGTATCACAGCATTGGACCCCTGTACCTTAATAGGGGTGGAAACGCCGCCCGTAATTAATCGCTACCGTGGGGGGTCCAGGGGGGGCGGCAGCACTTTTTGGAGCCCCCCCCTGGCGGGGGTTTTCGGGGGCAGCGCCCCTGAAGCTAAAAATAGATGTAAAATTGCCTTGTAAAAGTATAGTAATTTGTCAATCATTGTCCACAGTGTAAAACAGATCCACGGTAGAAGTTATGTTTATTTAGGTTTTTTTTCCCTAGAAGGCAACCTCCTCAGATATATGAGGGTATTAGACAGGCTGCAGCATTATGCATGCATTCTCGGAGCGAGAACAAGAGAGGAGATTGTGAGAGAGAATCGTGAGGATAGATACAACTGATTCATCGTAGGTTTTGTCTTCCATTTTTGTCGGATAATAGAAAGGCAGAAGACCTATTGCCTGGTGATGAGTCTGCAAACCAGAACCACGTATATTTGTGTCTCTCTAGTTTTATGTGTTTTGTGTGCTTTTATTTTCAGCATATTTTATGTGTTGCATTGCTCCATAATATATAATTTTCTAACACCTATATATTTTTTTGTGGTAAGTCTATCAGCCCAAAGGGCATAAACCAGCTTTTTGTTCCATGTCTTTTTGTTGTTTTGGAGTAGTTTCTTGATGATGTTGATTAAAATTTTATTTGACGATTCAGCCAAACCATTACCTTGGGGATAATATGTTGTGGAAAGACCTAAGGTAATATGGTATTTATGGAAAAAAGAAATCATTTTCTTAGATTTGAATGCTGCTGCATTATCAGTAATAATCTTATGTGGGCATCCAAATCTTGACAAAATATTACTTTCTATAAATGAGATTATAACTGAATCAGTAGCTTGCCTAGTGGGAATTGCTTCTATCCACTTGGTAAAGTAATCTGTAGTAGTTAAAATCCATTTATGTTGACCTGAAGATGGAGGATGGATTTCACTTATGAGGTCTAACCCCCATAGTTGAAATGGTTTTTTAGTGGATATAGGTTTCAGAGGTAAAGGTAAGAGTTTCTTTTTACCTTCGAAAATTTGGCATTTGTGGCAAGAGGTAACAAAATTTTTAACATTAGAAAATAAAGTTGGCCAGTAAAAACCAGCTCTTAGTATTTTGTCTGCTGTACTCTTCTAGTATAGGTGGCCTCCACAGTCACCTGCATGAAATTCCTCAAGAATTTTATCAGCCTCAGATTTTAATAAACAACTTAGTAAAATCCCAGTACTTTCTTTCCAATAAAGTGCATTGTTTAAGATACAAAACCTCATTGTTTTATGTTTGATGAATCTTGCCTTGGTTTTTGTTAGCCTAGGAGGATCTTGTAAATTTGTTAGTACAAAGATTATATCAGAGTACCATGGTGAGTCTAGATAGACCTCACTGATCAATGGAGTCGTCATCTCTTCCTGTTCATCTACTTGTGCAATGAAATTAATATCTAAAGCATTGCAATTTGATTCAACCATCAGTCTGGCTAAACCCTGTCCTTTAATGAGTTTATTTGGTTTGATTTCTAGATCGTACTCAAGAATTGTGGCTATCCACTTTCCTCCCCTACTATCTGGTCTATCTTGTGTTAAAATATCTTTAACTACTGCATTAGGGACATATGAAATGATCTGTGAATGAAGTATATACACTCTGAAATATTTGATGGCTTTAACTAGAGCCAAAGCCTGTTTTTCCATTATATTGTATTTCAGTGGTGCATCTCTGAGGGCTTTACTAGAGAATGCAATGGGCTGTTCAAAGCCTTGATCGTTTTTCTACAGAAGAACTACAGCTATGGTGTGTTCAGATGCAAAGGAAAATATTATGAAATCTTTTGTATAATCTGGGCTGATAAAGACTGGTGTTTTTGTTAAGGCCTATTTGATAGATTCAAAGGGTTGTTTGGCCTTTATTATACATTTAATTGAGGAGTCCTTTTTAAGCATATTGTTAAGATATTTTATAATTTCAGCCAGATTAGAGATGAATCTTCTTAAAAAATTTATTTTTCCCAAGAATGCTTGGAGTTCTTTTATGTTCCTCGGTGGTTGAATGTTTAAAATGTCTTCAATTCTAGCAGGGTCTATTCTAATGCCTTCTTTTGAGATAATGTGACCTAACAGTTTGCCTTCTTCTAGCCCAAAAACAATATTTTTAGGATTAAGAGATATACCATATTTTCTACATTTGATAAAAACTTGTCTCAAGTGATCTAAGTGTTCATCATTTGTTTTTGAAAAAATAGTAATATCATGAAGATAAATAACTAAAAATTCATGGATCTCCTTGGCAAAGGCAATATCCATGGCTCTTTGAAATGTAGCTCTTGCATTTTTTAATCTAAAAGGCATTTTCACGTACATGAAAGTGCCCCATGGAGTAGTAAATGTAGTTTTAGTTTGGTCATGTTTATGAACTAGAATCTGATTGTAACCAGAGAAACCATCTAGTAAAGAAATTCTTGAAGAACCTGCCACCCTCTGCAAAATATGATCCATTTTAGGCAAGGGGTAATTGTCTTTCAAGGATGTTTTATTAATATTTCTAAAGTCTATGCATAGTCGAATTTCTCCTGTTTTATTTCTGGTAGGCACTAAATTAGATACCCAGTCAGAATATCTGACTGGTGCAATTATTTGTGCATCAAACATTATTTTAACTTCTTTTTCGATTAAAGGTAACACAACTGGATTATTCCTTCTGAGTTTTTGTTGAAAAGGTTTTTGATTTTATTTTAAAGGAATTTTATGTTGGATTATGTCTGTGTTGTAAGTTTTCAAGTCTTCATAACTCCATGCAAAGACATCCTGATATTCTTTCAAAATTTTGATGTATTTAACCTTTTCTTCTGATGATAAGGATTTTGATAGTTTGATTGTTCTTGTTTTTTCATCTGTCCCTAAGTTATACTCTTCTATATCAGACTTAATTGGTTCCATTTTTGGCCTTTTGGGCACATCATTGGAATCAAATAAGTCTTCTAGGGGAGTTAAACCTCTAGGTAAAATGTTATTATTTAAATCAATCAAACCTGTTTCATCTTCTATCACTTCCTCTATATCTACTTTTTCCATTTCATCTATGTCACTCTGAGTAAATATAGTAGGCTTATTAAAATTATGTACATCTAAATTATCTAAATCATCTATTTGACAAAAATTTAAATCTATATCACAAGGTGAATCTACATTACAATCATTATCGATTTGGAAATGTTGAAATTCTTGCTCATTGTTCAAAAAGTGATAGATTTTCTCATCCTCTGAGTAAATTTTCCAATATTTCACATTATCTAGAACAATAGGCCTGTGTTTGATTTCAGCAGTGTATTTTTGTAATGGTGAAAATGGAAATTTACAACTGCTGGAAAAGGTTGCTAAACAGTGGGCTTGTATGTTCTGTTTTCTAGGGATGATAGCACACTTTGATTCTAACAAATCATAAAGAAAATCCAATACTGTTTCTCTGTATCTTGCAAGTCTGGGATTATAAACTGAGTATTCTGCGCTAATTTTTTTGATAACTAATTTAGAATCTCCCATGACTATTGTTCTTTTTCCTCCCATTTCTCTAATAATTTGCAAACCTAAGATTAAAGCTTTGTATTCAGCCATGTTATTGGTGCATTTGAAGTTCAATCTAAAGGCATGTCCTTCAGAATGGCTTGTTTCAATATTGGTAATCCATACACCTACTCCAGCTCCAAATTTATTAACAGATCCTTCAAAATCTAAATGCCATAAAGCCTCATGACCAATATAATCATCCATTATTTTAAGTTTTTTATCAATGAGTTCAGTTGGATTTTCATTCTGATTAGAGTTACTAAGGATAAAGGAATAAAGATCAGTAGGAGTGGAATAGATTGGATAATTGGTAGGTCTGTCAGAAGTACTGATCATGAATTTCATCAAGGTTTCTCTGTAAAGATTTTTAGGCTATCCAAATACTGAGATAGTGGCATAACTCATATCAAGCTATAGAGATCCCTGCAAATTTTCTCCCCATGAGCGAGAAAGAAGCATGCCATACTTTGGCGGGATGTCAGCAACTACAACATCCATGATCATGATTTTACTAGGATATTGGACTAGGTTTAAACACAAATCTTTAATCAAACATATACATTGGACTTTGGATGAATCAAATGAAAACAGGTCCTTATATGGTCTAGTTATGTCTAGATTCAGGGTTTCCATTATAGCTATAGGCATTAAATTGTGGGAAGCTCCAGTATCTAGCATAGGATTGTGAAATATTTGATCATGTACAGTAAGACTTACATAAAATGGAGGTACTGACCCATCTGAATGCTTTCCATCTACATTGGGACCAAAAATTAATTCAGGCCTATCTTCACTCATGTTAATTGTATCTTCATTTTCATTCACATTCAATGTTCAGAAATCATTGATCTATACAAGTAATTTTTAGCTAATTCAACTAATGGAAAAACTATCTTTAACTTGGATATTTCAGATTTCATGTTGAATGTTGGCTGAGATTTGATGGTTTGAATCACTTCGTCTTTTGGAACTGTGGTTTGTGATGAATTTTCTTGTGTATCTATAGTTTTACCTTTGGTTTGAGCTTTTATCTTGTTTTCTGTTTGAGTTTCTTTGTTTCTGCTATCTTTAATCATTTTTTCAGGAACATTTTGAGGGTTAGCAGATGGTTTATCAGATTTGGTATTCTCAACAGAAGATTTGGAATTTGATATTTTGAAGTCAGTAAGATTCTTTTTTGTTTCATTGACAGTCACTGAATTGGTGGTCTTAGTAGAATTATCATTTCGGGCATCTTTAGAGGATTGAGCTACCTCATCAGTAATATCTAAAATCTTTGGACTTTTTTTCTTTTTAGGACTAGATGGGTTTGAAATTTGTTTATTCTCTCTAGGAAGAATCTACAAAAATTTTGTTTTAGGAGCATCAGTCTTATTTTTGTTTTGTTCTTGTTGGATTGGAGCATTGTTATTTATGGTAGGCTCATTGGTTTTCTTGCTCCTAAGGTTGTATTGACTATGAATTTCATTAATTGAAAAATCATAACCTTTTTTAGAATCGAAGGATTCTCCAGATTCGACTTTGAACTGTTGAAGCTCAAAGAGTTCTTGGTCCTCCTGAGTGAGGAAAATGGTATTGTTTTCATCAATCCCCATAACTATGTTGATGTCTTCCTCCTCCTCAACATTGTTTTGTGAACTTTCTGCAAAGTTTTCTTGGAATGGGGTTCTTATATTCTGATCTGGGGAAGGTTCTTTACCTTTCCTAGAGTTGTTGTTTTTTCTGTAGTTGGGATTCCTGATCTGGGATTGATTCTCCCATTGTGGTTTCCTTTTGATTTGATCTAGTCTCTCAACTAATTTTTCTAATGCTTTGGTAATAAAATCAAATTTACCATCTAAATGTGAAGTTTCTTCTTTTATAGTAACCCTTCTTTCATTTCTCAGTATGGCTTTTTTAGCAAGTATATTGATTTCTACACCTACAACATTTTGTTTCATTTGTTCTAAGGTATCTGCATCCCTTTATCTAAGTTGGTAAGCCATGTCTAAATCAAAAAAATCAGGGAATTTGAGTAACACGGAATACGGAGTGGGTTTAAGGTCTGCAGGAATGGCGTTGTAAACACTATTATATCTGGTGCAAAAGTCTTGGACAGACTCATTTGGGGCTCTCTTAACAACATCAAACTCAGATAGTATTTGCATAGGATTTTCCTTTTTCTCCCATTTATTTAGGAAGGCTCTATGAAATGCAGCTAGGTTTGCTATGCTATTGGCAGCTAAACTCCTAAACCATGTTTTAAATTCTCCAGTTAAGCTTTGTGCGAATAATCTCATTTTGACATCAGCCTCATCTATTTCATAAATTTCCCAGAAATCATTCATTCTAGTTATATGTTGTTGTGCTGTGATCTGTGAAAAATTATCAAACAGTGGAATGTCTTTTTAGTAGTTCTGGGGCATGTCATGGAGATTTTGTGGTAAGACTAAGGGAGCATATCTGGCTGCCATGGCTTGGATTTTTGTTGAACTGGGAGGTACAATAGTAGTGGTAGGGATAGTGTTGGTTACTAGAATGGATGTACTTGAAGAGCTTGGTAAAGGGGATGAAAAAGAAGTAGTATGGCTAGTGGTAGTTGTAATGGGCTGGGTAAATGATGGATATATTACTTTAGGCTGCAACGACAGCTCAAGGATGAATGGATCAGTTGATGAACTAGCAGTGGATTCTGGATATGATGAATATATGATTCTATGGTGAAAAGGTAACTCAGGGCTTATCGGCTCTTGAGGTGAACTGACAGTAGAATCTGTAAATGATGTGGTAGCATACAGAGTAGAATCTGATGCTGGAAAGGTTGTGGTGTATAGTTGGGAAACTAGGGGTTTGAATTGAGACAAAAAATTAGCTAACTTAACAGCTTCTTCAATGTCTTTAATTTTTGTAACATTTACCCTTTTCACTGGACTTTGACTTTCAGGTTTGTCTGATTTAGTAGGAACAAAAATAATTTTGTGTTTTTCACTCACATAAGAAGTAAAAACTAGATCTAAAAAAATTTCCTTTAAATCATATTCATATTTGGTTCTAAACAGAGATTTTTCAAACTTCAAATGAAATTCAATGTCTGATAATCTTACTAATTCTTTGGGTAAAGAATCAACTCTTTTTAGGGGTACTTCAATCTCAGAACTAACAATTTGTTTTTTATTTTTTCCTATTTGGTCTGGATTGTCTACTATATCTGGAGGATTAGGATTAGGGTTGGATCTAGTGTAATAGACTTTCTTGGGAGCCAGAATGTTTATTGGGTAAATACCCACAACCTTTAAACTCAATCTTAAAGTAGAAAAGATATAGTTAAAAAACTTCCTTCAAGATTACACTTAAAATTGGAGAGTGGTTAGTTCCCCAGTATGGTCGCCAGTATATTATCACCCTGGAAATTCTCAGGTTGTGGGATGATGATTTTTGTAGTTAATAAAAACAGGGGTAACCAAGAACCGCTTGTAGAATTCAGGATCTAGCCTTTGTGAGTTTTGGAGAGGGATCTCTCCTAAATATTTAACTTTGTTTTATAATTGGGTTTTAGGCAAGCTATGAGTGGACATTGGAACTTATTTTGAAAGTGTGGTGGGAATAAAAAGTGTTTCAAGGTAAACCAGAGGGATCTACCAGAACATTGGGCTATGGAGTCAATTTTCTAGGCAAGCAGAGCTAGGAAATAAGATTTAAAGATGCAAATGTACTAAGGGCAGGGTAGATGACCTTCAAAGGCTTTGAATAGGCTTTGTTGATGGAATGGGTGAAATCTAAACAAAAGGGCACTTAAGAATCCTTAAGTTACAGAAATGAAGATTTAAGGAGGGAATCAAACAGGGACCTAGAGCAATTAAGAATTCTATAGTTCAGTTATCAAGCAGAAAACATAATAATGCCAACTAGTAAAAAACAGAGAGCTTTTTATCACTAATCCTGTATAAATTCTCCTAGTTGATCATTAAAGATAGAAACACATTAAAATAAATGTATGGTAACTTAAAAAAAAAAAACAATGAAAACAGGAAAAAGACTAGACTTATCTGGTCAGCACAAGAATCCTGAGTTATGATGTCTTTAATTCTCATTTCTAGTCTGCTGCTTTGATAATTGACTCACACCAACTTCAATATATCCAGAAAAATTACTATAGTAGTCTTGATAAATTTTATTCCACCCTGAATACTTTGAAAGATGAAGTATTTATACAAATAATTTGCTTACAAAATATCTCAAAGTTTGAGATAATGTTTCAAGGAAAAATAGGAAATATAACATAAGAAGAGGGACAATAGCAAAACAGTTTGCAAGCTGTTCTCTTTTACAAGGAAATATAGAACTGATTATCCTAATCAAAATGATTTTGTGATGTGCTGGGAGCATTGCTGGCATTGGATGCATTATCTCGTGGAAGATGGCTTGTAGATCACTCCTTCTTTTCACTTTCAATCCTGATACTCTTTATCTTTGATTTTCATTGTTTTACTGCTATAATTGAAAAATAAACAACAGTAACATTCTTTTTTACTGATACTCTTTGACATCTGATACACTTTGAACATGAATTTTTATCCTAAGGTAACAGTAAAATGTGATTTTTTTCATGTGATTTTCCTGCTCTTTTACCTGTCAAATTCACATCAGATCTGTGAATTCTTGGTACTGTTGACCTGTGGGGATCTTTATACTCTTTAATTTTCTATAGCTTTCATCAGCTTCTGTGTACTTAGAAAATTTTGGCTTTACTATGAACATGTGCTTAATTTCATTCTCCAAAAAGAACAAATTCTCAAAATATTGAAGTATTACTTTGCCACTTGGAGATCCTTGTGGCAAAGGATTTTTAGCCTGCTCCTTAGCATGGGTTCTAATTTTCTGGTCATAGTCCTTATGTGGCATTAATTTTTCATTCAGTGCATGAATATCTGGAAGTCCTGCTTCTAGCAGCAAGTCATATTTGGTCTTGAATTTACTGATTGATATGTTCATATTATCACACTTCTTTTCCAGATTGTTCATAATGTTTCTCTTTGTTAGGACCTTTCTGATTTCAAGGATAGCCTTTGTTCTCTCAAGAATTTTCAATTCTTCTAATTCCTCTCTGTTTTTACTATTCAAAAATGATATGAGCTGAATTGCTTGTGGTGGTTTATTGCTAAGTTCCTTCTTTGTTTTATAAATTTCTGCTAAGGAAACTTGTAGTAGATATTTTTGTACATATATTATCTGAATAGAAGGCCATTGTGAGTGAATTCCTTCAGTGATTTTTTTCCATAAATGATTTTTTATGTAGGCAACCTGCTCAGTGAGATTTATCTACTGTTGAAGAATTTTCAGTTGCTCCTATAATTTGCTAGCCCTTTTTTCATGTCCTTTGGAAGTGATTAAGGCATCTCTGTTGGATGCTTCCATATTTTTGATGGTGCCTTATAAAATGATTATCTCTTGATATTTTATGGACATGTCTTCCATAGCTTTGATTATTACAGCTGTTTCCCCTACTGTGTTTATCTGTGATGTCGATGAAGAAGTGGCAGAGATATCTTTAGAAGTAATTGACACTACAGTTGCCAATACTCCTTGCGGTGTGAAATGTTCTGCCAATGTTGAGGGGATAGCTATGCTTACAATTGGGATAACTGTAGGAATGGAAAATTGCTCAGCTTTCTTCAAATTTTCATTTTCTTGCATGAAAGCTTCTACTTGGATTTCCATTTCCTTTATTTGGGCTTTCACATTTAGAACAAGTTGTTTTAATTCATCATTCTCTGTCTTTTGTTGAAGGATTTCCTTTGCCTGGGGATTTTCATTTTGAGGAAATTTCAGTTGTCTCCTGAGAGCTGCTATGTCTTCATTTTTCTATCTGATTATGACCTTTGGCCCTTCAATGTTTGCTGGGTCAGCTCCTGCTTCAATTACTATATCTTCCAATGCTTTGATTGTTAAGCCATTGGCATACAATGATGATTTATCCAATTTCATTTGATTCTGAAGATTTATCAGTGTTTTCTCAAGCTTAATAGAATTCATAGTATTATTGACTATTTTGGAATATAACATCTCTGTATTACTCCTATGGAATTCTCTTTGGTCCAATTCATGGACAGCATCTGCATCAACTTCCAAGTCTGTCTTTGAGTAGCTTACAATTGTTTTTGGATTAGCCACTGTGGGCTTCATAAATGACATTACCAATTTGTTTGAAGAGTAATCAAAAGCTGAGAGGAGTCTATCTTTATTCCCAGGCTTTTCTTTAAGAAACTTGGAGTATTCTTCACTTTTGATTTCTTCATTTTTTTCTTTGATTTTTCTAAACCTGATTTGAAAATCTGTCTCTGTGTTGTCAGGTTCTTTGGAAGAAGAGGGAATATCAACATTTGTTTTTTTTTCAATCATAACAGTGTCTTTCTTCTGTGCTTCAAGTTGGACATTCTGAATCTCCTTGACTGTTTCATTTACAATTAAAGTGGCCTCATCATCAGTTTGATCGCCATTGTTATCTTCAAAATTAATAGCTTTATTCCTTTCTTCATCAGTCAATTTACTCTTCTTACTATATGGAATCCTGAATCTTTTGTCTAGAATAGTTTCTGCTGTGAAACTGCCTTCCTTTCTGCTTCTTATATGAGAAATTTCAGCTTTTTTGTTGACTGTAACCACCTGTTCTTGATCCACTTGTTTATCCTATTCATTGTTTCCCTGTATGCCCTGTGAGTCATCATCAAATAAAGTATTTTCCTCCCATTCAATTTTATTGGCATATTTTTCAATTTGAAGCTTGGAAACATGTAAGAAAGCAGAAAATTTGCATTTAAATCTGATTTGACTTAAAAGACCCCGAGGATCATAATTCCACATAAAGCTATATGGGAATTTGTATTCTTTCAATTTGATATTAATCTCATTTGCTTCTTCTCTGTTGTTAACAATGAATGGCCCAACTTGATTTTTGAGTTTAAACTGAGTCTTTTTCCTGGAGGCCATAAAATTGACTTCATCTGCATTCAAAATTTGCCTCAAATATTCTAGAGCAAAAATCCTTGTAGTCACAAATCTAGGCAGTTTATATGGAGCCAAGAGTGCACCATATACTCTGATCTCTGTGTAGTTCTTATACAAGTACCAATCCACTTTTTTACAACTCTCAGATAGCTGTAAGATCCTCTTAGTTTATTCATTAATTCTAGGGGTTTGTTCCTTATTCAATAAATTCATTGCAGGTACTATAAAAAAGTCATTGAAGTCTGCATATGTGTATTCCCTGCTCCATTTCCTCAAAATTGATGACAAAAATACAACTAAAAGTAAATTCCCTTTTGGATCTAGCTTCTAAAACTCAATGGGAAACTTGTCTTCTTGGTAATACAAAAAGAGATGAAGTAGATATGAAGTATATCTAAAAACGTCTTCTTCTGGCAATCTGGACAATTGGTAGTGCATATTTTCTGCAACAAACTTGATAAAATTGTATACAATGGATGGAGGCTGGCCAGGACTTAAAGTAGACAGAAAACCCAAGATAGAAAAATTAGTGAATTCATCATTGTTATATCCCAGTATAAATTATAGCATGGAGACAATCTACCTTGTTTCACTTGGAAAGTCAAACATATCAAATGGAGGATTGACCTTAGGGATATCAACTTGTGTGGGGCAAAAAGTCTGGAATATGTTAAATCTAGAAGAAAAGTTCAAATCCAAGTAGAGTTGAGTTAAATCCTCTATAGACAATGAAGAAACATTGGGATCATGTTTTAGTTGCAGCATAGAGTTTATGGATTCAGCATTGATATAGAATATGACCTCCCTATCTTTATTGACAATGCATCTCTAGCGTGGAAGATAATAAGATTGATACAATCTGAAAAAATTAGGGGCTGAATGAGTAAGAGGGACAATATACTTTGGCAGATTAGAATCCCACACAGGTACATCCTTGTCACTTTTTTCTACATATTTTCCCAAACACCAGTTATAGACATCCAGTAGGTTGAACTCAACTGAAGGGTCAAATATTCTATAATCAAGATCAACAAAAGCACTATTTTCTTGTGAAGTCACTTGAGGTTGGATAGTTCTAACAACTTTAGTGGAATCAGCAGCGAGTGCTGGGGTGGGTTTATCAAGTTTAAAAGGCTTTGGCTGAGGGATTTTTGCAGAGGCTTTCTTCTGAGGTTTTGGGCCTCCTCCTTTTGGGGTTACTTGCTTCTTAGTCATTTTTAGCTGAACAAAGCATATTTAAACTATTTGCTAAGTTATTTTATGGAAAAAAGGGGGTTTTGAAGGATTCTTCTCACAAAATGGGACTCTGAGCAGGTTCTAGATGATAAAATGATTTTAAATGCTCAAAAGAAGGCTTTGATCAAATTCGGCAGTGAAAAATGATCAGGGAGTGGGTAAAACTTGCTAAAATGGAAAGGAGGGATTCTGGGGAAAATTTGACAGGGTTTCCCCTCTATTTTGGAGGTTTTATACTTCTTAGGATGGACAATTCAATTGAATTTTAAGAAATGTCAATTTAAAAGATGAATTGTCCCTTGAAATTGAAGTTTTTATGGATAGGATTGACGAAAAATACCTTTAAAGGTACAATTGTAGTTGAAGGAGTTGCAGGTGTGCTTTAAGTCTTCAATTCTACTGAATTAGGCTATCAGAGTTTATGAAGGCTCTTTGTGAGTGAATTACAGAGAAAAATGGCTTTTAAAATGGCAACTGTTTCACAAGAGGCTTAAAAATGGCATCGGGAGGCTTTGTAACTGGCTCGCAGTGAAATGTGATGGAAATAAGGCTTTGTGGAGGTTTCGAAGTTTTAAATGTTGAAAATAGGTAAAATTTTATGAAAACCATAAGTTTTAATACATTAAACCAAAGGTCAAATCATAGTTTAAATGCATTAATTGCAGGTACGGTGGGAGAGGTTTTGTAATGGGCTTAGGTGGTTTTCGCGCAGCTTCAAAGCGGTAAGATGAACTTAGTTTTTTGCACGTGATCTAGTTAAATCATGACACGTCAACACAGGGCGGTTTGGGAAAACAACCCATATCGCATGACTTATACAAAACTTCAGTCGGGCACTTAAGTTGCGTGATATAAGATATCGGCCGTTGGGTTTGGCTTTCAAAAGCGAAGGGTCAAGATTTAAGGAAAAGATGTGGGGAAAGTGTTGTGGGTCTAGGGCATCAATTTTTGATCGTTGATCTGATGGGTGGAAGATCAACGATGATCATCAAGCGTGATGGGTGGTGGTGGGGACTGGAGATAGAGATATCGATTTGACTGCGGATTGTCAGATCTTAAGGTTTGATGAATATCCAACGGTTGAAATTTAACACGATGGGAAGGGTAAGTTTATGTAATAGAATTATCACGCTAAACAAGAGCCATTGATTTAAATGAGTTTTGAAGATCGGAGGGTTAGGATTGAGCCTGATGGGAAAAAAGATTTTATTGAGTTTTATATACAAAACAGACTTTTTCCAATGAAAAAAGTGATCGGGAGGGGTTTTAGAAAGGGATTTAACCAAGGTTAATATTTGTAGTGAAGGAATATGCATCGGGGGAAAGGTTAGGTTATATTTTTAACCTTAGGTTAAGGGAGTAGGGAAAAATAAACAAGGGAAAGGGTTATGAAGTTTAGTTTGAACGAAACTTTGGGTTTTCAATATTTTTGTTTTAAACATATATTTAAACATGTTTAATGGTTTTTTGCAATATTTTTATTATATAGTATTTAAATCAAAGTGATTTAACTACCATAGGGGGTGGGATTTTATATAAATGTATATTTTAGCGAAAGGGGTTGTAAGGTGGGTATTTTATTTAAACATGTGGGGATTAGTAACTTTGGCTAAAGTTATAATAAATGGTTTTTTTGGGGCTATTATATAAAAAGGAGTTATATAATATATAAAAGGTTATTTCTATAAGGATTTAATATATAAGTTAAAGTTAATATGAAAATGGGACAAGGTATACTCAAAATTCATAAACATAACCAAGTAAAATGAAATTTAAAAGACAATTTACATCATATTAATCTCATCACTTTAACATTATGATATAATGTAATTTTGAGTGTTTTGTGTTTCCAAATGATGTGGGAAGTTAATCAAAGGGAATTATAATATCTTTAAGTAAAAATGAGGTTTTACTTAGGATTATTCAGGGGAATGAATGGATGAAATGGAGTAATAATGTGATTTTGAGGGATTAATATAGACATTTTACACTTTCAACTGATTAGTCATAGAGCCTTGGGTCCGGTCTTAACAGAAGTCAAGGAAATTTCTTGAACGTTTCTGATTGATAGTTTATAATGTTTAATGGCTATGGGAATGGGAATTTAGTTATTTGCAGCCTTGATGAATGATATTTACATTGATGCTTTTGACCTTCTTCTACCTACCCAACTTACCATGCTAACATTTTTTCTTCCTTTTTAGTAAGGTGCATTTGAGCTAGCAACCTTTACAACATTTATTATTTCTGAAAGAAAATAAAACTATCTAATTCTACACTTATTTCATCCATGAATCCAGATTAAACTGTTGGATTCACTTATTTCTCTACCTAACTACTGAATTGTCATGATTAAACTGTATGACAATTTTTTATTCTCTATCTACAGCAAGTAAAATTGAAACATGACAAGTCAAGATTTACTGTTTAACTCATCATGGACTATGGCATTTATTGACACTTTGCCATAGGAAAAAGGTAAAAGTAGTGGCATTTATACTTGCACACTTTCATTTTTTATTCATTTTTCTTTTGGGGTCTTTTATTTTTTCTAAGTCCTTTGATTTGTCTTTTAGGAATTTTTACCCTCTTTTTGATTTTTTGATTTTTTTGATTTTTTTACAAAATATGTGAATACAACTTGCAGAAGGAAAATTATGAACAAATTTACAAGATTATCAACAGTCAAGTCAAAATTATGAATCCTATATTTATAGGTCACTAACAGGCCCCATGGACTCCTATATATAGAAAGGAGGTTTTTTCATTTGTATCATCCAAGAATTGTTCATTCATGTAATGTATTGGAGGTTTCCCCTTCGAAGTGGCTTATTTCTAAGGCGTTGATATCTCTTTTCTTCGCTTTTTGGAGCTGGTTTCACAAGATTTGGTATCGAAGCTTTGGATTCTATGGTTTCGTCGCATCAAATAGGTCATCATGGAATTTTCGCTATAACTTTTGTCTACGAAGGTTCAGAAGCTGAAATTTTTAGAGCACGAAGCTGAAATCCTAAGGAACATTGTCGCAAAATTTCAGAGCTTGTTTCACAATATTTTTGGAGATATGATCTGTGAAAGTTAGGTATTTTTCAGGCTCCCGAATTTCATCTCAAAGAGGTGATTGTGGGAAAATATTCATAACTCTCTCTCTGAGCATCGGATTGGAATTCTGTAAAAAGTGGCTAGAATTAAAAGGATTGTAGTTTCCTTTTTATCAATTTCAGATCCAAAAGATCAAACAATGACACATGGAAATTTGTATAATTTTTCTCTACTGAACCACTCCATAATTAGGTGATTGTGGTAGATTGGACATAACTTTGTCTTGAAGAATCCAAATCAGTTCAGACCTATGGCATTCGAAAGAGGATTCAGAGGGCTACCGTAGGGAAAATTTTTAGATATTGAAGATACGAAATCAAAGAGATAATTTAGTTTCAATATCGAGCTCCTCAAAAGCAAGAAAAATGTGTGTATTTTTTTCAAATTACATAAGTCTCGTTTGAAACAAATTAGTTTGAATTTATTCCAAGGGCTTATTGAAGAATAGATATCAGTATTGGGTTTTAAAATTCCCCCTAAAAAGAATTCAACACCAATCAAGCCTTCAGAAGGCTCTACTATGACTCATGAAGATGAAGTAACACAACATGAGTGTTGGGCCTTAGTTTTGGTCTTATTTTGCTCAAAGAAACTTATTTATCCATCTATTTTCCATCCATTTTCCATTCATTTATTCCATTTTGACATATATTTGATATCTATTCAGGTATTTAATTTTAATTTTTCAAATTCTAAAGTTTTTATGAAAGTGTGATTTTTAGTGCAAAATTGGCTGATTCAGAAATTCCCGTAATAGCTATATGGTTGATATGGTTGCAGGACACTTGGGCACGAGTTGAATGCATGGATGGACAGCTTGGCAACTAGGACTAAGCCACCTATGCTTAGTTCTAACAGAACAAGCTTTATTAGGCCCATTTAGTTCTAGTCAATCATGACTAGTCATTCAGAAATCCCATAGAAATAGGGCCGTTTTGAGATTCTATGGGATTGACCATATTTCTTGGGATAAGAATAATGAATTCGACTTAGATAGGTGGATGAGAAGTAGATGGGTTTGTTTGAGTAAAAATAGATCAGTTTGTTCATGAGACTTCTTATTTAAAGCCAAAGCTTTGATGGCTTAAGCATGAGGATTATTATTGACTTATATACTTTTATATTGTGACAATTTTGGATTGAGAAGTTAATTTGAAGACTTGTGTTGTTATCAATTTGCTGTTCAATTTTATGGATGTGTGACTGAAGTTGAGCTTCTGATATCATTTATCAAGTGTGCGAGGCAAGGGTGGAAGGGCCCCCATTCCAAGCTAAGTACACTTTCTTGTTAACTAGTTTTATTTCCTTGTAATTTGATGATTGTAGAACTGGTTTTCAAAGCTTTATTTCAGATTGTTTAATGATTCATGCATAGTGATTGATGTCATTAGGTTATAACTTATTCATCACTTTATCAAGTTGGAAAAACAGATGTATCAAGTTGAGCATCCCTTCTATGAAAATGATGAATTAAAGTTGGTTTCTTTTGTTTGTGTGCAAGCAGTTTCTTGTTGAGATTTTTGATATTAAGATGAATGAATTATAATGGAACACTTTACATGTCTCTTAAGTTAAGAGATTCTTTCATTCATAATTTATCCATCTTAAGTTCTTGGTTTTAATCTCTGATTCATTAAGTGGTAATTGAGGTGAAAATGAATTTCTTGAGTCAAGAACCATTTCAATATTATTCCTCTTTTTAAACTAATTGAGTTAGAGTTGTAGAATGTATTACTTTTAGCATATCTTTCAAGGTTGATTATATCTGATCTTCACATATAGTGATCTTGCCTCAAAGCATAAACAACCCGGATTGATAATAAATAATTGTGTTAGTTTAGGTACATAAATTAGCTCAACATTTTGGCGCCGTTGCCGGGGAGGCAAATATCGGCATAGTCAATAGAGAGAAAAAAAAAAAAAAAAAAAACACAAAAACAGTAGTTACACTTATTAGTTATGTTTCTTTATGCCTAGACATAGAGATCCTCATGGTAGATTTATTAAAAACCCCCCAGAAATAGAGATAGGATCATCAAACACCCCAGTTACTGGTAATCCAATCATTGAGGAATTGGCAGAAAAACAAAGAAGTGGACAAAGATTGACTTTGATTGAGAGAAAAACTTTGTTAGCTTGGGAAGCAAAGCAAAAACAATCTTCAACTTCTGGAAAACAAAAAGAAATCATCAAAGGAAAACAAACTTTATTTCCATCCATAAATCCTCCTATCTTTGACCAACCTGAAACTCCACTTAAAATTGAAACAAATCAACCAATGGCAGAAGAAGGACATGGATCTGTTATTCTCACTCCTGAACAACGAGCTCAATATGAAAGACAACAAGCATAATGGAGAAGAAAGAGAGAAGAGGATGCAAAACAAGAAAATGATAGAAAAATAGAAAATGATCAGAAAAGACAAGAAGATGAGACTACCTTTGGCTTTCCAATAATTGACACAAGTGCAATATTAGGAGAAGAAGTGAAAATGAAAAATATTCCACCTTCTGTATTGCCAAATTTTTATGGAATGTCAACAGTAGATCCTGATTCATTTATGTTTGAATTTGATATTCTATGTAGAACATATGGATATACTGATGACATCCATAAACTTCGTCTTTTCCCTGCAACATTAAAAGCAGCAGCCTTGAAATGGTTTATGGGTTTAGGAGAACATACAATAACTTCTTGGGATGATATGAGATCAGTCTTCCTTAAAAAATATCAAACTTATTGCAGATCTAGAGATTCAAAGGAAGATATTTTTAGAATGACACAACAAGAAGATGAAAGTCTAGAAGAATATTTGGAAAGATTTTTGTATAATCTACAGAAATCTAAACAACACTCTTTAAATCAAGAAACCATTCGAACAATCTTTCTCAAGGGTATAAGGGATGAATACCTTGACATCTTGAATGTGATGGGTAAAGGAGATATCTCAAACCTACCATTCGAAGAAATTGTTGACTTATGTCAAAAATATTCTAGAGGAAGAGCAAAAACAGGAAGAAGAGAACTAAGTTCAAAAGCAGCAAAGTCAGCTGCAGGAGGGATAACACGAGCTGAAATAGGAAGTTTATTGGAAAATTTCAAAACAGATCTTTTAAGTACATTAGGGACACAAGTAGATGTGCTAAAGGCAAATAAAAGGAAAGAAGAACAAGACCAAGCTTTAGCAATCTTTTGTCCCAAATGTAGAAACAAACATCCATTAAGAGAATGTCCTTTGGATAGTGTTAAGAGTATTCGGGTTTGTGGTCTTTGTACAGAAAAACATTCCACAGAAAATTGTCTAAAATTGAAAGAATTACAAATGAATTCAATGGAAGAAGTGCCAGGAATGGAAGGTTTTTATTATGTAGCACCACGAAGACCATGGCAACCTAGGATGCCTCAACAAAATCAGCAACAATTCCCTCAACAAAATTACCTTTATCCACCTCAAAATCCTTGGACACCTCCAATGCCATGGCAAGCTTGGCCTCCACAACAATATCCACAACAACCTGCACAAGGTTGGAGGGGATATGGTTATGGAAACCAGCCACCTCAACAATACCAGCAACAATATCAACAGCCATTTACATATCCACAATATCCTCAATCCATACCATTTCAACAACAAAATTCTGCATATCCACAATCCATGCCATATCCGCAGCAGAATCCTCCACCGTTGTTGACCCAACCACAACAGTTGCAGCTACCCACAAATCAACCCGGACCAACTCAATTACCAGCACAACCAATTGCAAATCCGAATAATAAGGTGGACAAAACTGCATACACTGTAGAGGAAGCAACATGTTTTCCCACATATTCAATTCTTCCTCTTAATGAAGTCCATCTAAGGTCTGGAAAAGTGCTTAAAAAGGATTCTCCTCCAATTATAGAAGAACCAACCGAACAAGGAGAATCACCTGAAACATCGCAAACTAAGATACAAATTCAGAAAGGAACAAACATTACAACTCAAACACCACCTTATCCTGAAAGGTTAGTGGAACAACAAAAAGAAATAACCCTTCCTGAATTTGATATTTTAGATGAGTTAAAAAATGCTTATGTAAAAATTCCTTTGTTAAAGGCAATTAAAGAAATACCAATATATGCTAAAACAATAAAGGAATTGTGCATTAAGAAAACTCAGAGAAAGAAGAAGGATCCTACTACAATCCAAGTCATTGGTAAACTAGCAAGTCTCATGTCTACAGAAACCAAAATAGAAAAATATATTGATCCTGGTATCCCTATGCTTACTATATCAATAAATAATTTCTCAGTGCCAAACACATTAATAGACTGGGGAGCAGCTATAAATGTAATGACAATGGAGACCATGAAAAATTTGCATTTGAACAACATTAGATCAACCTCTACAATCTTAGAATTGGCAGACAGATCTAAAGTTGTCCTTGAAGGAATATTGGAAGATATTATAGTCTCTTTGGATTCATGGGAGTATCCTGTTGACTTCCTTATTCTGCAACCAAAATCAAATTTGGGAGGACATCCTCTAATCTTAGGCAGACCATGGTTAGCTACCGCTGATGCCTTTATAGGATGCAAATCAGGAAGCATGATTATTTCACATGGAGAAGAAAGGAAACATATTGCTCTTTATTCACCTACACAGTCAACTTCTTTAGAATCAGTACTTGAAGCTCAAGAAAAACAGCAAACTAAATCAATTTTAAGTATAAATAAATTCTTTGATTTAAGAGAAGAAGAAGAGAATGAAGACTTAATGGATCTTTTCATTTGAGAACCAAGTATTTCAGAGCAGCTTAGAGAAGTGCAATATGAAGCTGCAAATAACCTTTTGAATCAATGTTTTCAGGAAACCTGTACTATTCAAACTTTGCGAAATTCTTTTATAGACATCTTTCCTGTAAACACAATCTCCAATCCAACAATAAAAACAATTGAGGTAAGTCCTGGAAAACATTTAAACATTGGAAATGAGTTGCAATAAGAACAAGAACAAGAGGTAATTGCATTATTACAGAAATATTCAAAAGCTTTTGCCTGGAATTATACTGACATGCAAGGAATCCATCCTAACACATGTGTCCACCACATCTATACAGATGAACAAATTAAACCTGTAAGACAACCTCAAAGACGAATGAATCCTATGATGAAAGAAATAGTGAAAGATGAACTGCAAAAATTGTTAAATGTTGGATTCATCTATCCTATTTCAGATAGTCAATGGGTTTCTCCACTGGTTATTGTTCCAAAGAAAAATGGAAAGTGGAGGGTATGTGTGGATTATCGAGAACTAAATAAAGCTACACTTAAAGATCATTTTCCTCTACCATTTATTGATCAAGTGTTAGACTCATTGGCTGGAAAGAAATTCTTCTCTTTCTTAGATGGGTTTAGCAGGTACAACCAGATTAGAATAGCAACAGAAGACCAAGACAAGACAACATTCACTTGCCCATGGGGAACCTATGCATATAATGTTTTGCCATTCGGTTTATGTAATGCACCTGCAACTTTTCAACGAGCAGTGCTTGCAATTTTTGCTGATATAATCCATGAATGTGTAGAGGTTTACATGGATGACTTTACAGTTTATGGAAACACATATAATGATTGCTTAAATAATCTTGAGAAAGTGTTGAAACGATGCATTGAAACAAATTTGTCATTAAGCAATGAGAAATGCTATATAATGTTGACAGAAGGAATAGTTCTGGGACACCATATTTCTACTTCAGGAATTAAAGTGGATCCAGCAAAAATCCAAGTCCTAGTAACCTTAATGCCTCCTACAACACAGAAAGAGGTAAGAAGTTTCTTAGGCTATGCAGGCTATTATAGACGATTCATTGAAAACTTCAGTAAAATAGCCCAACCTCTGTTTAAATTATTAGCAAAAGATATTGAATTTCACTGGACAAATGATTGTCAAAATGCATTTCAAAATTTAAAAGAAAAATTATCAGTTGCACCCATTCTCCGTGGACCAAATTGGTCTTTGCCATTTCATATATCAACTGATGCATCTGATACCTCAATAGGTGCCTCCCTTGGACAGAAAGAGAACTTGTTCAATTATGCAATATACTTTATAAGCAAGAATCTAACACCTGCAGAATTGAACTATACAGTCACCGAGAAAGAAAAGTTAGCCGTTATACATGCAGTAAACAAATTCAGACATTATATAACAGGATATCAAGTTTTCATTCATACAGATCATTCAGCAATCAAATACTTGATGAATAAACCTATAACCAATGGAAGAGTAACAAGATGGTTACTTCTACTGCAAGAATTTAATATCACAATACAAGACCGGCCAGGCAAGGAAAATCAAGTGGCTGACTTTCTGTCCCGCATACATTCACCTAATGATCCAAATCCAGTTGCAGATAACTTTCCCGATGAACATCTGTTTGCTATCACGGTAAAAACACCATGGTTTGCAGACATGGAAAACTATTTATCTTCTGGAAAGTTACCAAACCAGTTCACTAAAAAGCAAAGACACAAAATTATTAAAGAAAGTTCCAGGTATAGTTGGGTAAATGGTGATTTATTTTATACTGGTCCATATTTGATAATTAGAAAATGTGTGCGAGAAGATGAAATATTAGATATTCTAAAAGCATGTCACGATGAACCATGTGGTGGCCATTTTGCAGATAAACGAACAGCATATAAGGTGCTGCAACTGGGCTACTACTGGCCATCCATCTTCAAAGACTCTAAGAAATATGTCAGGCAATGTGACAGTTGCCAAAGAACAGGGAGACCAATCACAAGAGATGAGATGCCGTTGAAGCCACAAGTCCTCATAGAACCATTTGAGCAATGGGCGCTTGACTTTGTTGGACCCATCAATCCATCATCAAATGGAAAGAAGTACATCTTAGTATGTACAGATTATGTAACCAAGTGGGCAGAGGCTAAAGCAGTGAATAGAGCAACAGAAGATATAGTGGTCAACTTTCTTTTTAAAAAAATCTTTGTCAGATATGGAGTACCTAGACAAATTGTAACAGATCAAGGAACACAATTTACATCAAAACTGGTACGAGATCTAACAGAGAAGTACAAGATCAAACACAGAACATCTACACCATATCATCCTCAAGCAAATGGGCAGGTTGAATCAACAAATAAAGTCCTAGAAAATATCATGACAAAAACAGTAAAGCTGAATAGAAAAGATTGGTCTGAAAAATTACAAGATGCACTATGGGCCTATAGAATTACATGGAAGAATACAACTGGTTTTAGTCCATACCAGTTAGTATATGGAAAAGAGGCCTTATTGCCTATAGAGTTTCAGATACAAACATACAGACTAGCAGCTGAATTAGGACTAGACCTGACAGAAGCACAACGGCAGCGGATCATGGAACTGAATCAGTTAGATGAGCATCGTCAACAAGCCATAGAACATACTACATTGGTGCAACAACAAAGAATGAAGTGGCACGACAGATATATCAAAACAAAGACATTTCGCAAGGGAGATTGGGCATTACTTTTTGACTCCAAGTTCAAAGATTTCAAAGCAAAGTTCACAACACACTGGCTAAGCCCATATGAAATTGATGAAATCTTCGACAATGGAGCAGTAAAAATCAAGACAATTGACCAGGATTCCACCTCCTTTATAGTGAATGGACATAGGCTCAAAGTTTATAATAGGCCTATCAGTAAAGAAGCATTTATGAAACAACTGACAGAAGATACAGAACTGGAAGTCATGGCACACCAAGTTCAGCCATCTTCCAGTCCTGTAGTTGAATAAAAATAAAAAAAATATAATAAAAAAAAATAAAAATAAAAAAAATAATAAAAAAAAAAATAATAAAAAAAAAAAACATAAAAAATAATAATTTGTTTGCTAGTGAAAACCAGGCAACTGGCACTATGCAAACACGAATTCATAGGGGAAAATCAAGGCAACTTGGACTCTATGAATTCCTTTTCTTGTTTTACTGTTCTCACATAATTTCAATACAGGTACTCTCCATCAACAATTGACTTGAGGACAAGTCATATCTTAAACAAGGGGGAGACTTGTATTAGATCTTTAGCTGGAAAGCTGAAGTATAGAAGGAACTTGTATTGTCAGCAGAGGGACCTGAAAAAAGAAATCAATACAGAGGGACCTGAGAGACCTGCCAATGTCAAAACAACATGTGCATATTATGTAAGCAGTGCAGAGGGACCTAAAACAAAGAATCATTACAAAGGGACCTGATTTTCAATTCAAGAACCAAAGCATGAAGAATAAGGAGCAGCAATAAAATTCACTTTTTGATTCATCTACAACATCTGACTTCATTCCACCTGTACAAACATCATCCAGGGAAGTATATGTATAGTCATTTTGTGCTTGAAATTCAAATTTTTCTTAGGAATTTTTAGTTTTTGTTAAGTTAAAGTTAGTACCTGAGGATATTCAATATTCCCTATACATATCCTATATTCATAATTCTCTATACATATCCTATCTTCATAATACCCCTATACATATTCCATTTCATTCATATACATTCCTTATACATATTCCCTATAATCCTAAGTATTTTTCTTTTTGAGCAAAAAGACCAAGCTAGGACAACTTTCTCCACCTGCATACACAAATCAAGCATTAGTATGGTGATGATTTTAAACATGACCTAAGATGGTCATTTTAAAATCATAAAGATATGCATAAAAGGCAAAACAAATAATGCGCTATACAAAAACTATATACCATAAGTGTAAACAAGGAATGCGTTAAAAACCATCTATATAAGAATTGAGCGCAAAGGATATAAGGTTAATACGCATAAGAGATAAGGTTAATGGCATATAATTAACGCGCATATGGTATAAACATAAGAAAAGGTATATGGCGCATAAAAAATGAAGGACGAGCATGATGGTTATGATCTGGTTGACAGGCTTGACAGGGTATGGTATAATGATTATTGCATAGCAGGAATATCATTACACGTATGAACGCACGGCAGAGGTAATAAGTTCATGCAGAAGGTGGCAATGATACGGGTATATAATTCAAAGTGAAATGCGTTGATGGTAATGAAACGTGCATATCATAGCACACGACAATGGAAATCAACACGACAATGGAAATTAGCGTGCACGGTGGTGTGATAACACAGCCATGTAATTCAAACATAGCGTGCACGGTGGTGTGATAACACAGCCATGTCATTCAAACATAGCGTGCGCAGGTGGTGGTGTACGTGTATATAATTTAAACATAACACAAGGCGGTGGTATCCTCATGACACAGTCGGTCGACTGGTCAAAGAGGACAGCCATACCAACCTCACATCATAACGCCAACAGGCATGGTACAACCATGAACTCGGTAAATTCATGACCGTTTCAACCTCATTCCTCATTGCCAGAGCTCAGAAGGAAGGCGTTCTGAAACAAAACATCAATCCGGAGAGAAGAGAAGGCGTTTTGAAGCAGCGGAATAGTGAAAATCGCTCTGGGGAAAGCAAGAAGGCGGATTTAAGGAAAGAAATCGCTCCGGGTTCGACGATCAGAGATCACAGATTTCCAGGATTGAGTCAGGTAACAGTGAAGTTCATTAACACTCAGTGATTATGGAATATTGTTTGACATTAACTTTTGGATCCTGTGTTTTGACACCAGCTCAGTTAACCGAAACAATAGGGATTTGGAGCGCCCGGTTACACTCCACGCGCTCGTTGACAGTCAGGTAACTTCAAACCCGTGATTATCTCCAGATCGACAGCACTTAAGGATTGTTGATAGATTTTGATGCGCAGCATTTTGAGGAAAATTCGTTGCATGAGTAACACGTTTTAATTGAAGTAGTATGGTGGAGGGTTGTTGAATTGCGCACTAAGCCGTGTTCCTCTGAGTGAACTATGCGCACCAATATTTTCACAAACAGTTAGCGTGTAAACGAAAAAACGCCATAAAACATTTGCTGCCACTGCGTTTTGTTTTGACAGGGATCGAATGCCTAATGGTCACATTGAATTATGGTTGAAAAAGAGAGTCGGGTTCGCTGAAGCCGTGTTGAGGCCGAGAGCTTGTTGCATAGTTGCATTTTTATGATGAGTCTGCACGCAATTTTTTGCAAACACCTTTGCTTAAGTCGAAAACAGTGCGAAAATTTCGATTAGGCCGAGAGCACTCTTTAATTTTTTATTTTTATATATACACAAGTAAATCATGTTTGTGTGATTTGTGATACTGTGTGTGTATTTAATTTAAAAAATAGAGACCAGTGTATTAACAGAAGTATACAGGTGTTGCTTGTATTCAACAGGGAATTCAGAGAGTGCTATTGCAAGGGAATATATCAGAGGTTAAAAGTGCAGAGTTGAGTTGAGTCAGAAGAGGAAGGTAAGCTTCTTTGCTTACTGAATTTCATTTAAAAAAAAAACGATAGTCATAATTTTTATTAAAATGAAGTTAGTAACAGCAGAGGCCTACATTGATTGGTTTACAGAAACAATGACAAACAGGGTAGAGCCAAAATTTCAAATAGAAAGCTGGGGAAAAGAGACTATAGAAAAAATTTATCAGGCAGGGATGATAGGCTTCTTACAGAAATTTAATAGCCATTCTGAGGAGATAACCAAAGATTTTATAAAGAATTTCAATCAAGACCAGACTCGAGTAGGAGAAATCATTGTTCCGGTAACCCAAGAATACTTGTCCAAAGCCTTAGATTTGCCAATGTTAGGAGAGAAGTATTACAAAGGGCTACACTTCAAGGAGAAAGCATGGACTTTCTTCCTTGAGAAAAACTGGAAGGGAACATTTGATAGGACAAAAGGTATACCCAGGGAATGGTTTAATGAGCCATGGAGAGAATTGGTCTTGATTATTCAAAAGTTTTTGACTTGTGACCGAGGATATAGTGTTGCCCATTTATATCATGTTAAACTTCTACAGCAAATTAAGGGGGAAGATAAGATTAATTTACCTTATTTCCTATATAAAAGCCTCTTAAGAATGATTGAAACCGCAAGACATGAAAACAGGCTTAAGGCAGGACAAATGTATCATCAAGGATTGATTAAAATCCTAGTTGAGTATCAAGTAAGATTGCAGGGCATAGTGTGGAGAGAATTCATGGTTAAAAATCATTTTACTGAACAGATTACAGAGGTGCAAGAGAAAACAGAGCAGGAAAGTAAAGGAGTGATGAATTCACCCTTGTATCCTAGAACAAGAGCCAAACAGCAAAATAACATGGCCATGGATTATGAAATATCTGTGATGTCTATTCCCAAAAGATTTACAAATAAAAGTCCCATCAATTTAGACGGGGAAGAAGAAACATATTTTCCAAGACCACAAGAAGAAAATAACATTCCACAAGAAGAATTTGATAGGGATTCTGCCTATGATGATGAAGCAGCTGCATCATTAATGAAAACAACTCAGAATTTTGAAAAAGAAATTAATGATGGGAAAATCAGGGATTTAACTGATCAATTAGAAATTAGTAAAATTGTGGAAAAACAGTTAAAAGAGGAGAACAAAGCAAACAGGAAAGAAAATGCTAAATTGATCAAAACAAATGAAAAATTGAAAGAAGAGTTGGGGAGATTGAAAAGGAAGAATGATCTAATTTCTAAACAAGCATTTAGATGGTTGAAGGAAAAGAACATGTGGCAGGCCAAGTATGAAAAGCAGAAGGTTAAAGCATCTTTGTTTAAAGAACGACATGACACAGGTTTAGATTGTTTGGCAAGGGCAGCACAACAGGAAGCATCAACAGGTACAACATCTACTTCAGAAAGAAGAAGGTCAAAGAGGAACAGGCAAGCATGGGGACATGCTTGATGATAAGCAAGGGAGAGATGTTGGGCCTTAGTTTTGGTCTTATTTTGCTCAAAAAAACTTACTAATCCATCTATTTTCCATCCATTTTCCATTCATTTATTCCATTTTGACATATATTTGATATCTATTCAGGTATTTAATTTTAATTTTTCAAATTCTAAAGTTTTTATGAAAGTTTGATTTTTAGTGCAAAATTGGCTGATTCAGAAATTCCCGTAATAGCTATATGGTTGATATGGTTGCAGGACACTTGAGCACGAGTTGAATGCATGGATGGACAGCTTGGCAACTAGGACTAAGCCACCTATGCTTAGTTCGAACAGAACAAGTTTTATTAGGCCCATTTAGTTCTAGTCAATCATGACTAGTCATTCAGAAATCCCATAGAAATAGGGCAGTT
Source organism: Pinus albicaulis (assembly GCA_034641835.2). NCBI lineage: Eukaryota > Viridiplantae > Streptophyta > Pinopsida > Pinales > Pinaceae > Pinus > Pinus albicaulis. The sequence goes on from CM076575.1 coordinate 942,552,343, forward strand.
TTGAGATTCTATGGGATTGACCATATTTCTTGGGATAAGAATAATGAATTCGACTTAGATAGGTGGATGAGAAGTAGATGGGTATGTTTGAGTAAAAATAGATCAGTTTGTTCATGAGACTTCTTATTTAAAGCCAAAGCTTTGATGGCTGAGGTATTAGGATTATTATTGACTTATATACTTTTATATTGTGACAATTTTGGATTGAGAAGTTAATTTGAAGACTTGTGCTATTATCAATTTGCTGTTCAATGTTATGGATGTGTGACTGAAGTTAAGCTTCTGAGATCATTTATCAAGTGTGCAAGGCAAGGGTGGAAGGGCCCCCCATTCCAAGCTAAGTACACTTTCTTGTTAACTAGTTTTATTTCCTTGTAATTTGATGATTGTAGAACTGGTTTTCAAAGCTTTATTTCAGATTGTTTAATGATTCATGCATAGTGATTGATGTCATTAGTTTATAACTTATTCATCACTTTATCAATTTGGAAAAACAGATGTATCAAGTTGAGCATCCCTTCTATGAAAATGATGAATTAAAGTTGGTTTCTTTTGGTTGTGTGCAAGCAGTTTCTTGTTGAGATTTTTGATATTAAGATGAATGAATTATAATGGAACACTTTACATGTCTCTTAAGTTAAGAGCTTCTTTCATTCACAATTTATCCATCTTAAGTTCTTGGTTTTAATCTCTGATTCATTAAGTGGTAATTGAGGTGAAAATGAATTTCTTGAGTCAAGAACCATTTCAATATTATTCCTCTTTTTAAACTAATTGAGTTAGAATTGTAGAATGTATTACTTTCAGCATATCTTTCAAGGTTGATTATATCTGATCTTCACATATAGTGATCTTGCCTCAAAGCATAAACGACCCGGATTGATAATAAATAATTGTGTTAGTTTAGGTACATAAATTAGCTCAACAATGAGATATCAAAATTACAAGAGTAAGTCCACCAAATTTCTCTATCGCAAAGAGAAAAAAAAAATGAAATGGAAGTTTTGAAGAAAGGTGTGGAAACTAAGATCGATGGTTTGAAGAAAGGCATGGAAGCTAAGATGAATGGTTTGGAAGCTAAGATGGATGACATGGAAGTGGGCATGTAAGCTAAGATCGATGAAAAAATGAAAGACAACATGGAAAACATGAAGATTGATCTAAAAGTAGACATCGAAGGTTTGGAAAAGTTGATACAAGAAATGTTTCCTAATGGCAAAAATATAGTAGAGGAAACTCATGATGGGAACAAAATAAATGTTAATCGTGATTTCATAAACTCTAATGTTGGATGGAATAACCACCATATTCCAAAGATGAATATGAGGAATTTTGATGGCAAGGACCCCGTAAAATGGATACTACATATGGAGCAATATTTTGATCTTGATAATGTGAAAAACACACAAAAGGTATGCATTGCAACTTTACATTTAGAACAAAATACATTTGTATGGTATCGATGGATTTTCTTCCGTAAAAAAATTGTCACTTGGTCAATTTTTACGGAGGAAATGATATCACATTATGAGGATACAAAGAGCAACACCTTCTTTAGCCATTTGATAAATATCAAACAAAAGGGTTCAATGGCGGAGCACATTGAGGACTTCCAAAATTTGAATATAAGGGTAACTAATATTCCAGAGGAACACATGATTGTTGTTTTCATAGGGACTTTAAATGATAACATCCAACATGAATTTCACGTTTGGGAACCTGATTCATTAGATAAGGCATTAAGGTCGGCAACACAAATTGAATGTAAAATTATGGCGACAAGGAAGCCTACCACTCACATATATAAATATGGAAGTGTTGCTACTCCTAGACTTCGACAACCTACAAGGTTGACACCACAACAATTGGAAGAAAAAAGAGCGAAAGGGCTTTGATACAGTTGTGATAGCAAATACACTGAAGGTCATAAGTGCACTGAGAAGAAATTATTTTACATAGATTGTGAAGAGGAAGAAGAAAATGAATAAGAAACTTCAAAAGTAGAGGATATACACCAGGAAGAAACTCTAGAAGAAGAAGAAATGAGTCCAACCATATCATGTAATGCATTGGCAGGAATTACCACTCCTCAAACTCTCAAGATAGAAGGACATATCAAGAAGAAAAAGGTAATAGTGTTGATTGATTTGGGTAGTACCCATAATTTTATTCATTGTAAGGTAGCCAAGGAATTAAATTGTTTCCTATATCCAAAGAAAGAATGTCAAGTGATGGTTGAAAATGGAGGAACTATAAATTTCTCTGGAAAATGCCATAATATCAAGCTATCCATGGGGGAATACGTATTTAATAGTACAATTCTTTCCATCACAATGGGAGGTGTTGATGTTGTACTAGGAGTATAATGGTTACAATCGTTGGGGGCAGTAGCTTTTAATTTTCAAGAAATTTTCTTGAAATTTTTTTCGGAAGGAAAGGAAATTGAATTATGGGGTATCGTAGGGAAGCCAGGAAAGATAATAAGATCTAATGTCATGACAAATTTTTTGAAGAAAGAAAAACGGGGTGTAATTGCACAATTATGCTCACTAGAAGTTCTAACATCAAAATCATCTATTTCTCTAGATCTCCAAAAAGTCTTGGACAATCATTCCAAGGTGTTTGATACTCCGAAAGGACTCCCACCTATTTGTGATCATGATCATGCTATTCATTTGATTCTAGGAAGTGTTCCTCCAAACATCAAGCCTTAAAGATATCCATATGTCCAAAAGAGTGAAATTGAAAGTATGATTGCAGAAATGTTAGAGGCGAGTATTATTCAACCTAGTCAAAGTTCTTTCTCTGCTCCAGCAATGTTGGTGCACAAGAAATATGGATCATGGTGCATGTGTCCAGATTATAGGGAGCTCAATAAGCTCACTATTAAAGATAAATTTCCCATTCCTATGATTGATGAATTATTGGATGAATTACATGGAGAAATTTATTTTACCAAGTTGGATCTTCATTCAGGATGTCATCAAATTAGAATGAAGATTGAAGATATTCCAAAAACAACATTTCAAACTCATGAGGGTCATTATGAATTTTTGGTCATGCATTTTGGCCTTACCAATGCACCTTCTACATTTCAAGGGTTGATGAATTCCATTTTCAAACCATTCCTTAGAAAATGTGTGCTAGTATTTTTTGATGATATACTAATCTACAGTAGGTCTTGGAAGGATCATGTTCTACATGTTGACCGGGTGCTCAAACTATTGGAGGAGAAACAATTATACGAAAAAACATCCAAATTTTTCTTTGGAGTACAAGAGGTTGAATATCTGGGTCATATCGTATCTCACGAGGGTGTTAAGGTAGACCCTAACAAAATTAAAGCCATTAAGGAATGGAAAGTCCCCGCAACCATGAAGCAGTTGCACGGATTTCTTGGGTTAACAGGGTATTATCGCAAGTTTTTTAAGAATTATGGGAGAATATTAGCACCTCTAAAAACATTATTGAAGAAAGATGCATTTTCATGGACTCCTAAAGCAACTAAGGCCTTTGAACATCTTAAAGAGGCAATGCACCTAGCATGAGTCTTAGCTACGCCAGACTTCACAAAAACCTTTATTGTGGAATGTGATGCCTCAGGAAATGGAATTGGTGTTGTTTTAATGCAAGAAGACCATTGATTTTGAAAGTCGTTCAATCAAAGGAAAGTATTTACAAAAGGCTATTTATGAGAAGGAAATGTTGGCAATACTACATGCACTAAAGAAATGGAGACCTTACCTAATGGGAAGACACTTCAAGGTAAAAACTGATCATGATAGTCTTAAACACTTTTTAGAACAAAGACTATCTTCAGAAGAGCAGCAAAAATGGGTCACAAAGATGTTGGGTTATGACTTTGAAATCATCTACAAAAAAGGGAAGCTAAATGTTGTTGCAGATGCACTCTCAAGAAAGGATGAAGAGGTGGAAGCATTGCTTTGTGCCATTTCAATTATCCAACTAGATTGGATAACCGAAGCAAGGGATGAATGGAAGAAGGATGAATAAGTGTGGACTCTCATTCAAAAGTTGCAGCAAGATCCTAGTACATCTGATACATTTAGTTGGAAAAATGATTCCTTATGGTACAAAGATCTCTTATATATTTGTAAGAATTCCCAACTAAAACAAAAGATTCTTCTGGAATTGCACACTTCTCCTTTAGGAGGACACTCAGGATTTTTAAAAACTTACCACAGGGTGAAGAAAGAATTTTTTTGAGATGGCCTTAAATCTGATATTCGAAAGTTTGTGGCGGAATGTTTGGTTTGCCAGCAGAATAAAGTGGAAACAATTAAGACCCCAGGACTTCTACAACCTTTATCCATCCCAAGTCAACGTTGGGAGGAGATTTCAATGGATTTTATCACAGGTTTACCTAAGTCCGAAGGAAAGAGTGTCATCATGGTGGTAGTTGATAGACTTACCAAGTATGCACACTTTTGTGCATTATCTCATCCCTTTAAAGCAAGTACAGTTGCTACTACATTTATGGACAGAATTCAAAAGCTACATGGAAGCCCAAGGGTTATTGTGAGCGACAGAGATCCCATTTTTACTGGAAATTTTTGGACGGAGTTATTTTCTTGTTTGGGTACTCAATTAGCTCATAGCTCATCTTATCATCTTCAATCCGATGGTCAAACTGAGATAGTAAATAAATGTTTGGAAGGATATCTTCGTTGTTTTGTATCTGATAAACAAACACAATGGGTCAAGTGGTTACCTCTCGCTGAATGGTGGTATAACACTACCTTCCATACTACAACAAAAATGACCCCATTTATGGCACTTTATGGATATCATCCACCATCCATCACATCATCTTTAAGAGAAAATTCGAAGGTTCAAGCAGTGGAAGATCACATCGAGCATCAACAAGAAGTTCTCAAACTCTTAAAGGATAACCTGAATTTGGCACAAAATCGAATGAAACAACAGGCATATCAACATCGCAGCGAGAGAAGTTTTGATGTAGGAGATTGGGTATTTTTACGGCTACAACCATACAAACAAATGTCCCTCAAGAAATCTAAGAAGGATAATAAATTATCACCAAAGTACTATGGTCCTTACAAGGTGTTGCAAAATATTGGTACTATGGCATACAAATTGGAGCTTCCTGCTTCTTCGCGAGTACATCCAGTTTTCCATGTTTCATGCTTAAAGAAGGTTATAGGAGAAAATCTTCCAGTTCAAACAATATTGCCAGAACTCGATGAGGAAGGAAAAATCATATTGGAACCAGAAGCGGTCATGGAAACAAGAACTCGACAACTACGGAATCGATCAATTTCAGAGTATCTCATCAAGTGGAAGAACTTACCCACTGAAGATTCTACATGGGAGGATGATAATTTTATACAGAAGCACCCAGAGCTACTCAAGCATTTAGGACAACACTTTTTTGAAGGAGAGGGGCATGTTAGGTCCCTATATTACTAGTATAGTCCCTTATAGTTGTTAGTGTAACCCCCTTATTGTTATTATTGTACCCTTGTAACCCCCATATTGTTATTATTGTGCCCTTAAATTATTATTGTTAGGTCGGCTAGGATTAGATTGTGGCCCCACTAGGATTACATTATGGCCCCATGGACTCCTATATATAGAAAGGAGGTTTTGTAAATTGTATCATCCAAGAATTGTTTATTCATGTAATGTATTGGAGTTTCCCCACTCAAAGTGGCTTATTTCTAAGGCGTTGATATCTCTTTTCTTCTCTTTTTGGAGCTGGTTTCACAACATTAAGTCTAGTTAGTCATTTTTTCCTCCAAGAACAAGTCAGTCCTACCAAGGAGAAGTTGGCCCAGAAGATACCTATTCGACCCCTTGATAAGAGTATATATAGACGAAAATTTGATTCATTTAGTAGAACACTTCACAAGTTTTATCTACAACAAGAAGAAGAAAGAAAGAAGAGTAAAGGAAAAGAAGACATTAAAAAATTCAAATAATAAGAGAATATTTTTGTGCTTGCTCTCTTTCACACATGAAAAAATAGGGTTTTTACAGTTGTTGGTAGGTCAAAAATTGCAGGTCCAAAAATCAGACATGAGGTAGAGTGTCGAAAGTTTGACTAGAGCAGAATTTTGGAGGTTTGAATTTTGTTTACTTTCAGGACTTTGACTTGCTTAAGGAAGGACTTGTTGGAGGTCTGACCTAGTGCTTGGAATAGGTATTGACTTTGGTATTGGGTCTTGGATTTTTCAATTTATGTGGTTCTATAAGAAGAGAAGAGATTTTTTTTGGTTTTCCCTTTGGAGGGGTTTTTCCCTGGCTTGGAGCCTCCATATTATGTCCATTCTCTTTTATGATATTCATGGTTTATGGTATTGATAAATATTTGATGAAAAAAATATAACAAAGGATAATAAGAAGTTAATATAAGTTCACAAACAATTATTAAGGAAGGATAATTGTTTTAATTGTTGCCCTACTTGATTCTTTAATACTCGGAACACAGAAAGTGGAAACACAGATACCCATGGATACATAAACACTTTTGCGATAGTGATTTTTATTTTCACAATTTCTCAGGTATCTAGATCAACTTCCTTGCACTAGGACTCTTGACCAACAATATTTCTAGTAGTGGAATTCCTCAAAACAATGATCTATGATTGGTGTACCATGCTCTTGTATAACATGAAGATCTAATTAGTGACATGTAAATAGGGCCAAATGAATAATTTTGGTTATGGCCATATTCCATGCTCAATTTATTTTATAAAATTCCGACCTTATGACCATGTGTAACACCCCAAATCAGTTATTTGAGAGAGCCCCGAATGGGGAGGTGATCAGAGATGATGGGAAGACTTGGAGGAGGCCAAGTCACTTAAGCTACCTTTGAAAAGGTACTCTAGTGGTGGTATCAACAAGTCATATGTATAGAGGATTACCCCAACACAAAAATATACTTCTGAGGGGATCCAGATCTAATACTTCCTAAGGATGTTGTGTTGGGTGATATTGGTAAGGTTTTATGATTTTGATATATCTATATATATATATATATATATATATATAATTTTTAAGAGATTTTCAAGAAATTAGAGTCCTTTTTTGTGGAACAAAAGTACTAATAAAAATTAGTGATGATGATACAAATTTTGGACCAGTGAGACTAGAGGGAATGCCGAGGCATAGGCATCAAGGCAGGGATGCCAAGGGAGAAAAAAATGAGTTTTAGAGAGTTATTATTGCCTTATTTTGGGCTGGCCCAGGTTCAATATATATTGCGCACCAAAAAAACCCTTGATCACTGGCCTTTTCGGCAATGACCTGCAAGTAGATCACAACCTCACCCATAGTGACTATGGGAGGATGTAGGACCAGGTTTCTGCAACCTTGAAGGCCTAGGGGATGTGGTATTATTATGTTATCTTATTCTTAGCACTTATAAATAACTTTGGCACATTAGATTAACCACTTAAAAATTCCATATAAAGCCATAAACCATTACTGTGTTGAAGTAAATTGCAACTGTAATACTCCTATTCTACAACAGATAATCAGAAAATATACACATCAATCACATAATAACACCAAATTAAAATCCACAAGGGATGTTTATTAATATAATTAATCTTTGACAACAACCAATTCTTGGAATGCACACTAAGCTACAGGCTGTCTATGCACTCAACTTCAGACTCTTCTCCAGGACTCTGTGCACTCACCTGCAGAGCCTATCCTTCGCTACTAAATTACAGATCACAATAATTCATCCCTAACTATGTGATTGATTTGATTGATGATTCTCTTCTTATTATTTTACCCTATATATACTATTACATTGTAGGATTACATCGTCAAAATACCATGGAATCATTAAAACAATAAACTATGGTCCCAAAAAAATTGATCTCTTACAAAATCTTGTGATTTTACAAAAAGGAAGGGCTTAAACCCGCCCCAAATACCTTACGACACCATGTGGTCTACTTAATTCTCCAAAATGTGCTCTATTGTACGCTCCATTGCACGCTCCTCCCCACAAACTATGGAGTCTTTGCCAAAATCTAGGCTAAGTTGGGTTGCGCCCAACAGGACCCCAATACTCACATGCGACTTGTCCCGATTCGCTCAACTGATTTTACTCTGATCTTTGCTACAATGATTTTGTAGGTGTTGTTGAAATGCTGCAAAATGTCTGTGATCTTCTCCTCTTCGCTGCCCACTTCTTGTAACAGTGATTATGTTGTTGGATCCATAACCTTCTGCATCACTACCTGCTCTATCTGTCGAAGTTCTTGAAGCTTCTCATCCACTACTTGGGACAGTTGGAGAGCCTCATTCTACCATGGCTGAGTTCTCTCTATCATAATATGCTCTTCCTTAACATAGTTACCGATCAAACTAGAACTATTACCTCAAAACGGTAACTCTAGCCCAAAAAGACTAAAAAAACCTAAAAAAACACCCCAAAAATGAAAAGTGTGTATTCTAGAATGAATTTGTTTTTTTCTTAGGGTTAATTTTCAACATTTTTTTAAATTATGCTAAAAAAAAAAATTGTTTCTTGAAAAAAGGATTGAAAAAACACCCTTGAAACAAAACGAGTTGATGTTGGAATAACAAAAAAAAAACCGTGTCCCAATTTTGACACATTTTAAAAATGGAATTAAGGAAAAAATATTAGGACATTGAAAAATCATAAAATTCTAAAAATTTTGATACATGGTGTTAAAGATAAAAATATCATGTCTGGAGGCCTCATCATTTCCAACAATTTTCATCCATCTTGTTAAAGATAAAATATCTTGACTCTAAAAAACCCTAAAATTGTAATTGTTTTCAACCATAACATTAAAGATAAAATATCGTAGTGTATAAAAACCTTAATGACAAGTTTTAAATCTCAAGTTTTCAACATACTTGGACCATGAAATTATGGAGAAATTATATGACTTAAACAATTTTTAAAAATGAACAAGTAAATGAAATATTTATTATTCCAAGAGTAATTTTATTTTAAAGGATAAAAATATATCTCTTTTCAAATCTTAGCCTAAAACAACTTTAAATCTAATTGCAACCAAAACCTAAAAATCAACCATCAAAACAAAGTGTCCCATTTCAATGAGGCATAAAAAATTTTAAATTTTTAAATGTATCTTATACCAAATGGTAACAATACATAATATCATGGCAATATCATTGGATAACCTAAAATTCAACATTAATTTATATTTTTGTTTATACTTTTAATAAAAATATCAACATTGGTATATTGAATATAACATAAATTATTTTTGTAATTCATTGTTGTGTTGTGGATATTCTAAAGAGATGAATTCTTCATAATTAAAACATACAACAAACATAGAATTGTCTCATAACTTCATGAAAGATCATATGGAAGTCAAAATGTTTATTCCAAGTTACCATGCAAACATCAATTACATAAAAATGTCTTAGACAGTTATTCAAAATTAGCCAAAGGTTCTTTCACATTATCGGAACCTACATCTTCAGATGAATGACTCGATGAAAATGAAGATGATCCATATTATTCTCTTTCATCAACTAGTGCTCCATCTGAGTCAACATGCATGCCCACCATTTCAGAGTTCAAAAGTCTTCTAGATCTATGACTACATTCAGAAAAGTCCCATCTCAGCTGTATTTGTTCTGGTAGCAATTTCTTCAAAATATTTATGGTCTTCAACCGAAGAGTTCCTCTCTTTGTCAAATTGAATTCATACACAAGTATGTCAACATCCTCCAATTTTAAGACATCTGTGCGTGTTCCCTTTCTTTTTCTCTTTTTTCCAATTTGTTTTTCAACTACCATCTCTGGCTTGTATACACCATTGAAAGGGTGGGTACTTGTGGCATACCAATGTACATCAACAACTATAATATCTTAATTTTCATTAATGACCTTTATAACCTTGGAAATCCATAATGGATAGCCAAGTGGATCTTCATCTACTAACACTGCTATCATGCAACCCTCCTTAACATTCTGCATAGAACCCCTATAAAGGTCTTCCATGGCTTCATGTTGTGCACGTGATATTCTAGAACCAATATAGTTTTCTCTTTCCTCTACCTATGGAGAATTAATAATAGCTTGAGACTGTTGTTGTTCAGCAATGTGTGTTTCCTCATGTTCATTTGGCATATTTTGTGGCCAAAAAAATGGAGTCTTCAAAAGCGTATCCTCATTTATTGATCTTGAAATCATATCACTTTGATTATTGAAAAAAGACTCCCACCAAACTGAATCAGCAACATCAAAGTACTCATATGTATATCTAATACATCTTTTAATTTCCTCCAGACATTCAGAATACTTAATGTCTCTCTTATGCCTTCGTGCATTATGGAGCTCAACAATTGACTGTAATAACAATATCTTTGATGAAAATATTGAACGCTCTAGAATGAACTTCAAAAATTCTAAACCTGATAATGGCCCCCATTTTGTAGCAGTTGAATACTTCTTGCCCCATATAATTTTTATCCCATCATTTTTTTTATATGAAATTGATGTTGGAAGCTAATGTCGTTAAGTTTTTCAATGCATTTTTCCTCACCATACGATCCCAAAATAAACCTTCACATGTTAATAGTTTCTTCCAACACATGAAAACAATCTCTAGAATGTAGGATTTATTAATAAATTCAATTAATGATGGCAGGGTCTCAACACATTTCCTCCTCAATGTTACTGAACATTTGATCAATATGGTCATGAGTATGCCCAACAAGAATGAAACCAACCTTTATATTTTTAAAAATTCCCAATTCAACGAGCATGTTTAGATACCCAAAAATAACTTATTTTTTGTTTTCACAGCTTGTGTTGTCTAATTGTACATACAGAACTTCATGGAGAATACCAGACCAATGAGTAACCACATCATGGATTATAGTTATGGTTAGATTTGCATCATTATGAATATTTGGAGCTGTGAATTAAACCCTTGGAAGCATCTTCTCATTAAAGACCATACAACCAACCAAGTGAAACTAAATGAAATTTTCCTCCTATAATTTTTTTGGCCTGCAGACAAAATGTGGAAGAAGTGTTATTTTGGTCCATACCATCAATTATCAAACCCAAATATTTATTTGGATTATCATAACACTTCTTTCGATGTTTATACAATTTTTGTCTTTCTCTTGTTTGATGATTGTGATGCTCTTGAAGTTCTTTGACAACAGAATTTGTACATAAAATAAAAGAAACATATGAATAAATATATTTTCATAGTTGATAACTATCCAACTTTTAAAAATAATGTTTTGAACGCATACCTCTTTCTTCCCCTTGACATTTATCTCTTTTTGCTTTAAGAGAAGCACATGTGCTGCAAACCCCCATCCTTGTCTTCTTAGGAATACGGACATTGCTGAATTTGTTATTCCATACCCTTGTAAAATATGAATATGTAATAAAATTACCAACTCCTTTAGTAGATTCTGCATAATCTTTGTATAAGTTGAATATTTCTCGTATCGAGAAATTATTTGAAATATGTATTGTGTCTTTATTTGGCATACACTCTCCATGATTTGAAAATAATACTTTCATCCATGAAATAGTAATATTTGCTAACGGTCCAACCTCTCGTTTATAAGGTACTTCTGAATAATATGTGGGATCATTTTCCATTTTTTCGTGGATTCTTGAAAAACGACAATTAAAAATTGAATGCAACATTTTGAAAGCCTTTCTGCAAAGCAATACATTCCCAATATGATAATCATAACCTACTAGTGTAGATTGCATGCAACCCACTAAATATGAATTTTGCATGCTTTTATTCATTGACACATATCTTTTCCTTTTCTCCAAAGCAAAGTTGAAATCAATATGTTTAAAGAAATCCCTTTGACAACATTCCCTTAAAATCAAATGAATGACATAAATTATTTTTGTGAGATATGTTGTCCTCACCCTTGTACTAGACTGTTTTGGATTGATATGAAAAGGTCTACTCCTACTCCTAGTTACAATATTTGCTTGCAACGGCTTCATCATCCCATTATCCTTTGTAGAAATAGTTTCATCACCATTAGGAGGAATATTGTCCGCACTATCATCATTCTCAACATAGTTAAGAAATTCATCAACATCATTGCTTGGAAAATATTCATTACCATCCTCACTTGAAGAAAACATTTCACAAGAATCATTTGTTCTTTTGTAACCCTGACTCAGACGAAATTCTTCATTATATTGATCCATGCTTTTGAATTATTCACTTGGAGGATTCAATTCTTCATCACCATGAGTGTCTTTGAAACAAACACTTAGAGAAAATGCATTATTCAAATCTGTGCTTCTAAAATTATCATTTGCAAGAAACTTTTCATCCTCCCCTTCCTCAGCGGTGCTCTCATAATCCTTGGGATTAGGCCTAAGTAGAAGCATTGAATCTGTATTGACTAGAATTTATTCATCCCTCCCCTCCCCTTCCTCATGGTTGCTCTCATAATCCTTAGGATTAGGAATAAGTGGATGCCTTGAATATCTAGTTATTGGAAATTATTCATCCCCCCCTTCATCAGTGGTGCTCTTATAATCATTAGGATTAGGATGAAGTGGAAATTTTGACTCTAGAAATTCATCCCCCCCCTTCATCAGTGATGCTCGCATAATCGTTAGGATTAGGACGAAGTGGATATCTTGACTCTGCAGATTTTTCTTTCCCCTCTTCATCAGTGATGCTAGCATAATCCTTAGGATTAGGATGAAGTGGATATTTGGACTCTGGAAATTTTTCATTCCCCTCTTCATCATTGGTGCTCACATAATCCTTAGGATTAGGAGGAAGTGGATATTTTGACTCTAGAAATTTTTCATTCCCCTCTTCATCAGTGGTGCTAGCATAATCCTTAGGATTATGACGAAGTGGATATTTTGACTCTGGAAATTTTTCATTCCCCTCTCTCTCTCTCTCTCTCTTCATCATTGGTGCTCACATAATCCTTAGGATTAGGAGGAAGTGGATATTTTGACTCTAGAAATTTTTCATTCCCCTCTTCATCAGTGGTGCTAGCATAATCCTTAGGATTATGACGAAGTGGATATTTTGACTCTGGAAATTTTTCATTCCCCTCTTCATTAGTGATGTTGGCATAATACTTAGGATTGGGACGAAGTGGATATTTTGACTCTGGAAATTTTCCATTCCCCTCTTCATCAGTGGTTCTCACATAATCCTTAGGATTAGGAAGAAGTGGATATTTTGACTATGGAAATTCATCCCTCCCTTCATTAGTGGTGCCCTCATAATCCTTAGGATTAGGACGAAGTGAAAATTTTGACTCTAGAAATTATTCAACATGCCCTTCATCACTGGTGCTCTCATAATCCTTAGGATTAAGCCTAAGTGGAATAACTGACTCTCAATTGATAGAAATTTCTTTTTGTTGCCCTTCATCAATTATGTTCTCATCATCCTTAGGATTACGACCAAGTTGAATTTTTGGCTCTCTATTAATGGTGAACGAACTCCTGTTATATTCATCAATCTGAATAGAGTTGTTGCATGACGAAGATGTTGATGTTGCAGAACGAAAAAATTCACTATCAGAAGAACCCATGGCTTTCAACAAGAAGATGTTGAATGAGACAAATGTTTTCTCTCCCAATTACAATATATAGCTTAAAGACTGCAAATTTCCCTCTAAAATTTCCCCACAAAAATTATCTATAAAAGTTTTCCCTCCAAATTCCCGCCCCCCAAAAAAAAATTTCGCTAAGAAAATTCCCTCCAAAATTTTTGTTTGAAATATTTTCGTACAAAATATTCATTTAAAATGTATTTCAAAACATTTTAATAAACTGCTAGTATTCAAATATTTCACCCTACCTTCTATTCAAAATATCCACAAAATATTCCTTTCAAGCATTCCTTCCAAACTAAAATAAAGTTTTTACTTGAATGATTTAACATTGACTGCGCATTATAATAAATTTTTAAAATTTATGTTTTATTTTTTTTCCTACATTGAATAAAAGTTAATATAAAACTATAATATTAACTACATGTAAATGTTCTTAATTTTAAATTTTAATCCCACATTCTCAAAACGCTAAACCAATCACACAATATTCACTATATAATAACAATAATTGTTTCTATTCCTCACATCACATCAAGTCTTCTGGGTTTTGTTGGAGCAATTTTGTGGAGACGTTGCATTGGCATTGATAATAGATTGAACGAGAGTTTTTCGCATTTCAAAGGTTAGTTTTCCTTCTATTTTTTCCATTTAAAGATGAATTTGGGGAGAATCTATTTTTATTTTTTTTTGTTGATGGTTTTTATGTTCCAAAACTATTTTTTTATGGTTTTGAGGTTTGAAAACCCTATTTTGTTATATTATTATAGTGAAGAAAATTGAAAAAACTCAAAAATTTAGGGTTTTTAGGACAAAAATTTAGATTTTTTTTTCTTTTTTAGGGTTGTTGGGTTCCTCCACAAAACAAAAAACCAAAAAATGACCATGCACATCAAAAAAACAATTATATTTATTTTATTTTTATTTTTTCTAAAAGTGCAACCGGAAAATAAATAAATAAATAAATACATAATATATATATATATATATATATATATTATTGAGGTTATACATTATACAACACTTCTGGATTTGCTCAATCTTTCTCTAGGATTCTCTAGAGATGTTGCAACCCCAAACCTCACATCCATATAAGATAACAGGGGTGACTAAAGTTTCAAAGAGGAACTTCTTTCTATCCCACATTATGAGGTTTTTCGTTTTACAATTATTTTCAAGACCAAAATAATCTTTCCACCCCCCATTAATCCTTTTCTCGATGCTATAGTTCTAGTTGAGCTTGTGATGAATATCAATTCCTAGGTACTTGTAAGAAGACACTTCCTCCAAGTTACTATTGTCATACATAACATTAGCGTAACTGTCCTTCTTGGATTTGATAATCATAACTTTTGTTTTGCCAGTGTTAATAGTCATACCCATGGTAGAGCGGAAATCCTAAAGAAGTCTAAGTTGCTTATCAAGATCATATGGGCACCTTGCAAGAAGAACAATATCGTTTGCATAGAGAAGAAGGATGATGACTATCCCAGCTAAGATCATGCCAGCACACCCTGCTTCCTCTAAACAACCTTCTAGCTTGTCGATGTAAATGCCAAATAGGGTAGGGGAGAGGGGGAAACCTTGTTTAACTCTGATATTACACTTAATATCTTTCGACCACCCTTCATTTCTCTTTAACTTGGCAATTACATTCTCGTATAACCTTATAGCGGCCACTCTTGGCTCGAAAGGAACATTTAGCTCTTCTAATCTATTCCATAGGTTGTTTCTAGGAATCGTATCGAAAGCCTTTCTAAAGTCCACAAAGCAACAAAAGAGATTGGATTTATCATTACGGCATTCCTCGACAATGATCCTAAGCGTAACGAGGTAGTCCGTTGTTGAGTGCTTCCTTGTAAAACCCACTTGGCCTTTAGCCCGCTTACCTTCACTTTCAAGAAATATATATATAATGTTTTTTTGGTAGTTTTTATTAAATTTTTTTTTTTTTTTAAATTATAAATATATTAAAAAAAACAATTTAATTTTAAAATAATTTTAGCATTCTATTTTTTTTTTTTAATTTTAACAAAATAAATTAAATTTAAAAAATTTAAATTTATTTTATTAATTTTTATTTAAAAAAAATTAATATTTAATTTGTTATTTTATTATTTAAATTATATTTTATTATTTTTATTTTATTTAAAAAAAAATAATTTTATTTTTGCCCCTCTGTTATATATATATATATATATATATATATATATATATATATATATATATATATATATATATATATATATGTTGCTTCACTCCACAGTTGCCTCCATGTTTCCGGGCCCGTGCCTACATGGCGGGCAGAAAAATTACTTTATTTATATCTTTATTTTTTAAAACAATAAAATATTAGAAATAAAAAATTTATATTTTAAATTTATAAAATTAATTTTTATAATTTTAAAATAATTTGTATAATAATAATTTTAAAATAAAATAAAATTTTAAAATTTTAAAAACAATTTGTATTTTAAAATTTTAAAATTAAATTTTATAATTTTAAAATAAAATTTTAAATTTTAAAATAAAATTAAAATTTTTAAAATAAAATTTTAAATTTTAAAATAAAATTTTAAATTTTAAAATAAAATTTAAATTTTTAAAATTAAATTTTAAATTTTAAAATAAAATTTAAATTTTTAAAATTAAATTTTAAATTTTAAAATTAAATTTTAAATTTTTCATATTATATTTTAAATTTTAAAATTGAATTTATTTGTTTTATATTTAAAAAAAAACAATTAATATTAAAAAAACTATAACATTAAATTTTTTTATTTTACTCTTTTATTTTAAATTTTGTTTTTAAATTTAAAAAAATACTTAGGTTTCAAATTATTATTATTATTATTATTATTTTTTAATTGTTTTAAAAAACAACTTTACATTAAAAGAAATTAAAACATTATTTTTTTTTGTCTTTACCTCACCTCGACCTTTTTCAGTTTCCACTGTGAGTTCTATGACCAAACTTGTGGTGTTTCCATAGGTTCTTCTCTTTCCCCTATAGTTGCTAACTTATTTACGGAAGATTTTGAAATGAAGAACCTAGCCTCGACTCCTTTTCACCCTAGAAAATGGAACATGTTCATGGATGACACCTGTGTCATTTGGCCCCACGGTCGCGAAAAGTTAGATATTTTTTTTGGGCACCTGAACTCCCTATCGGATTCCATAAAATTCACGATGGAAGTTGAGGTGGATGGTTGCCTACCTTACCTGGATATCCTCCTTTCTAGAAATGGTGATGGCTCAATTTCCCACCAAGTTTTCCTCAAGAAAACTCAACCGGAACAATATCTTCATGCTAGTTCTCATCATTTTCCTGCTAAAAAATTTGGTGTCCTTTGCACTCTTGCTATTCGGGCTCTAAGAATCTCGGATGATGGCCAGTTAGAGTCTGGGAAATCCCATCTTCTTGATGTTTTCGAGCATAACGGGTATAGTAGATCTCAAGGCCATAAGGCCGTTCAAAAGACTTTAAAGGATTGAATGGAAAATCTACTCAGGTAGATCCTATCTCCAATATTCATCTCCCGTTTATCCAAGGGACCTCAGACAAAATTGCCCATGTCCTTAGAAGGAATAATACCGCCTCTTCTTTCAAACCTCTTTGTGCTATTAGAAATTCTCTCCGGTCTGTCAAGAACCTAATCAACCCTAAAGACATGAAGGGTGTTTACATGGTTTCTTGTTCCTGTGGTACTACCTATATTGGAAAAACAGGTTGATCTGTTAGGCAGAGAATCTAGGAACATGATGCAGACATTAGGCACAATCGTTCCCACACTTCTCCCCTTGCGGAGCACGCGGGAAAGTCTTGTCACCATGTTTGCATAGAGGACTCCAAAGTCATTGCTAGGGTTGATCTCTTCCACCATAGGAAGCTTAGGGAGGCTATTGAGATTGAGAGGCATGCTAAGAATCTCAATAGGGATGATGGGTGGAAGTTGAGTAAGAGCTAGACTCCATGTTTTTCGAGATAATTTCTCCCCCTTGATTTGATCCCTGGTCGCCTAGGGTCTTGGTTGTTTTCCTTTTTGTTTCCACTGTCCTTGTTTTATTTTTGGTTCCTTTTCTCTTCTTCTTTTTGTTTAGTATAATTTCTCTTGTTTATTGGTTATTCTTCATATTTTTATTTCTTTTAACCTTTTAAAATTAATTTTGACATAGTTTTTATATTTTATATTTATTTATTTTATTTATTATTATATATATATTTTTTTTAAATCTTCCATTTATTTATTATTATATATTCTCTAACCCCATTTTCTCCTTTTTTTCTTCCTTTTATTTATATATTTCTTTATGCTTGATATTTGTTTTATTTAATTATATTGGATTTATATTATCTCGATTTTTAATATAATAAATAATAATATAATTTTTTTTTCATTTTAATCTTACCTTTATTCCCTGCTCATTATTACCCTATTATAATAAAAATTTCTCCTTAACCCCCTTATATATATTCTTATTAATTAAATTAAAAATTTATATTTTTAACTAACTAATTAATAATGGCTAGTTTTTAACGACTAGTTTTCAATGGCTATCATTGGGCAATGATGCATACACATTATTTATTCATTGAGATCGATTATTTTCTTCACCTTTTCCCAAGGATGAACCACATTAGTTGGTTTGAAACGTCGAGCAAATCATTATGATGTGATTAATCCGAAAGACATCTATCTAAACTATGGATCACAAAAGTCTTAGATCTATAGTAAAAGAAATAAATAAATAAATAAATAAATAAATATATATATATATATATATATATATATATATATATATATATATATATATATAATTTAAAATATTTTGTTTTTAAATGAAAAAAAAAATATGCTTTTATAATTTTAAAAATATATAGTTTTATTTCGAAAAACTATATAGTTAATTTTATTTATTTATTTTAAATTTATATAGGTTTACAAATAAGTTTTTTTTTTTTTAAATTTATTTTATAGACATTAATTTTAGATTAATTTTAAATTTATATTGCAAACTTAAAAAAAAATTGATTAATTAAAATATGTGTTTTCTCATTAACTAACACACACACACACACACACACACACACACACATATATATTTCATTTTATCAGGAAAATGGCATCAAAAAAGATTTCTGTGAGTGTTTCTGGACCAAGGGCAGAAACAGCCAAATCTAAAGTTGCAGCTGAACGCATTATGAATACTTTTGGATGTAATAAAGATATTGTTGGACACACTATGCATACCATTGAAGACACGAAAATTGAAAGACGTAATAAAATTCAAGCAAGTGGCCCACCAAGTTCATAATATTTTTTTTTTGTGAATGGAAGAATGGAGAGGAAATAAATAAAATTGATTTTTCATGGTACCTTGAAGACAATGAAATAGAGGATGATATACATATCTATCTAATTTGTGGTATGATTCACTTAGGTGAATCATATCAGGTGATGGGCAGAGTACGAGACATATGTTTGGTGCCGAATACAAACACTATTTATGTTCTTGCAAGAATGACTAATAAACATTACAAGGTTAGCTATCATCTATCAAAGGTCAAGTATGACACAAATGAAAAATATACAAATTTGTCTGCAGAAATCATAAGAAACATTGCAAATAACATTGTAAGTATGCTTATTTATATTTCTGTTATGCATTATTGTAAGGATCATTCAATTTTTTTATAACTTATTGATCATTGACATGTTTTATTTTATTTTATAGGATTTTTTGAGCCTCTTTCAAACATGTTTGAGGATATTTATTATATGGAGCCAAATGTTATGACTGTGATCAAGACTTTCCACACAGATAAAGAAGAGGAAAGGAGATTGAAGCAAAGATCAATAGCTCGTGACATTGCAATAGTACAAAGAGGGGATCAACCAAGAGTAACTAAGGTGGGTCAATCCAGTAAACCTAAACATGTTTCTTTTGAATATGTGGAAGATGAAACTGAAAATTATGATAGAATTAGTGAGGAGTAGATTAGAATTGTTGTGCAAAAGGAGAAAAAAAATCAGAAACCAAAAAGAAAAATGGCCAAAGATGACTCTCTTTTACCTAATGATGAAGATCTTGTTTATAAAAAAAACTGATATGCTAACCGATAAGAAGAAGAATTCAAATTGTGGTCAACATGTAAAAGTCATGAGTAGTAGTGAAGAAAAAACTGGAAGCTCTAAAGGAAGCAGAGAAATCATAACACTAGGTGCTGAGTTATAGGATGGCATTATTAAAACAAAACGAAATGCCATTCGATTTGAGTTGAGGAAGAATAAATTAATTTGTGGTGGCCAAAAATTTGAGCTTAATGTCAGCCAATTTTATAGGCTAGATGAAGGACAATCTCAATATCAAATTAGAAAGACACTTCACCTACATGTACATAATATGGAAACATTGTTCAGGTTCAATCCTTATGTGCATGTGGTGGATTATGTGGTTCTTGTTGATCCATTTCAGGTTCCCGACAAATAGGCATTTTACAAGGCACAATGTTTTGATTATAAATATTATGTAATTGGAGGGAACCATTCGGTAGAGTGTAAAAGACAGTTGATTGAGGAATATCCCAATAATTATCTTTTTCAAACAGTGAAATGCATCATTTACGTTGGTTTAACAAAAACAGAATCAAAGTTATTGGCATGAGATCATAATGTAGATAATGAGTATAGAACAAAAATGGCTTTCATCCAAAGGGTAAGATTTATTCATAATGAATTTATTGAAAAATGTGGTGGGGATAAGGCACAAGTTAGTCTAACATTTCAGAAGGAATGTTTAATGGAAACATGTTATCAAATTGATGAAAAAATCAAATAAAAAAATGGAAAAATGCATTCAAATATATTCAGAAGCATGGATAACATTTTTCAGTTGGAATTTAGAAATGGGGAGATATGAGAATTGATTGATGATATTTTTGAGCAGTGGAAGAATATTTTCATAAAAAATCAGAAGGTTAAAAAGAGTAAACCCATAATATGTACCAAAAGTAAGACAGATCTTGAAATGAAGCAAATTCCAGAGGATATGACTATCACACCTTAGATATCAAGGAAAGGAGTGAAGGATGAGAAACTAGTCAAATCAATACTATCCAGTGTGAAGTCAGGTGAATTATTAATGGATG
The DNA here is from genome assembly GCA_034641835.2 of Pinus albicaulis. Classification (NCBI taxonomy): domain Eukaryota; kingdom Viridiplantae; phylum Streptophyta; class Pinopsida; order Pinales; family Pinaceae; genus Pinus; species Pinus albicaulis. The sequence goes on from CM076575.1 coordinate 942,573,089, forward strand.
AAATGTGTGCAAAATTTCAAAAGTAAATTTCTTGAATTATTTCTATTTTTCCTTTGATTATAATTTTCTTTTAAATAAGACATAATGTTGTTGGTAGAATTATTTATACATATCCCTATATTAACAGTTTTAACATTATTTATTATGGCAGAATATTTATATGAAAATACAAGAACATATGGTTAAAATTTTGAATGAAGACAATTGGGATAATGTTGTGCGCCACTCCCTAGAATCAAGTTCTACAACAACATTTAAAGATTTTTATATTGCATTTAGTAAGGTATGTTTATTTATACATTCATTCTATTCATATGTAAAATATTTTTATTTTATTTCTTATACATATATATTTTTTGTGTCATCAAATATGTCGAAGAAGGATGGAAATTGAGTACCAGATACTTTCAAAAGCTTTATTGAAAAAATTAAGTTGGAAAAGATGAGAAATAAGTGTCTTATGAAAACTGAACTTGATCCTACTCTTAATAATTTCCTTTGGAATGGGATCGACAATATCTAATATCAAATAATACAAAGTGATTTCCAAGACATTGCAAAAATAATACCTAAAAGGGAATATGCCCTAGTTATTGCAGATATTCCTCATGGTTTCAATTTCCTAGACATTGAATATGATAGTGAACCATATACTTATCAAGATTTTAGTAAAGTGGTTATGGGTTTTCAAGAGGTCACAACATCAACACTTTGGATATTTATGAAATTTCATTCAGACACACAGTTTGCAATGTTATTAACAAGGTTCAAGGGAAAAAAAATAATCAAGGAAGCTACTTAAATGGTAAGACATTGAAATTGTTTGTTCGATTACTGTTAAATTTTTTTATCTATGTACAATTTAATTGAAATTTTACTATGTTTTGTTACATGTAGAAGTCAAATATTGTTTCTTTCAAAAGTCAGCCTATTATAAATTGTTGTGAGTTCATCCATGTTGAATTTTGGACAAAAGAGGATAGCTATAAGCGTATTCTTCTGAATCGAGTAGATGGGAAGAATCATAGTTAAGTACTGGTTCTTGATGTTGTTGTAAGAAAACTAATATATGAGGATAAAGATGAAAAAGGAGATGTAGTTAACATTTATAAGAAACCACAAGCATTGATTAACTATCTTATAGATCTATGTTCAAATGAAGGATATTAGGTTTTGGATTTATTTTCAGGTTCAGGTAAGTTTTATTATACAAATTTGGAATTTAAATATTTTGCTTTTTAGTTTTTATGTGTTTATACTAATTTTCTTATTTATTTATTTTGTGCTTGATAATTATGTACAACACTAGCATGTTGCCTGAAAAAAGGAAGAAATCACATTTCCTTTGAAAAAGACCGAGTGCAATGCAAATTTATTCAACAAAGAATTAACACTCCAATTTTTTCTAGATGTGAAGCAAGAAGTTGGTTTGAGGAAAGGGGATTTTAATGAATCACATGTGTAAAAAAAAAGCAAAGGAACCTCAACCACCATTATATGGAATGATTGGAAAATGACACTTTGGAATATTTGCAGACATGAAAGATCCATTAGAATATGAGAGTGACCAAAATGAAGCATAAAATGTTGCGGATGAAGATATTAATGATGTTCTAGAAGATTTTGAACATGGATTAGTTGATATTATTGATGATATTTAAGTTATGCTTGAAAATAAAGCTCAGTTTTGAGAGATATTAATCAATTTTACTTGTAATGTTTAGACTTTGATATTTTATGAGAAGAATCCTTATTTTTGTAAAAACCAGCGATTACTATTAAATTTTGACATAGAATTCATAAAAAAATGCTATTTTCTTAAGTTTTTTTTATTAAGGTTTTCCCCAAAAAATAGTTTATTTAACATGTTTTTTTTTAACAAAAATTCCCTAAAAGTGTATTTTTTCCATTGTATTTATATTGAAAATGTGTATTTTTTTGTCATATGGTTCAAAATATTGGTTTTTTAGCAAAAATTATTTGATGTGCATTGAAATATTAATTAAAAATACATAAACATATAGAAAACCCAAACTTTAAAACATTGACCCTTTTAAAAAAAAAATTTAACTATGTGAAAAAATGAAGATTTCATTCCAATTTTTTTTTTTTTTTTTTTTTTAAATTTAATTTAAAAAAAAAACAACTACATAAATGCACTTAAAAATAAACATCTTAGGAAAGAAGACATTAGAAAATGTAAAGTGTCAAAATCAACCCTCTAAAAAAAAGTGGGTGATGATGCACCACCACTATTCAAAATCGACATGAAAATCATCACATTAAGAAAAAAAATTTAAGTTCCAAAAAAATTCTCTAATAAAAAGGGGTGATTCTGAATCAACACTTTTCAAAATCGGGTGTTTTTTTTCTATCTAAAAAAAGTAGGTACCAGTTCAGTTACCTATTTGATCGGTAAATATGTTCCTTCCTTAGATCCTCTATCTTACTCTGGAGGGAATTTCCCTCATTGACCTTTGCAAGCTTCTGTGAGATTGGTAAGGTTCTCAAAGTTGCCCAAATTTGCTCCATCTTCTACTACTTCTGCTAAATATCCTCATGTAATATCTGCATATTTGGATATTATTGAAGCAACATCCAAATATGTAATATCTCATCCAATAACTTCCAACAATTTGCCACTATATGGATATGCAGGCCACTGCAACCTTTAGGTCGGACACCCTCCTCTCTCGCACTTCCTTTGGTGTGGTTAGATGTAGCTTCATTGATAGCTCATTGATCTTCATCTCATATGTAAATAACAAATCCGAAATATTATCCTTGTATCATTTAACTACAAGGTCAAGCTTTGTGACCTTGTCCTCCACTGATTCCTCTTTTCGGACATCAATATCTAGATCCTCACGACATGTTTCTTCGACCACCTCCTTTAGCACTTGTTACTACTGTACTGCTTGATCCTTCTCCTGGATCGCCTGGACAAGATTCAGCTTCAACAACTCACTTTCTCTCTACATCAATGTTTAACTGCAATTTTTTTGATCGTGCTTCTTCAACTCATCTATGATCTTGATTCAACTTGTGTAATCTATGGATTGGCACTGTTGTGACGTTCATCTTCACGTGCCTCCACTCTTTGGCCTGCTACTGTACCTTGCCAGAGTCAAACTACAATGCTCCGGCAAGTATAAGTGCTATCTGTTTCCATTCACACTTGACTTTATTCTTCCTCACTATCTCTCACATGTTCGGGTTTTTTTTGAATCTCAACAAGTCTCTTTTCTTGTTTCCTCTTTGAGCTATTCACTCTGGTAATTTTGTTTCGCGGAGATCTCTGTTGCATGCGTCTAGGTTGTGGTGATGCTGCAGTGGGCATATCAGGTTGTTGTGATGTTTCTGCATGCATATTAGGTGATGCTTCCATAACTCTGGCTAAGAACTTCTCACCAAATCGATGAATAACTTCTTCAAATGCCTTCTCAGGTGACATACGACAACGAAAAATTTCTGCAATTTATATGCAATAACAATATTCGAACTCTCAGGACAACAAAGTGCCAAAATATAGGCGGGACACATTTTTTATAACAAATAAATTCATATCCCCATCACTAGCTCATATTGTGTTCATTAATTGCATATATATCACCAAATTCGATCAATTTTTCCTCATAAATGCATCTTTTTGCGTGTTTCAACAACAAATTTCCTTTTTAATGGTCATTTTTTCCCGAAAAACTTTGATGCATCCCATATCATAGCGAAAAACTCCTCTTACATTAGGCTTCCTACGTCGAAGCCTCTCTACAACATATTTTATAGTCCAGTGCCCACTTTCAACTACAGGTGGCACTAAGACTTTTCTTCTTTCTTTAGAGTGAAACTTTAAGGGTAGGGTTGTCCCTATACAACTTCAACCTACAGCCATTTACTCTTTCTTGAACCAATTCTCCATTAAACTTTGGTAATTGAACTGTGCCTCCATTAGTAATATGCTTGATAATGTATGGGCCCAACCAATGCATCTTGAATTTTCCTGGAAACTTTACAAACTTATTGTTATAAAGGAGAACAAGTTATCCTCTCTGGAACTTATTTTTCTTAATATGTTTGTCATGCCAAAACTTTTATCTTTCTTTATGTACCTTCTGATGGAATCTTGCTATAAATCAATCTTCCTCCAAAGCAAGCAACTGCAACATTATTTCCTCCATTATATCAGGGTCTGCCATATCTATAAAAGCTGCAATCCTCAAGCTAGACATGATGTACTTCATGGGAATCACATCTTCTTTCCCATAAAATAACCTAAAGGGTGTTTGAACTGTCAACTTATTACATGTGGTCCTATAAGCCCATAACATTGATGGAATTCTAAGGTCCCAATCATCTTTGCTCACATTGCATACCTTAGTAAGTGCATTCTCAAAAATCTTATTAAATGATTCTACTGTTCCATTGGCTTGAGGGTGATAAGGGGTACTCTTTTGACGATAAAATTGAAACTCCTCAGTCAATGCTTCAATAGTCTTATTTAGGAAGTGTGGACCTTGGTCACTCATCAAAATCTTCAGACATCCAAATCTAGACAATAGGTACTCAAAAATAAACTTTTCAATAGTATTTGTGATGTAGTTCCTTACTAGTTGTGCTTCAACCCATCTTGTCAAGTAATTAGTCACTGTAATTATGTACCTTGCACCAATCCTCTATCCAGGTGGGTTTATGGGTCCAAAAAAATAAATGGCTCACTTATGGAAGCTCTGCAATGTAACTTGTGGTACCAATGACATCTCACCTCTTCTACAAGGCTTCCCTATTCTTTGACACACATCATATGCTCGACAACACTCATTCACATCTTTATGTAGTGTAGGCCACCACAATCATGATCTCAAAGTATTATTCATAGTAGATTTTCCTACATAGTGTCCACCAGTTGCACTCCCATGAGCCTTTGCTAAAATCATCTATCTTTCATGTTTAGGAACATAACTGCGCAGTATCTCATCTGGTCCCATGGTATATAAATTTCATTCTATTAATGAAAATTCAGCTGCCTTAACCACTAATTATTTCTTTTGTTTCATAACGTACTTTGAAGGATATATTCATGTGGTAAAAAACTAAATGATATTTGCGAATCGTCATCTTCCACTCCGATTGCAAATAATTGTGCGTTAGGGAGATTATTCTCTATGCTGGTTGGATCTTCCCCTGTTTCCAGTCTTGAAAGATGGTTAGTTCCTACATTTAGTATCTGTGGTTTAACAATGATCTCAAATTCATATTCCTTGAATAATAATAACCATCTGTAAATATTTCCTCCGAAAATAGGCTTATTAACCAAATAATTTAGTGTAGAATGTTCTATAATAATCTTAAAGTGTGACCCCAAAAAATAGTGTATAAACTTTTGCAAAGCATACACCATGGTCAATCCTTCCCTTTCTGTAGTGGTGCAATTATTTTCTTCTTTAGATAAATTTCTACTTGCAAAAGCTATAGGATGATCAGTCTCTCTTGCACGAGGTTGTGCTAGTACCACTCCTAAAGCTATACAAGAGGCATCCACATGGACATGGAATTCCTTATTCCAATCAGGGAACACTAATATAGGTTAAACTACCATTTTTTCTTTTAATATGTTGAGGTTCTTCTCACAATATTTGTTGCATTGAAAATTTACAACCTTCTTCAAAAATTTCTCCATTGGTGTAGTGATCTGAGCATACCCCTTGATGAAATTCCTGTAATAGCCATTATGTCCCAACATAGTGTGAAGTTGTCTAACTTTCTTAGGTGGATGCAAGTTCATAATGATAGCAATCTTAGCAGGGTCCACCGTTAGTCCTTGCTTATAATATGTCCCAACAATATCCCAAAAGGTACAAAAAATATGCACTTCTTTAGGTTTAAAGAGATCTAATATTGTGTGTATGTGTCGAGAATAAGTCTTAAACTTCCAACATGTTTTCACAACAATCCAAATACTGTCCAATAATTAAAATATACCTCTAAAAACTTGTGGATGTATTCCTTAAAAGTTGTGACCACCACCCTAGAAAATATAGCAGGGTAATTTTTAATCTAAAAGGCATTACTATGTATTGATATGAGCCCCATTCTATAGAAAATGTGGTCTTAGGCAGATCTTAAGGTGCAATCCAAATCTGATGATAACTTGAGAATCCATCTATAAATGAGTAAGCTTCCTGACCTCCTACATTGTCTAGCGCTTTATTTGTGAAAAGGGTATGGAAGGGATCATGTAGACATGCATAATTCAATTTTATGATATCAAAAGAGATCCTACTTTCTCCTTGAGTGTCCTTCTCTTTCACCACCATAGGACTCACCCATTATGATTCTTCTAAAGGTTCAATAATTTCCATAGCTATCATCTTATCAAGCTCTACTTTCACTTCCTCCTTATACTTCGGGTTCCATTAGGGGAATTTTGAGGTCTAAAATGGGCCTCCTAAGGAAATTATAAAATAATAGTGGAAATAATAAAATAATATTATATTACATCATCAAATTTTAGAGGGAAAAAATAAAAAACTATTTTTTCAACTCATATGTTCAACTTATCTCCCTATGGGTTTACTCAAATTTTGAGCTGGAACACTTGTTAGATGCAAAATTTGATTCGTCATCCAAGGATTACCCATGTTTCATACTTTCGATGGACCATGCTACATGAAAAAAGTGATTGCAACCATGTTTTTTCAAGTATTTTTCATTTTTCGTGTAGCAAGGTCTATCAAAAGTATGCAACATGAGTACTCCTTGGATAAATAATTAAATTTTTCATCCAACGAGTGACTCCCACTCGAAATTTGAGTGAACCCATAGGGATATAATTTGAAAGTACAAGTTGAAAAAGTAGTTTTATTATTTTATTATTTTTTAATCTTTTTATCTTTTTACCCCAAAAATGGAGAATCATCCCCCATGGTTGACACCATCATCTTGAATACTATTGATTATTATAAAGTTTATTTTGGTTGTACATTTTTCTTAAGAGGCCCATTTTAAACCTCAAAGTTCTCTAATGCAACCTGTAAGGTTTTCGTTTGATCAAATTCGCATTAGGCTTAAGGGGAATCTTCATGACTCCTAGATCTCCTATTATACCCTTCATCTCTAAAAACATGGTGGAAAACAATTCTTGATATTCATGAAGTAACTATGTAACTTTACTGATTGTCTCCTCATCCCAGTAGTCTCCTATTATTTCAAACTTGGGTTCCTTCTTGATCTTCAGTGGCTTTGTTATGTCTGGTATCTCTAATTGAGGTCTAGTTACTTCATGTTGGCTCAAGGGGTCTTGAACCAGGTTCAGATGTTCAAGGTTTGCCAAAAAACCCCTATACTACTGGCCCTTTGGCAGTGACCTACTTACGCAGGCCAAAGTCTCACCCAAAGTAGTATGGGTGGGTGTTTGAATTAGGTTTCCACACCTTAGGAGAGGGTAGGTAAGTCAAGCAGGGCTGTGTTCAACCTTATAGTGAACAGATCTTGTATTGCAGAGCCTATATATACAGATTCCCTTCGCATCCACATGCACAACAAGAATGATACTCATAGTAATCAATAGATCATGAACTCACATAACGATAACGCAGCTATTCCAGATATTCTTGCATGAAATGAAACATAACAAATCCAGATCACAGCATAAATAGGTAACACAAGTATGTTCGCAGCTTAACTCAATAATACATTAGCATATATTAAGTAACCAAACATCACAGATTCATATCACAGTAATTCTAGTAGATTCAGATATTCAACAATACTTCCGCATTCATTAATCCTTTAGATCTACTTACAATACCCCAAAACCCAACCTACGCACACAACAATAGGGTCTGCACATTGCAGGATAGAGGCCTTCTGCGCACATAATAGCAGGAGTCCTTACCCAACCATAACGAGATCTATCAATTCACACTTAGCATCAATCTCTTTTCTATCTTATTTTGTCTTACAACTTAAAAAGGTTCAACTATTTATACTGTTTTAGCCTACACATCCAATGGTCTGCAAACTGTGGTTTGCAGACTCTTGGTCCACCCTTGACCCATTTACAATGCATTAGGGGCTTTGACCCACCACAAAACACCTACGTTAGACCAAATATAATAAAAAATATACAAAATGGACTCGACTCGCAGCTTTGTAGGAGACCCTGTTCCAACAGTCTCCCAACACAATCTTATGACTCATCCTGAGTCACTACGATGGTAGGTTCACCATCTGCGCCTGCACAGCTACTCTGACCATATAGTAATTTGATCTGATATGGTTTGAGATGACTACCATTGACATATCCTAGCAGCATATCGCCATGCAGGGTGGCCAGCCAACAACTCCGCCACCCGTGATCTCCTTAATAGTGTAGGGGCCAAGCCAGTGCTACCAGAACTTCCATGGATGTTTTGCAAATTGGCTATTTTATAAGAGGACCAAGTCATCCTTCACGAAGGTCTTTTGGTGAATATATCGATCATGCCAGGCTTTATCGCAGGTCTTCTGAACCTACTGATGGAAATTAGCTAGGAACCGATCTTCCTCCAAAGCCATAAGCTACGCTAATCACTCCTCCATGATGTCAGGGTCTGCCATATTTGTAAATGCTGTGATACATAGACTAGGAATAATGTACTCCATTAGCATGACGGCTTCCTTGCCATAGACCATCCTAAAATGATTTTTCCCAGTTAGCTTCTTGCAGGTGGTTCGATAAGCCCAAAGAACTAATGGGACGCGCACGTCCCAATCGCTACGATCAGCATTGCAGAACTTTGTCAGTGCTTGCTCCAAGATTTTGTTAAAAGCTTCAACTGCACCATTTTCTTATGGGTGATACGGTGTGCTTTTTGCATGATGGATTCAAAACTTTGCGGTCAAAGCTTGGATTGTTTCGTTAACAAAGTGCGTATCCCTGTTACTCATAAGTATCTTTGGACACCCAAATCTAGTCAGGATTTGTTTAAAGATGAAATGCGTAGCAATATTCATAGTACAATCCTTTACTGCTTGTGCTTCGTCCCACTTGGTTACATAATCAGTGGCAGTAATATTGTAGCGCGCACCCGTATTCTTTCTTGGTGGGTTGATCAGCCCTATGAAATTGATGGCCCACTTATCAAACACTTGTAGAGCCATTTGTGGTTGAAGGGGAATTTCATCCCTGCGGGACATCCTCCCTGTTTGTTGGCACGTATCATAGGCTTTACAATGATCGTGAGAATCACGATGCAGGGTAGGCCACCATAACCCAGCTCTCAAGACATTTTGCGTCGTTGCTTTCCTTGCATAGCGACCTCCTGCTACTCCATCATGAGCCTTTGCTGAGATAGCGTGCATTTCATGCTCCAAAACATATCTCCACAATACTTCATCAGCTCCCATCTTATATAACTATCCTACAATGATAGTAAAATTTGCTACCTAAGCGACTAGCTCTTTCTTCTGTTGTACTGAATACTCTGGGGGTGCCATTCCAGTAGTCAAGAACTGAATGATATCAGTGAAGTGTGCATCTACTACCTTAATAGAAAATAGTTGCGCATCAGGAAATTCGTCCTCTAGGTTGGTTGGCTCCTCGCCACTCTTTATTCGTGATAAGTGATTTGGCCCAACATTCAGCTTTCCTGGCTTAAAAATGATTTCAAAATCATACTCCTAAAATAGAAGTAACCATCGGTAGATTTTCCCTCCCAAAATAGGCTTATTTACCAGGTACTTCAAGGCTGAATGGTCTGTAAAAATTTTGAACTGTCCTTCTAACAAGTAATGCTGATATTTCTGAAAAGCATACACCATGGCCAACCCCTCCCGCTCTATAGGGGAGTAATTATGTTCCACACTAGAGAGTTTCCTACTTGCAAAGGCAACCAGATGATCAATGTCTCCCTCTCCTGGCTGCGTAAGGATAGCCCTGAGAGCAATTCCCAATTCATCAACAAGGACATGAAAGACCTTCTCCCAATCAGGAAACATGAGAATAGGTGCCAAGACCATATTTTCTTTAAGTAACCCAAATCTCTTTTGACAATCGTCATCCCAAAGGAATGAAACATCCGTTTTGAACAATTTTTCCATAGGGGCCATGATCAGCACGTATCCTTGAATGAATTTTTGGTAGTAGCCCGTGTGCCCATGGATCGAGCGTAGCTATTTCTCCGTTGTTGGTATTGGAAAGTTGATGATTACTAAGGTGTTGGTAGGATCCACCATCAGACCTTATCGAAAAACTATATGGCCGAGCATGATACCAAAGGGTACACAGAAGATACACTTCTTGATATTTAGGGAAATATGGTGCTTTCAGAAGGCATCCAACACCATGCGCAAGTTTGATATGTGCGCCTTCACCAGGCTGTAGACGGTCAAATCATTGAAATATACTTCTAGGAACTTGTGGATGAATTCCTTTAACACCGCAACCATGACCCGCGAGAAAATGGCAGGGGCATTCTTGAGACCAAACAACATGACAATATACTGGAAAAAGCCCCACTATGTGGTGAACGTGGTTTTGCTACATTTGTCAGGAGTGATTCTAATCTGATGGTACCCTGAGAATCCGTCCGTAAAGGAGTATGCTTCCTGCCCCCCCACGCTATCCAAAATTTCATCTGAGGATGGATGGTGTAGGGAATGGGTCATGAACGCAGGCATCATTCAACTTGCATAGGTCCACATATATCTAAATCTCCCCTTTAGCCTTTTTCTCCCGAACCACCATTGGGATGACCCAGTCCGACTGTTCAACAGGTTCGATGATACCTGCAGCGATCATTTTATCAATTTATTCCTTTAATTTCTGCTTACACTTGGGGTTCAACCTATAGGGTAGCTATTTCATGGGCCATGCATCTGGTTTGAGAGTGATATGCATGACCCCTAAGTTTCCCATGATCCCCTTTAGTTCCAAGAACTTTGCTGGGAATAAGTCCTGGTATTTGGTGAGTAACTCGGCCACCTTGCTTATTATATTTTCATCCCAATAGTCCCAAATATTAGCCAACTTAGGGTTCTCTTCTATCCCAATATTAACTTCACACAACTTGAGAGGCTTAGTGACATCCACCTCTTGCAGTGGGGGTCCTGCAACGGGGCGCTCTCATTGCGACTCTGGGATAGAGACAGACCGTGAGTCTTCTTCACTTTCTTCCCTTGGCAAGCTGTGGCAGTTGACAATATATTGCATTTGTGTTTCCCATGTTGGCGCCCCGAATGCTTTAGCGGAACTGGGTTCCTTAAACACAAATGTATCTATACCCTACAGAGCTTCGTCAAGTGCTTCTGATCCCCCTATGAGTCCAAATGTCCCTATGAATTTGTCCCTCAGAGTTTCCTAGTGGTGGGTGCGTTGATGTAGCTCTGCATCCAGGTACCACGTAGTCGGGATTGGACCTAACGCGTGAATGAACAAGTGAACCTATTATTCCATAGCTTGGTCACCCCATGCATTGATCTAGGCCAGCAAGTGTTCACGTGGGTCCCCTAGGCCAAGGAAAAGCTCGATCCGTATCTTTACCAGAGGCTCAAATCAGAGGAGCATCATGTCTCGACAGTCCTCCCAGTCCTGGAATGCCCCTTTATGCGTCTCCCACCATCTTACAGGCGTTTCCCACATCGCTAGATTAAGGGCCCATATCCTTCGTTCTCTTGGAACCTTGGCTTTGAATGCTTGCAAAAATTCCTTAATGCTACCAGAACCATGAAAGTAGGGTAGGTCTCTTGCCTCTAAGGAAATGCAGCGAAAGTTCCTTGTTACTCAAAGAAATCACATTGCTAAGACATCGTGCAAACGGTTTTTCCAATTCTCCATTCCCCATCAGAGTCAGAGAAGAATTCACTGTCCTTTTCCTAGTAGAGTACTCCACCCGCCGTGGGGTTGATCCAATCTTTGTTTCACGTAGTCAACTTGTAAATATGATCCACCTCTTCTTCATCGCACACTGGCTCTATGTATCATTCACCTTCTGCAGTATCTAATGGTGCTATCACCCTTGTACCATTATTCTCAAACACCATGCTTCTCTTTTTGAGGTTGATGATACCACTCATATCTATGGCACAGTTCAGCCCTAAAAGTGCAGGGTAGGGGTCTGCATCTTCTACAATTTCAATTACCTCAAAGTTAACGCATGCCTTTACTCCTGCGATATCCACCGCAATTTTAGAAAGCCTTCCTAGTGGGATGATTTTATGTTGATTTTCCATGAGCATCTGAATGGTGGACCATTCCAACTTAGGCTCTCCCATTCATTGCAAAGTATATTTAGGTAACACGTTCGCATCTGATCCTAGGTCCAAAATAACCTGATCCATTTCGTAGTCACCAATCTGCACAGTTAACTGAATTTCTCTCCCTGTGTTTCTTATACCTGTATAGCTTGTGCACATCCTTGACCTCCGAGGGTAGATTGGGTTGCACTGCACAACTATTTATTAATGCCTAAAGATTCTCAATAGCCTTTGGGTTATGCAAGAGCTTCATACATGCCTGAAAAAAGGGCTCGACCTCCTCATCTGCCTTGAGGTTCGCAGGTGCCCGAGCAGTAGCTACCTCTGCTTCAACAAAGTCCTGGCGAGCTGCAACAAATGTTTCTTTCCCCTTTTTTAGGTCCAAACCTTCTTGTTTGATAACTGCTTGTCGGATTAGAGGTTCCATTGTAGCCTCCTCCTCAGGCCCCCTGGTGGCCATCCCACTATGCGTCACAACATTCATACTTGGAGCTTTGTCTTGTTGCTTAGCCTTAACTCTCTACACATTCTGTGTAGGTGTCAGATTTTTTTCCTGCATTTTTGCTATCAAGATTGGAAAATATTCAATTGTGTGGTCCAGCTATCTGTAATATTGGAAAGATTACCTTGTGGGGTTCGAACAGTCCCTTGCAAAGTGTCCTACTTCTCCACAGTTATAACAGATTAGCTAACCTCATCCCCGACCTACACTTCCACCTCACCCCCCTTCCCTGCCCCTTGATGAGGAGCCACCTATGCCTGTGGGGGTTCTTGGTGATGCAGGTTCTAATTGTACTCTATATAGGTTTCCTTGATCAATCATCAAATCATATGTCCAGCAGTTCTATTCATCATGTCCCATCGATCTGCAAAACCTGCACCATTGTTGCTTTACCTCTGGAACATACGCAGCAAGGCGGGGACAGTGGTTGGTATCGTGCAGTCCGAAAACACGATAATCATCACACCATAGCGCTGGCCCACTAGGCCTGCAGCTTCCCTAGGCTGCAATGGGCTAGGTCCCCCGGCCTACATATAGTCTACTAACAAAAGACAGTTATCCTTGGTATGAACATTCACCCAGCATCGTATGCACCATCTCTTGGGGCTAGCGTCTGCCCCCTGTTCCTTCCACAAATTCTGGATCTCTATGTGCATCGCTTCCAGCTATCCCTAGATCTGTTGGATGCCCAATTGAGTCTCATCCCGAGGCGCATCTTCTAACTTCATGGCACCCTCCAAGGCTTTCTCCCGCGATTCGAAAGTTTGGTGACCCATAGGTACGCATAGGTGAGGTAGCAACATAGCAATGAACCATTATGTGTGTTGTCTGTCAACATATTGGAATCCCCATTCTCTGATCACCTTCTTCAGTCACTGATCAGCCTCCCACACAGATTCATAAGGCCCTTACTTGAAATTCTTTAGATCAACCATGATTTGAGAGTAGGACTTAGGTTTCTTGAACTGCTGTTTCAGGGTGTTCTTAATATCTTCAATGGTTTCATTTGCGTTTTGGCTGATGTATCCCATGTACCAGTCCAAGGATCTTTCTTCGAAGGCAAGGGACAACTGTGCCCTTTTCACTGCATCACTAGCTATGTTCTGCGCAGTCCATATTGATCCCACGAAAAACCATAACTAATCGATGTATTCATATCCCACACCCTTAAAGGTTGGAAAATTCATGTGCACACCCATGTCGTCTTCTGGTGGTAGGGGTGTAGGTGAATTCTTACCCCTAGGCTGGTTTGAAAGTGGTGTGGCTGGAGAACTCTACGAAGCTGCTTCTCTTACCGGACTGTAGACCAATTTATCTCCTTCTAGGTTGGTTCTGTAGTATTTGCCACTTCACGTTGTGCTCCCGTCCAGATCAAAGGTAATTCACTCGGTATGGCTACACATAATACTCTTTTCGCACAATAATATCTTGAACAACAATGGTAAGGTCTTCAGAAACTTACCTTAGAACCCATTGAAGAATCTTCACTCTACTTAAGAGTAGGAGAAAAACTGATCGATGGAAAATTCTGTCACAAATCCTCCTAACACACTATCTACCCAATGGTCCACCGTGCGATTTATGGTGTTATCAGCCTTTTCTAACTGTTGGATTAGTTCGGGGGTCCACTCTGTGACCCAGTCATCCTTCCAACACTTATGAGATTCTACCAACCTTGAGAGCCACTCCTGGAGCTCGATCGCAACCGTTACAAAGAAGATCTCATGAAAATGTACTTATTCTTCCACTCTTCGATGGTCAACCTCTCACTATGGTTTTCTTTCACAACAAATTCCTGAACTTTCTGTTCAAACCATTCATGAATTTACTTTCTCTCAGGCTTCTAGTATGGCCTTGACATTACCCAATCCCTCTCTCAAAATTCTTCTGGTCCAGACAACAGAACCATTTGTTGGCTCGAGGGGTCCTGACCCAGGTTTGGATGTTGAAGGTTTGCCAACAAACCCCTATACTACTAGCCCTTTTGGTAGTGACTTGCTTGTGTAGGCCAAAGTCTCACCCGAAGTAGTATGGGTGGGTTCTAGAACCAGGTTTTCGCACCCTGGGAGAGGGTAGGTAAGTCAAGCAGAGCTGCGTTCAACATTATAGTGACCAGATATTGTATTGCAGAGCCTATATCTACAGATTCCCTTCGCATCCACGTGCACAATAGCAATGATACTCATAGTAATCAATAGATCATGAACTCATATAACGATAACGTAGCTATTCCAGATATTCTTGCATGAAATGAAACAAAACAAATCCAGATCGTAGCATAAATAGGTAACAAAAGTATGTTCGCAGCTTAACTCAATAATACATCATCATATATTAAGTAACCAAACATCATAGATTCATATCATAGTAATTCCATTGGATTCAGATATTCAACAATACTTCTACATTCATTAATCCTTCAGATCTGCTTACAATACCCCAAAACCCAACCTGCGCACACAACAACAGGGTCCGCACACAGCAGGACAGAGGCCCTCCTTGCACACAACAACAGAAGTCCTTACCCAACTCTAACCAGATCTATCAGTTTACACTTAGCATCAATATCTTTTCCATCTTAGTTTTTCTTACAAATTAAAAAGGTTCAACTATTTATATTATTTTAGCCTACGCATCCAATAGTCCGCAAACTGTGGTTTGCGGACACTTGGTCTACCCTTGACACTTTTAAAATGCATTAGGGGCTTTGACCCACCCCAAAATCCCTGCGTTAGACTAAATATAATAAAAAATATACAAAATGGACCTGACTCGTAGCTTTGTAGGAGACCCTATTCCAACACTTCACAATATCCTTTTGACTCTGCTATGTCGATGTTTTGAGGATATTCTTCTTCATCTATAGTAAGTTTATAACACTCCAATGCATTTTCGATCTATGCAGCCCAATCAGGTTGCTTCCATGTCAGTGGGGTTAAATTCTCAAAGATCCTCTTCTTGACTGTCTGAAGGGCCCAAACTATGTATGGGAAATCGCCCTCAAATTTAAATGTTAATATGAAGCCATCAAACATGTATGCCCATTTATCAGCACCATGTCGAAGCTCCATTTCCAGGTACCAATTCTTAGGGATTTTTTGTAATGTATGAATGAATCCATGTACCCATTCTTGTTGTGGAATCTCCTTCCATGTTGTAGTGCATAGTTGGAAATTCTTCCTAGGATTAGTTTCACCACCATATTTTATCTTCATCTCTGTATCTATTTTTCCAAACCTTATCCACACCAGTCTTCTACATACCTTCCAACCTCCTATATTCTTCTTGTTTTCCACCATCTAGCAGGGGTAGCTTTCAGGGCTATATCCAAGGCCAAAAACCTTTGATTTTCTAGAACTTGTTCTTCATAATCATTAAGAAAATTATTTACATCACCTAAACCATCATAAGAAGGTAGGTTTCATACCTTAGATATCATACATCAAACTGATTTGGTAAATATTAAACATATCCTTGTGGATACTTCATGTTGCCTATTCTGCCAGTTCTCCAATTCTTCTTATGAGTATGAGGTACAAGAACTATCACACTCCCAACTCAAGTTTCCCTCTATAGTAGATGTTGAGCCCCAAGATTGTTCTTTCTTTCATCTTAATTCACTCCATTTTCCTTTTTCCATTTTTATCTCAGGCCCAAATGATCAATGAAATTAGTTAAAATTACTTTAAGAATGAATATCATGGCTAACTTGCTAAGTTTTGTGATTTTGTCATTGTAATGCATTTTGACCTGAAAATAGCTACAGAATGCAAACATTCCGTAGCTAACCGCCAATTCTACAGCTGTCTTCATGTTCAGGCATGTTCCAGGTGTCCTCTCAGGAAAAGCCACACATGGGTTTATTCCACATCATGTCCTCAACGTTTGTTGCTCACCATGAAGAATGAACTGAATTCTAGACGTGGTTTTGTACGTGGGAACTCATACAAGGAGGCAGACTCCTAATAGGATAAGGACAGTCCAGATGTCCTTTTTCCCTTTACGTTGCCATCTTTAGAGTTCTAGTACGATTTTGATATGAAAAGACAATGATCCCCGTATTGTTGCAAGTTCTGTTATGAAGATTTGTTATAAATGTACTCGGGAAACCGAGAGACAGGCTCTAGATTTTGATTAGATTTCGTGGATTGACTACTATATTTCTGAAGACCGAGAATACTCTGTTTTTAAGTTCTTTTCCTTTAATGAAGAAGACAACATTGCTTTGAACGCGTTGAGTTGATCTTGAGTTAGATTCCGTCTGGTGGTAGAGGGCCCCTGCCTCCTGAGCGGCTTTACTTTCGTAATCTAGATAAGTATCTTAGTTTGTTTTCAAGTTTTTGAAGTTTGAGTGCATATTTAATTTCATTAGTCACTATAGCTATACTTGTTCTAAGAAACTCTTCCAAAATATCATTATAATGAATGAGAAATGGCTGTAGTGTTATAGATTTTAATTGCAATTTCTTTGGTTCATTATCACAGTTGAACTTATTCTAGTAAACTCTTCCAAAAAATCATTATGATGACTAAGGCATGACTGTGATACTGAAGGTTTCAGTTGCTTGTTTACACTAAGTAGAATAGCTGATCTTACTCTTAAAAAGCTCTTCCAAAATATCATAATAATGGGTAGGAAATAGCTGTGATGTCTTAGTTTTTAATTGTAATTGCTTTCAGTTTCATGTTTGCATTCAAATGCATTGAATTGTACAACCAAGATTGTTCTAACAAGCTCTTCCAAAATACCATTCATGATGAACGAAATAGGCTGTAGAATCCCATAGATTAATTGCATGATAACTTAGTTAGAGTACTCCGAAGTCAAATTGCATTCAATTCATGCTCTGTTATTTCGTTTTAAGTTTGATAATGGCTTTTTAGTTTAGCACTGTTTATTGTAGACTGGTAGCACTCTAGTTCAGTTCTAGCTTAGCTCACTGTATTTACATTCCACATTTAGTTGTCATCCATTGCATATTAAATTACATTAGTTGTTAAACTTAAATACCACAGCCTTCATTATTTACAAAACTTCTTTTGTTCCAAACCTATAATTAACTCATAATCATCTGGACAGAGGATAGTATCAGTCCAAGGCCTGGATTACTTTTGCAAACTTTTTACCATTTCACAAATAAGCCCTTCCTCAAAATACTATTCTAAAAGGAAATCTGTAACTTTTTGAGTGAGGTGTAGTGGTGTTAAACTAAGTTGCAGAATAGAATTAGGAGCTAGTTTTAGAGTAGATATCTTATGATGTTACCAATGTTATTTTCCAAATATGTTTCAACAAACCTTTAATCATGGATGAGATGTTGTATCATTATAATTTGATTGTTTAATTGTTTAGTTAGGAGAATTTTTACACTTAGCTTCCCATTTCTCAAGCTCTTCCAAAATACCTTTAATGAAAGAATTGGACAAGTTAAGTTCATATTGTGAATTATTTTCTTGAAGTCATTATCAAGCTTTGTATTCTACTTAGTCATAGTTTAGGGTTTGGTTCTGCCTTAGTATTTGCATTGGTCATTTGTCATCATCAATTTAGGCTTCACTCTATTTTTAACCAGTAGCTTCTTTCCACTAGCATTTAGTTTTTTCCCTTGTGAACATAAAACCATAAAAAGACCAAAAACATCATAAAACACTAGACACAACACAGTAAGAAACAAACACCTAGGCACATACAGTGCACCTCACTTCAGCAGTTTACAAACCCTGGTTGACAATTAAATGAACTCAATTTAGGAGACTAGGTTGAGCCCAAACATTTTGGCGCCGTTGCCGGGGAAGTGAAAACTAGGTAACCTTTGTTTCTTAACTCCCAAAAAAAATTATATGCGTAGAGAGAGAGACTCAAGGGGTAGATTCATAAGCAGCAGAAACAGAAGTTTGATTCCTAGAACACCACTTGTTTCACCTAGACCAAGAGCTAGTACAGCTTCAACTCAGACCCACATTCCATCCTTTACTGATCCTAGACTTCTAGAAGACCTAAGATCAGATATTCGATTAGATAAAACTTCCGCTTCATCAACTGAACCTGCCTTAGAAGAAGATCCAAAGACTCCTGATAAGGACACAAACTTTTCCACTTCCACAGGAGAATCAACCATGACAGAAGAAGGGGGAGGACGAGTCTTTAATGGAGAACACACATTATTTGGAGGGGGTAGAGGTAGAGGTAGAGGAGAAGGAGGTAGAGGTGCAGAAGGAGGAAGAGGTAGAAGAGAAATGGGAAGCTCTTTTGGGTTTCCTATAATATATGAAGAAACCAATACAACCATGAAAAATATTTCACCCTTTGTCCTTCCAAACTTATATGGACTTAAAACTGAAGATCCTGAAACCTTCCTATTTGAATTTGAAATCCTGTGTAGAACTTATGACTACTTACAATATGCTCAAAAAATTAAACTATTTCCTTCAACATTGAAAGGAGTAGCATTGAAGTGGTTTATGAGTTTGATCAACAGTTCTATTAGGACATGGGAAGACATGAAACAAGCATTTCTAGAGAGGTATTTGGATTATTGTATGTCGGTCAATCATAAGGAAGAAGTGTTTAAGATGTTACAAAAAGAAGATGAAAACTTGGAAGATTTGTTGGAGAGATTTCATTACAACATCAAAAGAGCAAAAATGGAAAACCTAGATCAAGACACCTTAAAAGCTCTTTTGTTGAAAAAAATTAGGGATGAATGGTTGGATATTCTTAACATGATGGGAAAAGGGGATATATCACAGCTCACATTACCTGAAATATCTGAGTTATGTATCAACCTTTCAAGAGGGAAATCTAAAACTGTAAAAGGTCCAAGAGATCCTGCTCTTGCAAGGGCAAGTAAGTCTACTTCTGGGACAGTAAGTAGGTCAGAAATAGGACATATGCTCGATGATTTCAAATCTGACATCTTAGGGAGTCTTAGTGAACAAATAGACACCCTTAAGATACAAAACAAGCAAAAAGCTGAATCTGATGCCTTAGCAATCTTTTGTCCCAAATGTAGAAAGAAACATGCCTTGAGAGAGTGTCCTTTGGATGTAAAAGTTGTAGAGAACTATGTCATTTGTTCTGAAAAACATGAGACCAAGAATTTTCCTTCCCTTCCTGGTCTCAAAGCTATCTTTCAAGAGGAAACTCCTACACATTCCACAGAATCTCTCAATTTTGTCTCTAGAATGCCTTGGCAAGGACCTCAAACACAAGGATTCCATGATCAAATGTATAACCAACCTCCACCTTGGAATTCTTGGCAGCAACCTTGGCCTCAATTTCAAAATCAATCTCAAGCTCGGGCACAAGGGGCACAAAATCCCTATGGAAGATACTCTCAGTACTATCAGTATCCACCATCCTATCCACCATACCCACATTTTTATCCTCAAAATCCTCAACAAAATTTTCAACAAAATCCTCAACAACATCATCAGAACCTACCACATCAAAATCAACCACTTCCATTACCATTCCCTCAAAAATCAAATCAATTGCCTGCTTAACCGATACCAAACCCCAATAATAAAAATCCTCAAAACACATACATGATAGAAGGCCAACAGTTTCCAACTTATTTAATTACTCCTTTAGACCTTAGTGATGTTCAACTTAGGTCTGGAAGAATACTTGAAAATAGGAAACCTTCTGTGATCATACAAGAACAAGATAACTCTGAGGAAGATTCTCTATGGGTGAATAAAAGTCTTGAAGAAGATACATCTTCTCAAGACCCAAACACTGAAAAATTAAAGCAAAAAGATCCAATAATTTCAACTCTTGTATTAGAGCAGCCATCAACATCTACTTCTATACCTCCCTTTCCAGAAAGATTACAAATTGATAGAGGTGTAGAAAAACAAATTATGGTGCCTAATTATGATTTCCTAGATGAGCTGAGAAATGTTTGCATTAAAATTCCATTATTACAAGCCATCAAGGAAATTCCAATTTTGGCCAAAACAATAAAGGAGTTGAGCATGAAGAAAACAAGAAAAATAATAAGAGAAACAAAGAAAATTCAACTGGCAGGAAAAATAGCAGACATTATGATGGGTAAGATTGCTATTCCAAAGTATCTTGACCCAGGAAATCCAGTTGTTAAAATTCACATCAATGGAATTGAAATCCAAAACACACTCATTGATTTAGGAGCAACAATCAATATCATGAGTAGACAAATCATGGATAAACTGAAACTTCCTAATCTTCTCTTTACACCCACATTATTACAATTAGCAGACAGATCTGTGATCAAACCTGATGGGGTAATAGAAGACATTCCAGTGTCCCTATATTCTTGGGAGTACCCTGTGGATTTGATGATCCTAACTCCTAAGAATAATCTAGGAGGACATCCTATTATATTAGGAAGACCTTGGTTGGCTACAACTGATGCTTTTATTAGTTGTAGATCCGGTGATATGTACATCTATGATGATAGTTCAACTAAGAAATTCACTTTGTATCCTCCAGCTAGGAAAATTACAGATTTAGATGATACTCAATGGATAGAGGATGAAGAAGATTTACAACCTCTCTTCACAATTTCAGAAATTAGTGAAGATAATCAAATTCTGAATACTCTAGAAAACTTTGAATCCTCTTCAGAATACAAACATGAACCATTTCAAGAGGGATCCAACATTGATTTTTTGTCATCAAGACAGATGTCTCTTCATTCTATGGATAAATTTGGCAGCTCTACAAGTGAGATATTTCCAGGAAAAACTTTGAATATAAACAAGAACCTAGAAAAATCTCAACAAGAAGAGTTAGTCAAGATATTACAGAGACATTCTTCTACATATGCATGGGAGTACACTGACATGAAATGGATAAGCCCCAAGACTTGCACTCATCACATCTATATAGAGGAAAATTTTAAACCAATCAGACAACCTCAAAGACAGATGAATCCAAATCTTAGGGAGATTGTTAAGAACCTAGAAAAATCTCAACAAGAAGAGTTAGTCAAGATATTACAGAGACATTCTTCTACATATGCATGGGAGTACACTGACATGAAAGGGATAAGCCCCAAGACTTGCACTCATCACATCTATATAGAGAAAAATTGTAAACCAATCAGACAACCTCAAAGACGGATGAATCCAAATCTTAGGGAGATTGTTAAAGAAGAATTGCAAAAATTGTTAAATGTCAACTTCATCTATCCCATTTCAGATAGTCAGTGGGTTTCTCCTTTGGTAATTGTGCCAAAGAAAATGGTAAATGGAGGGTATGTATTGACTACCGGGAACTAAATAAAGCTACTCTTAAAGACCATTTTCCCTTACCTTTCATAGATCAAGTGTTAGATACATTAGCTGGCAAAAAGTACTTCTCATTCCTAGATGGGTTTAGTGGTTACAACCAAATCCAAGTAGCACTTGAAGATCAAGACAAAACCACATTTACATGTCCTTGGGGTACCTATGCTTACCGAGTATTTCCATTTGGATTATGCAATGCACCTGCAACATTCCAAAGGGCGGTATTAGGAATTTTTTCAGATCTAATACATGATTGTGTAGAGGTATATATGGATGATTTCACAGTTTATGGAAACACATTTGAAGAGGCTTTAGAAAACTTGGAAAAAGTTTTAAAGAGATGTCAAGAAGCAAATCTTTCACTTAGTCATGAGAAATGTTTCATGATGTTTACTGAAGGTATTGTTTTGGGGCATCACATTTTAGGGGATGGGATTAGAGTTGATGATTCCAAGTTGTCAAAAATACGTTAGGAGTTTTCTAGGATTTACAGGATATTATCGGAGGTTTATAGAAAACTTCACCAAGATAGCATCTCCACTCTTCAAATTACTTACCAAAGATTGTGAATTAAAATGGAATTCTGATTGCCAGTTAGCCTTTGAAACCCTGAAAACAAAAATTTCTGAAGCACCTATTTTAAGGGGACCTAACTGGAAGTTACCTTTTCATATCTCAACAGATGCCTCTGATACAGCTCTAGGAGCAGTATTGGGACAAAAATACCTGATTCCTTATGCCATCTACTATACCATTAAAAATTTGACTCCTGGAGAGTTAAACTATACTGTAACTGAAAAAGAGTTTTTAGCTGTTGTTCATGCCATAAACAAATTCAGACACTATATAACAGGCTATGAAACTTTTGTTCACACTGATCATTCTGCAATTATATACTTAATGAACAAATCAATTACTAATGGTAGAGTCATAAGATGGTTATTGCTTTTACAAGAATTCAACATTACCATTCTAGATAGGCCTAGAAAACAAAACACAGTAGTTGATTTCCTATCTAGACTCCAAAACATCAAAGATGACACTCCAGTTGAAGATCAATTTCCTGATGAATATCTTTTTGCAATTTCTACTCAAACTCCTTGGTTTGCTGACATTGTTAATTATTTAGTTTTAGGAAAATTTCCTTCAATAATGAATGCAAGAGATAAAAGAAAAATCATTTTTGATAGTGCAAAATATTCATGGGTTGCTAATGAGTTGTACAAGACAGGTCCAGATTTGATCATTAGAAGATGTGTTCGGGAAGATGAGATGCCTGAGATTCTCAAATCATGTCATGATGAACCTTGTGGCAGACACTTTGCTGATAAAAGGACAGCTTATAAGATCCTTCATTTAGGATATTATTAGCCATCCTTGTTTAAAGATGCTAAAGAGTATGTCAAAAGGTGTGACAGTTGCCAAAGGGTAGGGAAACCTTCTCCTTCAGGTGAGATTCCATTACAATCTCAGGTACATATTGAACCTTTTGAAAAATGGGCTTTGGATTTTGTAGGACCTATTAGTCCTCCATCAAGACAAAAGAGATATATATTAGTTTTCACTGATTATGTTACCAAATGGGTAGAGGCCAAGCCATTACTTTTTGCTAATGAAGCATCTGTAGTTACTTTTCTTTTTGAGGATATTTTTACTCGCTTTGGTGTCCCAAGGGAAATTGTTACAGATCAAGGAGCTCAATTTACATCAAGGCTAGTGGAGCAAATGATGGAGAGGTACAAAATCAGGCATAGAAAATCTACTCCTTATCATCCACAAGCAAATGGTCAAGTGGAATCTACTAATAAGGTCATTGAAGGAATCCTAACAAAGACTATTCATTTACATAGAAGAGACTGGGTAGATAGGCTTCCTGAAGCCTTGTGGGCCTACAGAACTACATGGAGAAACAAAACAGGTCATACTCATTATGAACTTGTTTATGGAAAGCAAGTTTTGTTTCCCATAGAGTTCCAGATTCAAACTTTCAAAATGGCAGTTCAGTTAGGACTTGATTTAACGGAGGCACAAAAGCATAGATTGGAGCAGATTAATGAATTGGATGAGATCAGACAAGATGCAGTTCAGAAAACAAGTCTAGTCCAACAACAAAGGACTAGATGGCATGACAAGTACATCAAAGAGAAGAAGTTCAAAGAAGGTGACTGGGCTCTCTTGTTTGATTCAAATTTCAAGGATTTTCAAGGTAAATTTCAAACACATTGGCTTGGGCCATATGAAATTGTGAGAATTTTTGACAATGGAGCAATAAAAATCAGGACAATAGATGAAGAAGAGGTTAATTTTCTTGTGAATGGTCATAGATTGAAGCTGTATCACAAACCACTCTTAAGAGAAGAATTTGTCAAGAAGTTCCAGGAAAACAGTGATGTGAAGTTAATGAAGAAGAATCTTTCTTCTTCATCAACTTGATTGAATTTTCTGAAGTCATTTTTGAAAAAAAAAAAAAGTATAAACATGAAAACCAAACACTGATTGGCATGTTTATACAGAAAAGATAGGGTGAAAATCAGAGTCTTTCTGACACTCTAACTTTTCCATTTTGTTTCTGCAAGCAGCTGTTAAAAAATCATAAGTTCAGATCCATTGCACTTATTATCCATCTCATTTCATTTCATTCCATTTACTTATCCATCCATACTCCATTTCATTCATTCATTCATACTTCACTTCATTCCATATTTCATTCATCTCATTCCATACTTCATCCACCTCATTTCCATATCAAAATTTAAATTTTGATGTTTTTCTGCAAATGAATAACACATGTCATGGATTGCAGGCCATTTCTTATATTCTTCCACTCCATTTCATAAATTTTAATCCATCCCATTCCATCATTCACTTCATACATATTCCATTATACCATGTTTCATCATCTATCTTCACCCATTCCATAAAATATTCCATGTATATTCCAAACCACTCCATTCCATGATTAAAATGATCTACAGGTACATTCTGCAGCTAAACAAACATTCTGCAGCTAATCAGACTTTCCGCAGCCAGACAGTCATTCCGCAGCTACAGATCCTGAAGGCACTGATCAACAGACAGTTGAAGTGCAACAAGATAATCCAGTATATCCATGAACAAGAAGAATCAAGAAGGATTATAAAGACTCACAAAGTAATGGTGTCCAGAGGAGAACAAAGTATACAAAGACCACAAAAAGCAGATGAAAAGCAAAGGTAAAAAGCTCTAATTATAATGGCATTTCATGAAAAACTTTAGTATAGTCTAGTTATGAATCATTCGAAAATTTGTTTTGATTATTTTTATTGATCATGCCAAATATACCCTCCGCAAAACTTTGGATAAAAATCCTTCATTTCAAATTCTATACCCGATCATCATTTAAGCGGTTAAAAGGCTGAAGTGTTTGATTTTCTTACGTCACCCAGCCAAATCATTTAATGATGATTTTTGAATCCGTTGTAAAAAATCTCCGCAGTCTTTTCACTCATTGATTTGTTTTCTTCACCTCACTTCATTAACTCGTTCCGTAACCACTCCCTATTACTCCATCCCGTAGCCAACCCTTCATCATTTCATTCTGTAAAACAGAGGTATCTCTATCACCGTGAGCAGAGGTATATTAGCTTGAAAGTTGAAGCCACTGTCACTGTGAAGCAAAATTATATCAGTTTGAGGTATATTAGTTTGAAATTTGAAGCCACTGTCACCGTGAAGCAGAGGTATATCAATTTGAAATTTGAAGCCACTATTGAAGCAAAAGTATATCAGTTTGAGGTATATTAGTTTGAAAGTTGAAGCCACTGTCACCGTGAAGCAGAGGTATATCAGTTTGAAATTTGAAGCCACTATCATCGTGAAGCAGAGGTATATCAGTTTGAAGATTGAAGCACTATCACCATGAAGCAGAGGAATATCGGTTTGAAGGTTGAAGTCATTGTCTCCGTGAGCAGAAAGAGTACTAATCCGAAGATTGAAGAAGAAATTATGGGCCTCATCGTGAGAACTGAACCAGTGGGCACAAAATACCTGGAAGGATACCCTCAAAGCAGAGAAATGTTGCAACAGGCAGGATGGCTACAATTCCTTGAGAAATTTAATGGCTTCCACAAAGAAGTTACTAAAACATTTGCAAGGTCATTCAAAGGAACCGAGGTTGAAGTTGGAGATGTTAAATTCACTGTCACAGAGGTTTTTATTGCAGAAGCAACAGGATTTCTTAGACATGGAGAAAGATGGTTTAAGAACAGAGAATTTCATAATGAATCATGGAAGCAAATCCTCAAATCACCAGGTATGGATGTCACTGTGTTTAAAAAGGGAATTCCAAGCTCTACATTAAAGAATAAATGGAGAAACATATTGCTTATTCTACAAAAATTTATCACTTGTGAAGGTAGATATGGTACTTTTTATGTTTACCATATTAGGTTGATAATGCATTTCTTAGAGGAAGAGCTAAATTTTCCCTATTTCTTGCTTCAAAGTTTAAAAAAGATGGCTTCAAGTGTTCAAAGGAGAGTCCAATTCCTAGAGACAACTCTATACCATCATGGCTTGGTTAATATTTTAATTGAACACCATTTAGCCAAAACAAAAGATACTTGGGATAATTTCTTGGTAAGAAATCACTTTGAGGAACCAAAAGAGTCTTCACCTGAACATCAGCCTACAAAGAGAAGCAGAAAATGGAGAGCCTCTAAAATTGAAATTGACAAAACAGTACAGGAAAGTAGTGAAGAAATAATCTCTGAGAAGTTGACTCAGATTAAGAGACAGCTTAAGAAAGAGAGGGTAATCAGAAAATCTGCCATAGAAAAAGGAGAGGGATCATCCCAGCCAAGAAGAAGCCATAGAATCAGGGGGAAACTAAGGAAAACACAGATCAAACAAACCGGGGTGATAAACATAGAAGATGAGGAAACCTCTATTGAAGAAGATTTTGATGAAGAAACCCCTGAAATTGACCCTGCACAGCAAGAAGTTTATGACTATGTTGAAACATTGGAAAGGAAAGCTTCAGAGAGTAGAGATAGAACCCCTAGTCCTCCACTGTCCGAAATAGATGTGTTAAGAAGAGATAGGTACGAGCTGGAAGTACTTAATAGACATATCAGAACTGAGAATGATATTCTGAAAGAACAAGTCAAACTCAAAACCAGTATGAACTCAACCCTGTCTCTACAAATGGACAAAGTGGAAAATGCTATTGAAAATTTGAAAAAGAGGAACAAGAAGCTAATCAGGGCACTTACCAATTTAAGGTTCAAGCTAGTCATCAGGAAGCCCATAAGACCTTTAACTTCCAGGCAAAGAAGAAGAAGAGGGTTGGATGTTCTTGCAGAAGTCTCTGAGTTTATGGAATAAGTTGCATGAGGACATGCAAGAAGTCAGTAGTGGGGGTATGTTGAGCCCCAAGATTGTTCTTTCTTCCATCTTACTTCACTCCATTTTCCTTTGTCCATTGTTATCCCAGACCCAAATGATCAATGAAATTAGTTAAAATTACTTTTAGAATGAATAACATGGCTAACTTGCTAAGTTTTGTGATTTTGTCATTGTAATGCATTTTGAATTGAAACTAGCTACAGAATGCAGACATTCCGTAGCTAACCGCCAATTCTGCAGCTGTCTTCACGTTCAAGCATGTTCCAGGTGTCCTCTCAGGAAAAGCCACACATGGGTATATTCCACATCATGTCCTCAACGTTTTTTGCTCACCGTGAAGAATGAACCGAATTCTGGACGTGGTTTTGTACGTGGGAACTCATTCAAGGAGGCAGACTTCTAATAGGACAAGGACAGTCCAGATGTCCTTTGTCCCTTTATGCTGCCATCTTTAGAGTCCTAGTACGATTTTGATATGAAAAGACAATGATCCCTGTATTGTTGCAAGTTCTGTTATAAAGATTTGTTATAAATGCACTCGGGAAACCGAGAGACAAGCTCTAGATTTTGATTAGATTTCATGGATTGACTGCTATTTTTCTGAAGACCGAGAATACTCTGTTTTAAGTTATTTTCCTTTAATGAAGAAGACAACATTGCTTTGAACGCGTTGAGTTGATTTTGAGTTAGATTCCGTCTGGTGGTAGAGGGCCCCTGCCTCCTGCACGACTTTACTTTCGTAATTTAGATAAGTATCTTAGTCATTTTCACGTTTTTGAAGTTTGAGTTCATAGTTAATTTCATTAGTCACTATAGCTATACTTGTTCTAAGAAACTCTTCCAAAAGATCATTATAATGAATGAGAAATGGCTGTAGTGTTATAGATTTTAATTGCAATTTATTTTGTTCATTATCACAGTTGAACTTGTTCTAGTAAACTCTTCCAAAAAATCATTATGATGACTAAGGCATGACTGTGATACTGAAGGTTTCAGTTGCTTGTTTACACTAAGTAGCATAGCTGATCTTACTCTTAAAACGCTCTTCCAAAATATCATAACAATGGGTAGGAAATAGCTGTGATGTCTTAGTTTTTAATTGTAATTGCTTTCAGTCTTTATGTTTACATTTGCATTGAATTGTACAGCCAGGATTGTTCTAACAAGCTCTTCCAAAATACCATTCATGATGGACAAAATAGGTTGTAGAATTCCATAGATTAATTGCATGATAACTTAGTTAGGGCACTCCAGAGTCAAATTGCATTCAATTCATGCTCTGTTATTTCGTTTTAAGTTTGATAATGACTTGTTAGTTTAGCACTGTTTATTGTAGACTGGTAGCACTCTAGTTCAGTTCTAGCTTAGCCCACTGTATTTACATTCCACATTTAGTTGTCATCCATTGCATATTAATTTACATTAGTTGTTAAACTTAAATACCACGACCTTCATTATTTACAAAACTTCTTTTGTTCCAAACCTATATTAACTCATAATCATCTGGACAGAAGACAGTATCAGTCCAAGGCCTGAAGTACATTTTCAACCTCTTTACCATCTCATAAACAAGCCTTTCCTCAAAAGACTACTCTAAAAAGAAATCTATAACTTTTGAGTAAGGTTTAGTGATGTTAAACTAAGTTGCAGAATAGAATTAGGAGCTAGTTTTAGAGTAGAGATCTTATGATGTTACCAATGTTCTCTTCCAAATATGCTTCAACAAACCTTTAATCATGGATAAGATGTTGTACCATTATAAGCTGATTGTTTAATTGTCTAGTTAGGAGAATTTTTATACTTAGCTGCCCATTTCTCAAGCTCTTCCAAAATACCTTTAATGAAAGAATTGGACAAGTTAAGTTCATGTTGTGATTTATTTTCTTGAAGTCATTATCAAGCATTGTATTCTGCTTAGTCATAGTTTAGGTTTGGTTCTGTTTCAGTATTTGCATTTGCATTTGTCATTTGTCATCAAAAAATTAGGCTTCACTCTGTTTTTAACCAGTAGCTTCTTTCCACCAACATTTAATTCTTTCCCTTGTGAACATAAAACCATAAAAAAATACCAAAAACATCATAAAACACGAGACACAATGCAGTAAGAAACAAACACCTAGGCACATACAGTGCACCTCACTTCAACAGTTTACCAACCCTGGTTGACAATTAAATGAACTCAATTTAGGAGACTAGGTTGAGCCCAAACAGTAGCGTTAACAAAATCATGTTCCTTCACTGTCATTTGATAGATATTTTCTATGTTAGTTGAGCAATATTATTCTTTGACTGGTTCTGCGTATCTTACTCCTCATGGATCCAAGGGATATCTGATAATCTAACAAACACTTTTTTTATCTTTTCCTTTTATAGGTAGTCACATATATTGAAAATCAACCAAAAATATCAATTTATTTTCCTAATTTAATTAATCCTAATGAAAAATGATATGCAATGCAATATTCTAGGATACATCAACAAGTCCCAAGGAAAAGAATCAACGAAAAATAAAAACTAGCAAATAAGACAAACCAACAAGTGCAAGAATGCACTTATACAAATCACAAATCTTAAGAAATAATTATTCTTCAATGGACCAACAATGTACCCAAGTAAATAATACCAAAATACTTTTTCTCAAATTCACAAGTGAATGAAATGTGAAAGAACAAAGTGAAAAAAGAAAAACATAAGAAATTTTTTCTTTTTTCTTTTGAAAATGAATCCGAAAATTTCAAACAAGAAGCTAACTAAGGATTTCAAAGAAACAATAAATTCAAAAGATTCAAGCCAAAAAAAAGGTCTTCAAATACAATATAATCATAGGTATAAATCAAGCAAGAGCGAATGCGATAAAATTTTTTAAAACACAAAGATACAAGATTTTCACCAAGATGATATTTACGAGTCTCAAATGAATGAGATTTGAGAACCTCAAAAAAATAAATGCAAGGTATTTACAAAAAAATAAAATAATGTAAGAACATAAAATTCAATCCAAAGAAAAGAAAAAGGAAAGAGATGGGCTATAAATCAATCAAATCCTGATACCAAAAAATGTTTCAAATATCAGAAATAGTCTAGGACATTAGAAATAAGACCAAGAACCCAACTCAAACCATGCAATTCTTGGAAACCAAAGAAGCCTAGTTTGATAGAAAATCAATCTTTCATAGAAACCAAAGTATAAAATAAAAATACCTCAAAACAAAAATTTTTAACCTTGAAGAAGTATCAAAGAAAATAAGACATAAGAACAAACATTCCTAAGCACTCAACGATGTGAAATTTTTTCACTTTCTAGAAATACACTTGACTTTTAGACAACAGTCTTTGTACACATGCACAATTTTTAAAGAAAACTCATGCATACACAAGTTTATTAAAGTTAGGCTTCATGTATACTTGATTTTCTAAATAAAAACTAAATGTAGATTGCGAACTCAAGAAAATACAAAATTAAGACAAAATACAAAAGATTAGGTTGGAAGATTTGGTTCAATAGGATACTAAAATACTCAAAAGGATGAAAATAGACAACTGAAAATCCCAAATCAATCTGTAAAACCATTAAGGAAAATAATAGAAAGTATTTCCCCAGAGTCACCAATTCTATTTGTGGGAAATGTTCCCTAGGAATAGGGTTGAAATCCTAAATAGAGAAGACACTAAATTCAATCAATAAAAATCAATAAGACATGCACAATAATTGAATTGACAAAGATAGGAAAATAAGGCATCCTATAGGTCCTATATTTGTTGATGATCTCCCAGGGTCCAAACTTTAAATTTTCCTCCTGAATTTGTAGACCTCTAAGATAGATAAGAAGACACCAAAAAATCACAACATTCAAAGTACAGATGCATATAAATAAGTGACATCATAATAATATCCATTACAAATTGACATTCATAAATATAAACAATGAAATCTGAAATGGAACATAAGTTTCTTTACTGAAATGAGAACAATAAGAGGTGGTTAAGATACAATATGATCCTGGTTGTTGGCACCGTGAAGCCTTCCTCTAGAGCCTTCCTACCCAGGCCAAAGAAGACATCCTCTCCAATAGAAGTAGCATGGTGTGAGATAAATGGGGCACAACATGTATGCATGGAAACAAGAGATTCCTAGAGTCATGGAAGTGCACAGAGAATGGGATGGGACAGTTTGGACGAGTTAGAATTCCAATCATTAGGATGTATTTAGCCCGACCCATATGGTGTATTTATAACACCAAAACCCAGTTAATTCGTTCAGGACATGAGGTCTAGTAGATTGGTTTCTAGTCTAACCCATAAAACCTACCAGAGAAATAGGGTTATATATATATATAATTTAAAATGTTGAATGTGGGAAGATTTAATAAGGGTTGTGTGTATATGAAATTTTACAATGGGAAAAGAACATATATATTTTGAAAATTTATTTTTTTAAGATGAGGACATTTCTGCAATGTAAAAGTGATCTTCCTAGGCCAATCAAGAGCATCTAATGAACATGACTGGAAAGATATTTTATAACAATGTTTCACCCACCTAAAATTTTTCTCGAACAATCAAAACAAAACCATAATGCAAGGATTACCAAAAATATAGTATTTTTGAGGGTCTAGCCCAAGTGCCTTGTTCCATGTTTACCATGGACGTTATGTAGAGTTATCCTATGCAACTTAGAGCCTTATTGACCACTATAAAAGGGGTTGATTCCATGGATTCAAATTTTATCACCTTTAACATTTATGATGGTAAGTTTAGGCTATCTCATCAGGTCACTTTTTCGATCTTGGTGCACATCCATAATTGAGATGTGTGTCGCACTTTTGTTTATGGAGGATCTTCCACTTGTATCATGACATCATCATTTTGGAAATATCTTAGTTCTATAGAACACATTAAGTCAAGTACTACTCTTCAGGCCTTTAGTGGTCATATTTTTCTTCCTCAGTGAGGTATTCTATAATTATCCATTGATATGGGGTGAAAATCTATTACAATTTATGTAGAAGTTGTTGACACCGTTCTTGATTATAATAAAATCCTTATACGTAGTTGGTTCTATGATATGACTATTGTTGTGTCATTGTTTTTTCGCATTCTTTGATTTATTTATGAAGGCAAGGTTTTTACTATTGTTATACTTGATTATTGCATGTTTATGACCAAATTCACCACTACAGGAACTACTAGGCAATTTATTAGAGACAACCCTCCAACTTATGAGAATTTTGGTGCAATATTATTTAAAAGCATGTTTCTTATAGGTGTTTTCCTTATAGCCAAACCCAATATTCCAACAACCTTTGTAGCTTCCATTCATATGATATCTTCTAACACTAGTGGATTCCATTGATTACCTGATCCTTGGGTAGTGCCTTCCCCTTCGAATATAAACTTGTATTGTAAGCATGCGCTATGCGCATCTTACTGTATTTTTTTTTCAAAAGATAATGATTTAATACCATTTTTGTGGGATATTTTTCATTGTGTCCAAGGCCATATAGTGGTTAGAGTCATTCAATTTGTTAATAAGTAATTAGTGAGTATCATTTCGCTCAAGTAATGAGAATATGTTCCTATGATTCAATACATGATTCATCTCTATTAGGTTTATTATCTAAAAAATTCCCTTTAGATAAAGTCCCACTAGTGTGTGTATAAACTATACTATTTAATACATAATCAAGATTTGTAAATACTATTAATGAGAGATATGTAGCACTCCTCAACACTCTTGGCACATACTAACATGCTTTGGCACACATTAACATTCCTTGGCACCTTGCATGTCTTAGAACATCTTGCCATGACTAGGACAACCAAGCACATGTTGTCAGGCCTTAGCATAGAATAACACTCTCCTAGCATGTGTTGTCATGCCTTGTAGTCACTAGCATGCCTTGGAACACTTTGGCATGCATTAACATACATAAGCACTTGGCACAAATTGGAACTGGACATGTAGTGGAACCTATTATTAGTGTGCCTAGCATGCCCCTTTTGAAAAAGATAAAGTCATGAATTGTTAACCCTCTTATGTGTTCATTTCCTTGAATTTTAGCTTGGTTCTTCTTTTTATTGACTTGATACTCCTTGAAAAATATTGGCATACCCTAGAACCCTGCAAATCCTAGAATGCCTTGGCACTATTTGGCACATGCTAACACACACTGGAACTCCCTAGCACACTTTGGCACTTCTTGACATGCCCTGATATTCCCTAGCATGCCTTACTAGTGCTAAACATACCTTGTAACCCACTCCTTGGCATGCTAGCTAGGACTCATTGACACTCCTTGGAACACTCTCATATTCATTCACTTCCATGCATTTTGACCTAGTGATCCTGTGTGTTTTCTCAATACTCCCTAATAATCCTCAACATGCATTAGAATACTCTGTCATACCTTAGAACTCTTCTACATGACCTTCCACTTCATAACATGTGTATCACTCCCTAACACACATTGGAACTTGGCAAGTATTATCATGTCTAGCATTCATTAAGATGAATTTGTATGCTTTTGCATGGTTTAATATTAAATTTATTTGAGATAAATTATTGAAAATTAGATGACAAGTTACAGTGGATGATTTGGCACTTAGAATGCACTAACACTGGGAAATTGACACCTATTTCCACCTAGTGTTGGTGTGCCTAGCATGCCCCTCATGGAAAAGGTAAATTGATGAATAATTAACCCTATTATGGGTTCATTTCCTCGTATTTTAACTTGTTTCTCCTTTTTGTTTCCTTGATAGTCCCTTGCACGTATTGTCACACCATTGAAAAACTTGGCATGCCTTATCACTTGACACTTTTTAGCATATTTGACATGCCTTCGAACTATCTGGAACATTTTAGCATTCCCTATAATTCCTTAGCATTCGTGCCCTAAAAAATATGCATGCATGTTTTCAGGACTTGAGAACCCAATCAATTCCTTAGCTACTTCATTTCATGTGAAATTGGTCTGCTTCAACTACAAAAACTTGACCAATTTCACCTAGTAAAAGTAGATTGTTCCTTGTTCACCTAATAACTGCCTATACCTCATCTTAGGCCACTCATGTCCAAGATGAAATTGTCCCACTTAAGAACTTACCAAGACAAGGATCACATCTAGCCATGGCCATAAAAAAAACTAAGAAACATAGCTTACATAGGAAATATTTCACATGTATGTCCAGTTCATATAAAGAACAAAGCATTAATTGAGAGTTTGCAAGAAACACAAGACACACAAGATATAAGTTGGCACAAGGCGAGTTACCCAAAACTTATACACAACAATGTACAATATGAAATTGTCTAAAATAGTTTAAAATATGAGCATGCATCCAAAGTGTGCCACATGTCATATACAAATAATAGATAAAGGAAAAATAATTTTGTGCTCTCCCTTTGTATAAAATTTCCTTGTCGAGCCCCTTATCGCAATCATAGGATTGACTCTTTCAAATACTATTATGATCTTCTAATGCACTATGTCCTTGGAACACTTGAATTCACTGGAAATCCCTAGCACACAATCTTATTTGTTCATTTCCATGCATTTTGACCCAATTCTCCCTTGTGATGCCTCAACACTCCTTAACACTCCTCAACATGCATTGGAATTTTCTGGCATTCGTTAGCACGCCTTTTCATTCCTTTTCATTCCCTAACCTTCCCTAGCTATCATGCCCTCACAACTACCCTTACTTAATTTACAAATTGCGAGACCAACCAAGTCCTCACTTGACTACAAGAGTTTGACCAAGTACGATTACTACAACTAAACTATGTTGTTGAATTGTGTAGCTTGGGGGGTACTCCACAAGTCTAGTGATATGTGTTTATATGAGTTTGGTCACAAAATTATTTGTGGGAAAATAACCCAAGAGAATGGGTTTGGACCCAAGATGGAGTTTAAAATATAAAAGAAAATTAAAAGGAAAATTAATATTTACTAAGGTATAAGTGGATAAAGGTCATAATTTCTAGAGGGTTCTTAAGATCCCTAGCTAGGAAAAGCTATTTAAGGAGGCCTTAGTATGAATTCAATAACATCAAGTGAGAAGGAGCTCATTTGATCAAGGAGGCTAGGAGAGATCTAGTCCTAAAGTAGGTCGAGTTATAGGGCTATGTAAGGGTTGCTAAAGGTAGGCTATGATCATCCACCAAGAGAAAGATCATCATGTGAGGGTTCACAAGAATGTCACATAACTGAATGGGTTTGAAATAGGGAGTAAGATGGCATGTTTCTGGTTTTCTTATGGTAGATCGAGCTCAAGAGAGGCAGATCATGAGAATTTTGGCATGTGATTTCAGTGGTGTTTCTATGTCAAGGCCACATCAAACATTTGAAATAGTAGAGAGGGTTGAGACCCTATCTTGTGGTGGCTAATAGGCTTCAAGGTATGTGGTAAATTCCAACACAAATGGTGGAGGGTATACACTAGAATTTAGGTCTAGAACAGAAGTAGCCACATGTGTAACATTGAATGAGGTAATCGTATATTTAGTGTCATATAGATCTAAAGTTCAGGTCAAGATTCAATCAAAGAAATGCCTAGAATCTATGAATCCATATGAGCTAGGATGAATCTATTATGAAGGAAAGAGTTATTTTCACTATGGGGTGGATAGGATTTTTTCTAAAGAAATTAGAATAGAAGTATAATGCCCTAGTTAGGGAGTTTTCCTAGCATGTTCAATCCATAAGGTATGCTCTTAAGACTGTGACAAATTTGTGTAAAAGAAGAGGGGTCATTACCCTTAGAGAGAAGGTTATCTCTACAATATATACCACATATTTGGAAGATGGTTTGTAGAAGTATGTGCAGAGATAGAAAATCCAAAGGAAGGTGGAACCTGAGCAGAAGATTGAGTAGAAAAAATGTGTCATATGAGCAATGGATTGACATGAAGAAGAGTTTATGTTGGTGGATTTTCCATAGAGTTTTTGAAAAAGATATGAAGCAACCTATAAAAATTTAGTTGATGGACTTCTAGGGGATGATTTGTGACCCTAGTTCAGGCATATAAAAATTTGTAGAAGGATGATAAGGGGAGTAGTTCAGATATGTTCATAGATTGGACAACAAAGAAGCTAGTACCTAAGAATATTGATTTTGAGAGGACTTAAATCAAAATTAGGTGGCATATTTGAAGAGCCCTAGATGAGGGCATTGTTGTGGGAACTAGATTAGTAAAATAATTGACTGTGGTTGGGAAAATTGATGGCAGTCCAAGTACAAGTGGAGGGTTTTTAGGTTACTGTCAAAGAAGATCCCTAAGTCCTGTACCTGTGAGTGAGTGAGAATAAGGGAAAACTTCATAGCCCTAGACTTGTCATCTTGGAGTAGCAATTTGGAAAAAGTGGGTGGACCAAAGAGCTGTTCACAAATGGAGTTGTGAACAACTGATCAAAAACCCTAAGTGTTGCAGTCCTTAAAGGAAAAAAGAGGCAGATAGAGGGATTTTTTTTTAGCCAAGTTCAGTAACCTAAAGGAGTTCCATTATAGAGGAAGTTTGAGGAGTTGCATAATTGGAGGTAATAGAACCTGCCAGATGTGTTCATGACATGTGGAATGAAAGGGCTATGGGTGGCCACCATAAAAAAGTGGGTCAAGTGTTGTCTTTTTCAAGGTATATTGGTTGTCAAAGGACTAATACCAACCCCTAGTTGTATTCCTTATATAAGTGTGATTGTAAAGGGTCATGATACGTCATACGAGAGCTCTAGCCTATTCTATTATAGTTTGTAATTTAATGAAAAATGGTTTGAAAAAGTTAAATATTGTCATGTGCACTAGTTGATTCCTGTAGATTTAGTTGTGAAAATTATATGTGTTGTGGCACTTGAGTGTGTTTGAATCAAATATTCTAAGACCAAACCCAAATTCTCATGTGTCATGGAAATTTAACATATGCCTTGTTCACCTAAGAACTACCTGTAACTCATCTTAGGCTACTCATGTCTAATCTCAACTCATCACACTTAACAAGTTACCAAGACAAGGCTCATCACATCCAATTGTGGTCATAAATAAA
The DNA here is from genome assembly GCA_034641835.2 of Pinus albicaulis. NCBI lineage: Eukaryota > Viridiplantae > Streptophyta > Pinopsida > Pinales > Pinaceae > Pinus > Pinus albicaulis. The sequence continues at coordinate 942,610,525 of CM076575.1, forward strand.
TTAAGAAACATAGTTTACATCTTGACATGCCATAGTACATGGCATGCCTTAAATTCCTTGGCACTATGTGGCATGTGTTAGCATCCCATACATTCCTTGGAATGATTTCACATGCCCTAACACAACCTAGCACTTATTGACACGCCTTAGTAGTTTAGTATACCTTGGCACTTCCTAACATATAACCTTGTCACTACCTCCTTAACACACCTAAAAATCATTGAAAATCCCTGTCACACACTCTTATTCGTTCATTTCCATGCATTTTGATCTAGTAATTTATTGTGTTTCACTAACACTCCCTAACACACATTTACACACCCTAACACATGGCACATCTTGGCATGCCACCCTAGAAATCTATCATTCCTTGGAACTACCTAGCATACCATGTCACTCTCTGCTTAGAAGACCTTGAGCTCATTGACACTCCCAGTCACAAATTCTTATTCATTCATTTCCATGCTTTTTTACCTAGTGATCACTTGTGTTTCCATAACATCCCTTAACACTCCTTGTAACGTGTTGGTACACCTTAGCACCTGGCACATCTTGGCATGTTTCCCTAACATCTACCTCGCCTTATCACTACCTAACATACCTTGTCACTCCCTCTTAAACACACCTAGAACTCACCAACACTTCATGTCACAATATCTTAATCATTCATTTGCATGCATTATTTTCACCTATTTCTCCCTTGTGTGTCCCTAGGAGTCCCTAACACTTGCTATCATGTGTTGGCACACCCTGAGACCTGACATATCTTGGCCACATTCCATTGGCACACTATCAAGACTTAGCGTTGCCTAAAATACCATGTCACTCCCACCTTAGCACGCCTAGAACTCACTAACACTCTCTGTCACACAATCTTATTCATTAATTTCCATGCATTTTGACATAGTTCTCCCTTTTGTTTCCCTGGCACTCACTAACACTCAACACACTTTGGAACTTGGAACATCTTGGTATGTTGCCCTAACACTCTATCATGCCTTGGAACTATCTAGTATATCTTGTCACTCCTTCCTTATCACATCTGTAACTCCATAGCATGCCTTACAACTCCCTGACGCATATTGGTTCTTGGAATTTGGTGGAAATTGACAATTATTGGCATGCATTTGGATTCCGTGGAATGCTTGGCGTGGTTTAAGATCAAATTTATTTGATATCAATTATTCACAATTAATATAGAAGTGCTAGAGGATGATTTGGCACTTAAGACATGCTAGAACTTGTACCTTGCAATGTATTGGCACCAATGTTGGTATTCCTGGCATGTCCCTCTTTAAAAGGTAAGGTCCTGAATTATTAACCCTCATATATGTTCTTTTATTTTCATTTTAAATTGGTGTTCCCTTTTTTCACCTAATGCTCCTTGAAAAATGTTCACATACCCTAACACCTGGCACATCTTGTTATGCCTTAACACATGGAATGTCTTGGCATGCATTGACATGCCTTGTCACTCCCCCCTTGGCATGCCTGACACTCACTGACATACCCTCTTATTAATTCATTTCCATTCATTTTGACTCGATGATTTATGGTTTATGGGATGCACATCTAGAAAGAGTTCCTTTAAGAAAATAAAAGAATGGTCGCACCATTACAGACATAAGTAATTGTGAGATTCTACTTTAATGACATTAGGAAACTACAAAAGAGCTTTTAAGAATGAAATTTTTAGGGGTTTTTTTAATGGTGTGGGAACGGTAATAAGTGAGTGGTCAATATTGTGATTTTATTTCTCATTAAAGTGCTTATCCTTAAGAGAGACTCATCTTGAGAAAATGACACCCTCATCATGCTTACTCTCCAACTCTTAATATTTTCAAAATAAAGGCCAACTTGCACAGGGAGGGAAGGTGTGTTGCTCTATGGTGTGCTAAGTGACTACTTGAGAGTGTTAATGTATTATGAGAGGGAATAAAAAATTTAATTTGTGTCCTCTATGGATGACATGTTGTAGGTGTGTATCATGGAACCACATGGCCACTAGAAATATTGTGTAAGATATAACCCAACATAATCAATTCCTTGAGAGAAATATGTGGACAGGGATCAATATAAATTATATTAGTGATTCCACCAAAAAATATTTACTAGAGAGTGACACCATTGTGATCAATGCCACACATGGAGTCTTTTGAGCTAGGCATTTATTTTTCTAAAAAATTGTTTGGAGTGTCAGTGAATTGGTAGAATTCTCAAATTCATGACATTGTAAATTATGTAGGAACTTTATTCCTTTTGTTATATAGGCTAGGGTTTCTAAGGAGAATATAGGGTTTTTAGGGTCTTAAGGGAAATGAAGCATCAATTTCTAGCTCTTTTATATACTAAAGAGTATGGATTATATGGCATTGAATGCACTTTGAGATGGAGGTTGTTATGACTCCTAGAGCCTGATCCTTCTTCCTGTTGATGATTTTTTTTTATTAGTTATCCCATGGATAAGAACCACCATTTTTCTAAAGTCTTATAACTATTCACTCTTCAAGAATGTTCCCATATCTTGTGCCCAAATTTCATATTTGTGTCCATTAAGATTTATAAGATCTATCTTCAAACTCATAATGTTGACCCATTGATTTGATCCTAGATTTAGTTTGCAATTAGAAACCTCGAACCAATCCACTAAAAAAATATGACTTTTTAAGAGCATATACAACTTGCATAAGAGTTGTAGGAAACATGCTACATCTCAAACCATTAGATTTAATACCATGTTGGAGAATCGAGAGATTTTTTATATTAGAAAACTCATATTCTAAAATAGATGTGGTATCTAAATACATTGTTACAACACCTAAGAACAACCAAACATAGTTCAACATACTAAGAAGTGTAAGAAACAAAATTATTTCCATACCCACCACATAAAATATATTGTTTAACATATAATAAATACACCCATAAGACCATATTTTGTAGCACCAAGGTGTAACCAACACAATCCATACTTTGGTTAACATAAAATGAGTAATAACATAAGAATTATTTGAATGCAAAACTAAATGGAAACGAGTCATGGTAGAATGGAGTAATTCAAAAGGTTGAGTTGGAAATACAAAAGATAATGCAAACCGTGCATAATGAATAAAAACATTACAAGTAATATTAACCTTAGATAATGAGGATAACACCTCATATTAACCACCCAAACTAAACCTAATTGAGATCCTAATTTCTTTTTGATCCCTTTCTATTGATTCATAGATATGAAATTGAAATGGATATTTTTTTTCTATTTATAAAAACTATACCTCAAGCTCCATTTAAATTTTGATATTGTGGATTGTCTTTAAAATAGATAAATTGAATTGACATTAAGTAGAACCATATTTTAACCTCGTCTACAACATGTTTTGGAAATAAAATAATTGAATTTGGTGATAGTGTGGGTTATCTTTAACATAGATAAATTGCAATGACCTTAAGCATAACCATATTGAAACCTCGTTGAGAACATGTTTTGGAAATATTAATTGACTTTGGTCATTGAATAAGATTTAAAATTATTTCTGATTATCTAAAATCTCTTATACACAAGGAAATAAGTTAACTAAGCAATAAAAAAAAGTATATTTCAATAGTGAAAGTCCACCCCTTAATGACCTGCCAATAAATCATTTCAAATAATATAATTTTCCTTAGATAAAATTAATGAATTAGCTCTCACTCTTTTTTTCTTATACAATAAAATAAAAATAAATTACTTAAAAATGACCATTTTCAAATAACTTTCCATAAAACATGGTGGTATAATAATAAAAATTATACACTTGAAATAGCCCAGTCCCTTCCATATAATGAGAGGAAAAGACTGAGATTTTTTTCACAAAACTCAAACACTAATATTTACCCTTTTCCTGCTAGAGAGAGCAAGGGTTCCCTCCCTATCTACATCTACATTTTCCTTGAAGACAAAAACAAGGAGAAAATCCAATAGAAAGAAATAAAAGAATGATCAAATTCAATTTTTAATCGATATTTCCTGGAATCATTAAAACAATCCGTTCCTCCTCTCCATCTCTTATTTCCTACTCAAGACTCCACTTAAAGTAAAAATTTTCACTTGCATAAATGAAGCACACATCAAGTTTGAAAATATAATCAAGTTAGATCTATGAATTTTCTCTATTATATCTTCCCTTCTTTTAGGGTTTATTTTCATGTTTGACACATTTCGAGGTTTTGATTTCGGTTATTAGTAGTGTGATTGCAGCAGGTAAGAGTTTTGTGAAAGGATTCAAGCCATGACTCCAATGGGGAAATCTCAGTTATACTCTTGGTGTTTTGGAAGTCGTACACAATTCATTATTATCATGTTATGAACAAACAGTGTAAGAACTCTCTAGAATCATTGAAAATTTTTAAAGTTCGGGTATTTTTCATGGAAGAGAGGGTTTTAATTTTGAAACCATGGTTACACGTAGAGATTTTATCCAAATTCTAGATGGGTGGTCTCTTTCCATTATCCATTTAGGGCATCAGGGAAAAATAGTAGAGTAGAGTTAGACTTTTTGGACCCTCTAACGAGAAGGTTGTTGATTGACATTGCTACTGCAAAAAAGCTATCAACAATAGTGGGTACACTTGAACCTATAGTTTGGTGCACGGATGGATCCCTTTCTCTTTCTCATATTTCCACAAGTCATTTGTATGAACTTTTTCTAGGAGGTTTGAGTCACAATCATTTTTATATTTCTTATTTGTCAGTGCAAAGTTTGTATTGTCAAAAAAATTATTTCCTTTATTCCATGCATGAAAGTATATTTTTCTTCCAAGGGAAAATTTTCCATTTCATTTGAAGTTGAAAATAAATTACACTTCTCGTGTGCACTTGCACTACGAGAGGTTGAAAAAAATACTCCTCTTTTCTTGAAAATCACAAAAGATACACCTCTTACCATTTAGAGACATATTTTTCATGATAATAAATGATATGGCACTACACATCAGAGTGTCCTAGGCTTGCCACCATATTTAGAATATACAAGGAAAAACTACTCTGATCAAAAACCATTTTTTTTTAACATTACTGCAAATGACATTAAACATTACATTTAGAAACATGGATTAATTTATCCTTGTCTTAATCACATAGTTTTACCCCCTGCTACCAGTTACCCTTCTCTAGATAGAGAATCTCTTATGTCATTGTGCTCCCCAAATATGTGTGATTGAAACAAGTTTAAATAAATTTACATCTCTCTTTAATTCCTCATCCAAACACCTTGAGTTGATATTATGCAACTGATCAGTTCCATTCATCCAATTAATAAGAAATATTGAATCTCCAAATACCTCAGAATGGGATACCCTATTATTCTAAGCATATATGAAGAGCCTTAGTGCCATGAATACTACATATTTATTAGTTCCAACACACAACCTTGCTTTCATATTAACACAATGGCATTCAGAAGGGAATGGGATAGACCCAACACTACTAATGTTCTATGGGTCCTGGATTGCCCCATCAAAGAAGCCACATGTCTAATATTTATTAATTAAAAACTCTTCCAACATTATTTCATGATTTTGACTAACTTGAATGCATGCAATCGATATATCTCTACAACCTTACCATTTATTTTAATCTGGTCTATCATCTTTGGTTTTTTCAATTTTTTTTTAATCATGTATATATTGTTTTCGATGGAGCTAAGGTGTTCAAAGTCCCACAAAGCTCCATTTTAATGTGGATTCAATTAGTGACCCTTATGAAATCCATCTTACATGGGAAATGCCATATTTAATATTTAGCTATGTTGTCATAAACCCATGAGTCTCAAACCGATCGTTTACATGACATGAAATATGCTAATGTAAACTAGACCTAAGCCACTTATCGACCATCTTCTATTATTAGAATTTAAGAGCTTCATAGTTGTCTATATTTTTTACTTTTTTTCTGTAATGCATTCTAGAAGGAAACCCATTGGGCACTTCCTTTCATTCCGAGGATGGTAGCTAAAGTAAAATGGAACCTATAGAACCTCAAAGCTTTTTCATGTCACTTATGAGAACCTTGGCAGGGAGAATAACACTCCAACACACAAGCAATTGGACTAGACATGATTGATATAATTGTTGTCCGAGGAATATATTCCCACTTTGAAATATGGTTTATAGTGGTTAAATAATGGAATGGTCCATAACAATGCATATTCTTCTTATATCTATCGAAAATACAATGGATCATAAAATCACCGCTAGAGTGAGAGGAGAGTTTAGCGATTAATATCTTCCATTTGGCTGAATTTATGAATTTTCCATAGATGTATTCACCAATTCAAGGAGAATATTCACCTAAATTTATATAGGATCAATTAATTTTCAATGAAAATATCATAAATGTTTTCTATAAATAATGTAAAAAGTTTGTTAGTAATTTAAATTTTATCCAAAAAAATGTCACCAAACATTGGCATTACCAAGCTTGTTTGAGAAATTAAATTTTCCTCTTATTCATTCATTTATATGTATTTTGACTAGGTGCTCCCTTATGTTTCCTTGGCACTCCCTAACACTCTCTGGCATGCATTATCACTCTATAGCACATCTCCACACTCCTCGACACAACCTACCACAAGTTGCAAATAGGCTGAGTAGTAAAACTCTCTCTGTACCATATCCCAGGGGCTTAGAAACGAATCCATATTCCTAGAAACAAAGTATAAACGTTGGGAAAACATCCATTACTTGACTAGAAACCAAAATCAATAGACAAAGTGTGAACTGAATGTTAATAATAATAACGACTTGTATGACAATCAAGGTTGGTTGTAGATGCCTAATAAACATATAAGTCCAATTTCAGGGAGTAAAGTACAAATATTTAAACCCAAATTCCCAATCCTATGAATTTCAAATTCAAAAATAGTATGTCCATATACATAGAAATTATATATACGAGGATCCAACTTCTGACCACAAATTGTACTCATCATAAGAATAACAAACAAATTGAAAAGTGAAGACCAAATCAAATCTAAAGAACATTGTTGAATTCATGTAGAGATGCTTGTCATCCTCCCACTAGATTGAAAATGAGTTTTCCATTATCCCACCTGGCTCAAGGTGAATTAAATGCAAACCTTCATTACCACTCATCCACCCTACCTTAGACATGTACGAGTGGTATTCAATTCTCTTCGTTTTTATTGCTCTGTCTTAATGGGTGGTGTTAACACTGGAAAATCAAACAGGAAAAAGACATTATAAATGTCAAGCAAAAGGTACAAATAAATATTTTAAGAGAATGAATACATTAGGAAAAGCCAAAAATTTAATTCTTCCTAATGTTCAAGCATAAATTTATGGATAGCGAAAAAGAAACAAGGGACTTTTGCACATAATGAAGGTATTCCTTCGATAGTCGCGTGGTCCTGTAGATGGAAAAATGTCCGGGACCACTTGGCACACTTGGTTAGGAAGATTCCTTGGTAATACCAAGTATATTCATATTTGAGTCACCTTGGGGCTTAAATGAAGCACAAAAATGAATCACCCCTCCACTCTTGTGTCACCATCTATCTTGGGCCAAGAGAAGGTGGGGGAATTCAAAAAATGTATATATAAACCAACCTTTTGAAGAAGAATTGGAGACACATTGTTATGTTGGCCAAATTTCTCCTTAGCAAACCAGCTAGCATATTCTAGCAACAAGAGGATTGGAAGGACTCATTTGTTGGCCACCCACCATCTCAGTCCAAGAGAAAGAGGTTCACCATTTGGTTCTTTGATCTACCATCCTTTGAGAGGGAGGAGATACTTGAATGAAACTTGAGGGAAGGAGAGCCCTTTGTCTTGGATATTTGAGCTCCATAGCTCAAAGGATCCTTTACAAGTGTCTTAGAATTATACCTTTTGTCACCACCAGCACCTAATAGAGGGAGAATCTCTCCATTTGTCTTATTAGACTGTTTTCTCCATCGAGCGTGTGTATTGTGCACCTTTTTTTTTATTTTTATTATTTATGTGGCATGCTTTGTTTTCTCCTTACTTAGCTTACTACATGTTCAAAATTTTCCACTAATGTTTAACAACCATTTTGACCTGTGATATTCTGTAGGTAATAGCCACAGTACTAATAAAGTGTATTTGGTACACCCATGTGTTGAATACACCACAACAAGAATGACGACTCCACTGTATTCTTTCCATTGAGATAGTGGTTGTTTTTGTAGGTCCCTCTCCTCCTAAGTCTGTTGCAAATCAACATTGAATCCTATTTGAAGTCTTCAACACACCCATTCAATTTTCTGAACAACAGAGAGGGCCACACTTTTTTATTTGGCATGACAGCGCATAACAGATCCCAATAGCCGCGTGCTCCCCTCCTGTTGGTCGATACGCCACACAATAGGCCAGCGAGCCAATTTTTTCTTGGTTTTTGCCATTTTTTCAGTTGTAAAGTGCTTGGAAAGCCATAAAATTTTTTCCATCACTGTGTTCTTGCATTTCATGACTGATTAGGACCCTTACTTACTAGAATTTAGCTTAGCAACTAAGTGTTTTTAATTTTAGTATTTTTATTTTTATTTTTACAAAACACACATAGTTTAAGTAGGAAAAAAGTAAGTGGCCTTAAATATACATATGCTCTCCAAAAAAATGATTTTCTGATAAAATATACATAACACATAGATTAATTAGTAGAAAATTAAGTGGCCCATATATTCACATATCTTTAGCTAATTCAATTTCTTCAATTTTTGCATTAGATTAGTTCATTTTTTCATTAGGAATTAGGACTAGGACAAAATTGTCAAAAAGAAAGAAAGCAATCTCTGGCACCCTTGCACCTCATGGTGAACCTGGGTACGCATATGAATGCATTCCTGAGAGAAGTTTCCATCTCCCTATAGTGAAAATATAGTTTAATTAGGCAAGGTGTAAGTAGTCCATCATCTGCCCATCAATTAATTTTTGCAAGGAACAATCACACATAGAATAATTAACAAGGAAGTGTAAAGGATCAGCCCATATCCGGATGTTATAACATTCTTGATTTTTCACTCCAAAGAACACACGAAGAATTCCTTACAAGTTTTTCACCATATCACACCCTAAGATATTTTTTGACTCTCTAAAAATCTATCATTAACTGAACTCACTAAAATATCCCCACAGGGGTCATTAAAAAAGTTATAGTTGAGGATAGAACCATTGGGGGTAGGCATCCAATAAGCCTTCATGGTCACGATACATTCTTGAAACACAAATTTTTACTTTTTAGGGAGCTTCAAATCTACCTATACGCCCACAAAAATAATACTCGCGCATTACTAGAGACCTGTTCCAAAGGGGTTAATCTTAGGCCCAGTGTGCGTAGTAATTTTTGGGGCTACCTGAACCATCTAGTGATCGGTACTAGTAGCTAAATAACAAGAATTGTAAGAATTGAATGATCATGTGGCATGACGTTTCTTTAGTGGCCAAAAATAGGGCATCCTTCCCTATAGGTGACGGTGCAGGCAACACTTGATCCTCATTCATTACCTTGGTCGATTCTTTGGCTGCTAGAAGGCATCGCGAGTTCTTTCGGGATGTTAGCCTAAGTACCCATTAGAATATATCTTTGCAAGACCTAGTTATAAATAGAGTGTAAGGATGATTAGGTATATATAGGATTTCGGTATCATATGAAAAATACACAAAAATCCGCATTTTTTTCTTTATTGATCACATAGCATTAAATTAAAGGAAAAATTACCTCTTTTTTTTTAGCGCTTTTTTTATGCATGTGATTGTATTTTCTTTGATATAAATCATCCTTCCTCCAAAAAATGAAAAATATCTTTAATATTATGCAAGTTGGCACCATAGCAAACCCAACTCGATCTCGTCCATCTAGACGTTTCTTGGACCTCCCCGGATTATAGGGAGGAATGCCTTCCCTCCCACCATTTAGGTATTGAGGAAAAAACACAACCATCATTATCGGTTCATCCTTTATAGAGGTATATCTGATTGGAAATCCCCAAGGGTCACCCAACACCACACCAGTGGAAATCCTAGTAGGGTCACCACACTCAACTGCTCCTACAACCCCTAACAGGAAGAGGAGCACTACCTCTTGAGGGATTCAACAAAAAATTCATCACGGCATGCCACAGGGTAATATTCTCCAGGCACCTCCCCTAATCCATCACATTCAAATACCTATTTTTCCATAGTATACAATGACAATCAATAAACAATTAGCCTTCTTAGCATCACTTAATATTTCATATCTAATGAAGGTAACTAATGAACCCATTTCTCATGGCATTAACTGGACCCCCATGCCCACAAATCTCCCTTCATATATACCAAAATTTGAAGGGAAGCAAGCAGAAGACCCAGGCAATCATATCATGACTTTCCACCTGTGGTGTTCATCCAATAGTATCATTGATGATAACATTAGACTAAGACTCTTTCAACACACCCTAACAGGGCCTATGGAGAAATGGTATGTAGAGTAGCCTTTTGCTTCTCATGGAATCTTTAGCGCCCTTGCTACCACGTTTCTCACCTAATTTTAGCTCCCCATCCATCATGATTCAGGAATGGAGGTACTGACACATTTCAGAAAAACACCAGTCGTCCATATATAAGACCATCTCCATGAATGGAGACGATGTCATAGTTTTTGTAAAGCCAAAATTGTTGACAGAGTGTTTTTCGACTTATTTTTGAAAACTCTCACTATGGATATTTCAAAAGATGTGGAAACACAGAAACCCACCTCCGAGGAGGATGCCATTAGCAAGGCCTAACAACTTGAGCTGATATACACCCAATTAGGATATATTTCTAATGTCCTGCCAAATGCCCCATGCCTGAAACCTTATAGGGAATTAATGGGCACCTCTAATACTGTAGACGGTTTGATTGAGTCCTTAGCCCAAGGTCACCTAAGCAGAAATAACTAGTACCTAGGATACTCGTACAATTCTACTTAAAACATATCACAACCTGGCTACTGGTGAGCCCTGGTATTGCAAAAATAATGCTCCAACTCCCAAAGGCTGCCCCACATTACTTTATCAACCCTTTTTTCATACAAACTTGGAGATGATAGTGCTATATACACAACACATGCATTCTACTAATTTCATTCTCTTCTAATCTTTATGAAAGGGCATTACTTCTAGGGTTTCTAGATGGAGCGTGTCACACTTCTGAATTTAGGCCTAAGGATACAAATGATTCAAAGCCATGGTGCTATTAGCAAGTACAAAACTACACTACAACAAGAAAGTACATATAACTACTCCACAATGAAATAAATATACACATTAAGCTATGATAAGAAATGAAAGAAAACTAGGCATCTTGCATGAAGTAAATTTTTGAATTGAAATTGCATAAAGGAAACAAACCTAATCACACTTTTCTGGGCCAAATGCCTAAATAAAATCTACTCACTCTATGTTCTATCTATCATGCTTTTAATCATGCAACTAATCATGACCTAACTATGCTTGTCAATGTGTTGTTTTGCATCTAGGAGAAGAAAGCGCTAAGGTGGCTTATGGAAGGCTTGAACACATAGGTGCAAGGATGAAGGTGTATGGGTGGTTTTGGCAGGTCTATAGGTTGTGGATGGTGGTTTCTGGGCTTAATGATGGGCCCACTGGTGCTACTGCAAGTGCTGTTACGGGTTTCCTGTAGTGCTACATGAAATAATACGAGGGAAATATGAGGCAAAAAATGGGTGTGAAAAGGTTAGGGAAGGTAGAGTGAAGGTGGTTTTAGATGATTGGAAGGTGGCCCACCCCTTGGAAAAGCTCAGAACCTCTTGGGAATCCTATCTTTCACCTCTATGATTTTCTCATGGTGTAGGGATGAAAATCTAAAAATAGGGCGGATGGCGATTTTGATGAACTGAAGGTTGATGAAGGGTGAGAGATGAAGCTGAAGCTGCTAGTGAAGTTATCCTTGGCTATGCTACCTAAACCTGCAAGAAAACTACATGTTCATGCAATAAATATGGTGAAATTCATGATAAAGACAATGGAAAAAATGAAATGAATTTGGAAAGAAAATCTACTTTGACCTACAAATATAGATCTAACACAACATTCTAAACATATTAAAGGAACTACATCAACCTAACTTATTAATTCCAATAAATCATAAACTAAAAGGTAATTTTGGCTTGTGGGGAAGGTCTCCTCTCCTCAAGCTCCAATGAAAGAGATGAGAGGGGGAGACTTGACTCACAACTTTCTGAGTTTATAACCTAATCTACCAGCATGTAAGCAGTCTTAATCTATAGAAAAAGATAAATGGAAGAAAACCAAAAACAATGAATTGAAATGCAAGAAAACTAGCTAAATACTCATAAGAAAAAAAAGCTAAAATGACATGAAAGTAATGAATGAATACATAAGAGAGACCAAGGCATATTGATCGGGCACTTGTTGGGTCATGAAAAGGTATCTTTTGAACACCTAATTAGCCTACATTAATCATCAATCTGGGAGAAACGTTTTATTTCAAGAGTGTACTCTGTCTGAGGCTGTAATTAACTAAGAGTAATGATATGAAGATGTAGTACAGAATGTTAAATACAAGAGTAAACGAATGCTTGTAAGAAAATCTAATTACAGTAACATAAATGGAAAAGCTCTGAAATGTTAACTACATCAATATGCAAACCATTGATCAGGGATACAGTAGCAGTAACTCCTTCCCTTAGAAATCGATGCAACTGAAATCACGCTGAGGCAAGATAACCAATCTTGGAACTTGGAAGCAGTAACCAGTGTTCTCTATAGTTGGTGGTCTTGTTCTTAAAGCAATAGAAATGAAATCAAGCTCGAACTACTTGCTGATAAAGATATCTGAAAGGAACTGCAAAGGCTAGAAAGGAACTGCAACTCATAATTCCTATTCATAACAATTGTAACCAATCTATCTGCTAATCTGAAGCTATGAATCAGAAATAAAAAATAAACAGAAATGGAACAACAACATGAATTGAAAAACAATTATAATTCTAACACAATCAAGAAACTAATCTCCACACTCCAATCCTATCAACAACCAATACTACACAACAATCAATTATAACAAATCATAAACCAATAGAAAAACAACTAGAATCAAATATAGAACAGCAAAGCTTTTATAATGATAACAAGATAAATGAACAACAAATGTACTTCTTGTGAAGGATAAAATAGCAATGCAATTCGTTAATGAATCTGTATTAAATCCAACAGCAGTCAATTAACTCTATAATTGAAATACCTTAAACACGACTTCACACAACAATAAGCAAAGATTAAAAATACAAAAAACAAGGTAATTCCACCAGATCCGGGCCCTTAGCGCGAGTGAAATACTGTTGGGCTACTTCAGAACTTAAGAGATAAAAAAAAACACATGTTTGATATTAATTGAACATAAAGTATTACAGAGGTTGTTCTCTCAAAGCTGAGAGTCAATAAACATAATATTACAAAGGAACTGTTTGAATATAAGAACTTTTGACCAACAGACTGACTCCCTGATCACTAAAGGACGTTGCTTTATATAACAAACCCTGAAGGACAAGACGAGGAATAAGATGAGTTTGAATAACGATCCCTCAGGATCGAAGGATCCTGAGGGATTCACTCCTCTTCATTTAGTTATCATCTTGTTTACTTTGACCAAAGCAGAGCTGTCCCCTGCCTTTTCTTGGCAATTCGTTCAGATCTCCTTGCCTTCGGCTGGATGTGGTTTAACGCTGATGGAGTAGCAGTTACATTGATCTTAGCCTCACCTTTGGTACAACTGTTCACTTCGTCTAATTCCTGTTTTATGAATCAAAATAGCAACCTTTAGTCATCTTTTTACAATAAACATAAACCTTTCCAATTCTATCATAATTCTTAGAATAAATTACCTTCCTAAGGTAAAAAGGAGTATGTCTATAGTAAAATAATGAGAAGATACATACTAATTTCATACCGTTTTCATTGCCCAACATACCCCCCTGCTTAATCTTTTTCATTTCCTCATGAAAACTATAGTTCACATGGAGAGCAGTCAAAGAATAAGTCGGATAAGGTTTTTCATCAAAAGGCCTAAAACCATGCAGTGCAGCTAATTCCTTAAAAACATGCTCTGTATGTCCTTCGGGGAGTTTGTAAATGGCTTTGTAGTCTAAAGCAGGATACCATGCAATAGGGCTTCGGAACCTACATCTTAGCCAGAATGGTCCTTCTTTTAAAATGATATTACTATAGGAAATCAAGTGGTCTGCAGCTAGCCCAAAGTTTCTATAATTAAATGGTTCCCTATTTTGCACATTCTGATTGGATATTCTCCACTGGACCTTAGCTTCTATATAAGCTTGGTTTATAATGGATAAGAAATAATCTTTCCCATTCAGGATAGTCGATTTATGGACAGGCCCCAATGCTTGGATAACGCCTTCCTTTATCATCAAACTTTTCTGTCTAGCCCGAAATCGAAATGGGTTTTGAGGTTCACTCCTAACCCACAAATCTAATTCATTTTCCTGCCTTCGAAAATAATTATAGGCTTTAAGCCATTTTAATTGATTTACAGCAAAGGAAATGAATGCCTGATATTGGACATCTCCCACAAAAGGGCTAGGATTTGATTCACAATCGTTTTCAAGTATTAGATTATGTAAATAAAATTCACACAAAAGGCGCTGTACTTTGATCCCATAAAGTTTGCAGCATGATACAAAGTCATCTATAGTTTTTAGCTCTATGGATTTCCTTGCCCTAACTGCCTTAATATTTAGCTGTAAATATCTTTCTAGTAAAAATAAAGCATAGTTTTTGGCGGGGCATCTACAGGCTAAGACATCAGTGTACAATGAGCATAGAGTGTCCATTCGATTGTAGGCTAGTTTTAATTGGTTCATTACCTTGTCAGCCTTTTCCTCTGCTCTTCGACACTTTTTGTGAGCTTCAGCTTCTTCTTCATGAATAATCTTCATCTGTTATCGCAACTCCTGATACCTCTTCCTTGGGACAGTATCTTCTTCCAACGTTTGCCTTTCTATTCGGGCCTGTGCCAACTCCTCTTGGAGTCTGGCTAGTGTTGGGTCACTAAAAGTATACTGACTGCTAGCTTGCATGTTTTCACTTGAAACGGGTCCCTTTGGAATAGCTTGGGTTGGAATAGCTATTTGTTGTTCCGTATCTCCATTATTAGGCTGAGGCATGGCTTCTTCTGCAACTTGGGGGTTCCTATTAGCGGTCACCTTTCTCTTTTTCGAAGTTCACTTGGTAGCTATGCTTCCTCTCTTAGGGGCTCGCCTAGGCATTTGTTTCATTCTCAGAACCCTAATGGTTTTCCTGAGCTGTTCCACGAGTCTTTGAAGCTTCATTCGTTCCCTGCGAAGATTTTCAATCTCATTTTCTTTCCTCCTCTTCTTTAATGGAACAATTGTTCCTTTATTTGAACCTGTTTGCTCGACAGGGTTTTGGTCCATATCAGCCGCACCTTCAGTTAAGTTCTCTTCTTGGTCTTCTGCTTGGGGTTCTTCTTCCACATTCATATGCCCTTGGCTAAATTCTTCGGGAATCATACACTCGGATGACTATGCAATCTCCTGAGGGCTTCCAAGTTGGGATATTACTTCAGTGTTCTCTTTTTCTTGTTCATGCCTTTCAGGGGAACCAACCCTAGCTTCGCTAGGGTTTGTTGTTTAATCCGAAATTTCTTCAGTTGCTTCTTTGTTGACTGCAAAGTGCTCTGGTAACTGATTAATATCAATGTTAAGGTCCAAAGGGCTATGAGGCTGCACATAGTCACTCATATTGGCCAGAATTTGGGCCAATTGGTCTTCCTGTAAAGGGCTTAGTGTAGCATTTTTGGGAGGCTTTGTTCCTTCTTTGTCACTGCTATGATTGTCTTCATCCTCCTCACAGGTATGATAGCTTCTTTCTTCCTCATCCAAATATCGAATTTCTCCTTTAATTTCTTCTTCCTCAATATTTCCTTCCTCTGCACTAGATTTTTTTCCACCACTGGTGTGGTGACTTATTTCTTGTTCGTCCGAGTAGCGAATTTCTCCTTCCATTTCCTCTTCTTCATTAGTACGAGGGTTTTCTCCCTCCAATCGTGGAGGTTTTTCATCCTCTGAGTTGTGCAATTCCAGGGGCTGGCTACTGCTACCCAGAAGTCCTTCCATCATCCCCCTACTTCGTTTTAAACGGAGGGACTGTCTGTGAGTTGATGGCTCAGCTATTGAGCCAGCCATTCTCTTCCATTTTGGGGCAGGTAAAGCTAACCCTCCGTCAATGGAGAATATCAACTCTTCCCAGCTGTTTTGTTGCTAGGCAAGGCTACGATTTACTATTAATAGAATTAAGCAATGGTGGTTGACCACCATATCTGCATGTTGAGATTTTCTTATACTACGAGCGATATCATATAGCAAGGAATTTAAAAATGCAGGCAAATTTACAGTGCATTTATGTTTTAATACAACTAGTAATTTAAGGTGGCGAGGTCTTACCACGTCTTTCCTTCCGTCGCACGTTATATAGGCCTGCATTGTCTTTGCCAATTCCTTCCATGGTTCCCCCAATGATGCTAGTTGAACTCCTTTGCCTTTGACAACCAATGTCTGTCCGTCATCCTGAAAAATATTCATGGCTTCTCGAATCCTAATATTTTTCTGAGTCCATATAGTTCCTTGCACTGGTATGCCAGACACCTCTGCAATTATTTCATCAGATATAGCTATCTGTCTTCCTCTAACCATGGAGAACCCTTCTTGCAAGTTCTGTAAGAATTCAGTGGCCACTGCTTCATGAGGTTGTTGCATCCTCGTGAAATATGTAATCCATCCTAGTCTTTCCAAAATCTCTTGTGCAACATCAGAAATGACCAGCACTTGCGGCTCACTGCGAATTGGTCATCCTCCCATCGTCTCTGCACTCTGTTAGTTCTTTCCAAACGCACAGTGATCGCAATGGAGCAACACATCATGGTAAATTGGAATAATGTCGTTGAAAATTTGTTATTCCCTAAAATGAAAGGATTTGGTTCGCATACAGGTAAAGAAATATCGGGATTTGATCTACATGTAGACATCCATGCCCCCCTGATGGATGATAGGTCATCCTCAACCGTCAATTTAGAGAGGAAAGTGTCGCACAACAGTAGTACAACAGGGAAAAAGAAGGCGTAATTATGATACATTCAATCAAATTCTGGAAATTACTGAAATCAATGCGTGTGATAAATCGGTAATAGATATAAAATCATTTTGTAATGATTAAAATATGAGGAGAAGGGAAAGCTTAAGATGGACATAAGTAAAAATGTGTTATTTACCACTGCAAACTAATATGATCGATTTGTAATGATTTTAATGTATAATAGGTTCAAAATCAAAGGTTAAAGATTCATACTTTCATTTGATATTTAAATAGATATATAGGAAAAAGGGTTAAATATGACTATTGATGTGTATAAATGTGACTCCAATACCATAAGCAGAGCTCTGTTGCCCACAGGTGTCCATAACCTTGACAAAGTTTCTTTCTTTCCCTTGGAACCATTTTCCTTTATTCATACTGAGGAAGTGCTTATTAAATGTCATAACGGAGACCATTGTGCTGGTTTGGTGGCCAGATAAATCACAATGCCATTCACCGAGAAGAAGTGAAAAGTGGGCAGGCTGGCTCGTGATGAAGCCTCCTGTTCCAAGGACTTCTTAATTTTTTCAATTGTCCATTGGACCATATCCCTGGTTTGGTGGCCATGATGGGAATACCACTTCACTAACTTCCTTATGATCATGGTAGGTGTTGTGCCTCAATCTAGTCTCCTAAACTGAGTTCATTTAATTGTCAACCAGGATTTGTAAACTGCTGAAGTGAAATGTACCATATGTACCTAGGTGCTTGTTTCCTAGTGCGTTGTATGTAGTGTTTTGTGATGTTTTGGTCTTTTATGTTGATTTATGATGTTTTTGGTCTTTTGAAGTTTTGTGTTTACAATGGAAATGTCTAGAAAACTAATGAAAAGAAATTGGTGGTCAAGAACACAGTTGAGCCTAATGTATGGAATGGCAAATGTAATCAAAAATACTGAAGCAACATCTAAACTATAACTGAATAGAAACAAGAGCTTGATGATGACTTTTTAAACAAATGACACAAACTAGACTTTGAGAAATGATCACTTAAATATGCAAGTTTTCTAACTAGACAATCAGACACTAATCATGATGCAACATTCTATTCTAAACTCATCTATTCCATGACTAATTTCTAGTTCTATTCTGCAATTTCAATTGAAGGTCAGAGTCTATTCTCCAAGAGTTATTGGTTTCTTTTCAGGGTAGTTCTGTTGAGGAAGAGCTCTGTTTATAGTGAGGAATTTGCAGAGATATTTCAGACCTTGTAATGATGTTATCTTCTGTTCTTAAAGTTATGGATCACTGATGGTTTTCATAACAAAAAGATATTTGTAAATAATGAAGGCTGTCTTAGGAATCCTATCAACTAAAGTGATCTACTGTGCAAAGGGTGACAGTGTGACTATGAGATATGAGGGCAATGAATTGATTTAAACATGAGCTTAAGATGCTTCTAAACTAGAACAATGTTAAACCATAAGCCATCATCAAACTTTGAAATGAAGTAGCTGGACATGGATTAAATGCAAAATGAAACTCCGGAGCATTCTAATTAACATGCACTATTCTAGGAAGTTACACAATCGATTTGTTCATCATGAGGGATATTTTGGAAGAGTTCCTTCTTGTGGAAGGGTAGAACAATTTTGACTGTGGACTTGTATGCAATTGAAAGCAAATGAAACTAAGTTTTCACATCACAGTCATATCTTGAACTTCTTAAGGATGTCTTGGAAGAATTTCTTCTTGTGGAAGAGTGGTTAGGACAAGTGCAACTATGATAGTGAAGACTAAAAACTACAACTAATTCCTATGACACTATAGCTATTCATCATTCATTGTTATGATCTGTTGGAAGAATGTCTTCTTGTGAAAGAACTGGAATGAATATAACTACAGTCTCTAGTTAAAAACAAATACAACTCCTATCCTACAGTACCATAGTCATTAAACATTCATCATTTTAATTTATTGGCAAAGTGTCTTATTGTGGAAGAACTGGAACGAATTATGACTTACAGTAGCTAGTTAAAACAAATACAACTCCTATCCTACAGTACCATAGTCATTAAACATTCATCGTTTTGATTTATTGGCAAAGTGTCTTCTTGTGGAAGAACTGGAACGAATTATGGCTACAGTAGCTAGTTAAGACAAATACAAATATAACTGATATCCTACAATACCATAGTCATCAATCATTCATCATTTTGGTCTGTTGGAAGAATGTCTTCTTATGGAAGAACTGGAATGAGTACGACCACAGTATATAAAACACAACAACTACTAATTTAATATGCAGAACGTAAAGACAGCTAGGAAAAACTTATCTAATTTACGCTAAGGAAATCCGTTCAAGGGGCAGGGGCCCTCTACCACTTGACGGCATTCGACTTCACAATTAAATCACGCCTTCAAGATAATTTTGTCTGCTCCATTAACGATGCAATAGTTTGAACATAATGCTCTGTGTCTTAGAAGACGTAACACAGAGTTTACACCAAAATCTAGCAGCAAATCTACACAAAATTTCTAACTAAGCTCTCGGCCTACTCAAGAGTTTATAAAGTAAATGCAAGTAACAATATTTACAATAATTTAGGAATGATGTCTTCCTAATCCAAATCATTTTAGGAGTCTTTGAGGTGGCTGCGTAAAAGAGAAAAGACACCTGGACTGTAACAGTCCTAGTAGGAGTCTTCTTTCACAAATGTGTTCCCACGTGCATAACCGTATCCAGAATTCATTTCCTCTGCCATGACAAGCAACACATCATGTAGGCATGATGTGGATCATGCCCATATGCGTTTTTCCTCAAGAGGCCACCTGGAACATGCTCAAACATAAAGGTAGCTGCAGAATCGCCGGTTAGCTACAGAATGCCTGCATTCTGCAGCTGATTCCGGTCAAAATGCTTAACAATGGCAACAATCACAAAATTCAACAAGTCAGTCATATAAACCATTCTAGAAGTAATTTTGACTATTTTTATTGATCAATTGGGTTTAAAATGGAAATGGACAAGGGAAAAATGAGGTAAAATGAGGTGAAGGAAAGCACAAATTTGAGGCTCAACATACCCCCACTGCTGTCTCTTCGCATGTCCTCATGCAAATTATCCTATGAATTCTGAGGCTTCTGCAAGGACATCTAATCCCCTTCTTTTCCTTTGTCTGCATGCTAAAGGCCTTCTGGGTTTTCTGATCACAAGTTTGAACCTGAGGTTTGTGAGTGCTCTGATCAACTTTCTGTTCCTTGTCTTCATCTTCTCATTGGTTCTCTCCACTTTGTCTATATGCAGGGATAAGGTTGAGTTCATGTCAGTCTTGAGCTTGATTTGATCTTTGAGAATTTCGTTCTCATTTTTGATGTGTCTATTTAACACTTCCAACTCATACCTATCCCTCCTCAATATATCAATTTCAGTTAGTGGAGGACTGGGGGTTCTCTCTTCTCTTTCTGAAGCTGTTCTCTCTAGAGTTTCCACATAATCATAGATTTCTTGTTGAGCAGGATCAATCTCAGGGGTGCCTTCATAAAAATCTTCATCATCATACTCTTCCATAGATGTTTCTTCATCTTCAATATTGATTACCCCTGTTTGTTTGATTGATGTTTTCTTCAGTTTTCCTTTTAATCTGTGGCTTCTCTAAGTTGAGAGGAACCCTCCCCTTTTTCCATAACAGATTCCTTGATTTCCTTCTCTGCCTTGAGTTGACTCTTGATTCTAGTCAACTTCTCCAGAATGACTTCTTCACTGCTTTCTTGAACCGGTTTGTCAATTTTACCTGTTGGAGTCCTCCATCTCCTACTTCTCTTTGTGGCCTGTGGTTCAGGTGATAGTTCTTTTGCTTCCTCAAAATGATTTCTTATTAAGAAATCATCCCATGTATCATTTGATTTATATAGATGATGCTCAATTAAAATTTTTACTAACCCATGATGATACAGGGTTGTTTCCAAAAACTGAACTCTTCTCTGAACACAGGAAGCCATTTTCTTCAGACTTTGATACAAGAAATATGGTAAATTCAAATCTTCTTCTAGAAAATGCAACATTAGTCTCATATGGTAGACATAAAATGTCCCATATCTACCCTCACATGTAACAATTTTTTGTAAAAGAAGTAGTATATTCCTCCATTTGCTCTTCAATGTTGTACTGGGAATTCCCTTCTTGAACACACTAACATCCATGTTTGGTGATTTTAAGATTTGTTTCCATGAGTCATTATGGAATTCCCTATTTTTAAACCATCTTTCCCCAGCTCTGGATAATCCTGTAGCCTCTGCTATAAAAAATTTATTAACAGTAAACTTAACATCTCCTATTTCAACCTCAGTGCCTTGGAATGATCTAGCAAATGTTTTGGTGACTTCCTTATGGCAACCATTAAACTTTTCCAAGAATTGGAGCCATCCTATTTGTTGTAGCATCTCCTTGCATTGTGGATAACCTTCTAAATATTTTGATCCTATAGGCTCAATCCTTACGATGAAACCCATGATTTTTCACTGTCAATTAACACTCTTCTCTATCCACAAAACAATGGCTTTTACTTTCGGATTAAAATGGCTTCAAGCTCTAAATAAAAATGGCTTCAATTTTGGAAGAACATACCTTTGAAATAGCTACGGTCTTAAAAATCTCTGGTTTGTATGCCTCTGTTTGAAAAATGCCTTCGAATCCTCGGACTGATGTACTTCTGTTGAACTTTGGAATGATATGGAAGCAATTTCAATTTTCGAGCTAATGTGTCTCTGATAGACAGTGGTAGATGATTTCAAATTTCTTTTTGTACAATACCTCCGTCTTTGGTAACAGAAGACTTCAAACTCAATCACTGAAAAACGCTTCTGTTTCTAGTAACACCAGACTTCAAACTCAACCTCTGTCTCTGATAGCAAATGGTATGCTCAAATTCAACACTACAGCCTCTCTGTCTCGGGTAACAACAACTTCAAAACTAGTCACTACCACACCTCTGTCTTTGGTAGCAAAGTCTTCAATTTTAGCACCTCTGTCTTCTGGTAGCAACAGGCTTTAAACTCTACACGGCCACAATTCTGTGTTGACAGTGAAAATGCTCCAAACTTTGTTCTCAGTGATTGAGTTCTCACACCGTTATGCTTCCAATGTACCTCTTCTGTTCTGCCCCTGATGATAATAATGCTTCTGCCTTCGGAATGGAATACTGGCTACGGAATGACGTTATGGAAAATGATCACGGCATAGAGTGGTGAAGTGAGGTGGAGGATTGCATTAATGATTTGAGGAGACGGCGGAGGATTTACGACGGCAGGAAAAATCTTCATCATTAAAGAACTTGGTTAAGAGTCGTGGGAATTTCAAATGATTTGGCCGTTCCACCGCTCAAATGCTATTGGATAGAAAATTTGAATTGGAAGATTTAATACAAAGTCTATAGAGGTTTTTGTTTGGTGTTTGATCAATAAAATAATTAAAACAACTCTTTGAATAATTTCACAACTAAACTATGCTAAATTTTCATGAATTGCCATCGTAATTGAAATTTGTTACCTCTGCCCTTGATGTTTTCGTAGCCTTTGTCTTCTTTGCTCATTTTTTTGGAGGAATCTTTCACTATTTTCTTGATGTCTTTGATTCATGAATTCACTGGATCAGTTTGTTGTAACTCTGATGTTTGCTGGTTGATGCCTTCAGGGTTTGTAGCTGCCAAAAAGACTGTCGGGCTGCAGAAAAGGTGATCAGCTGCAGAATGTCCACTGAGCTACAGAATGTTCCTATAGAACACTTTAATCATGAAAAATGAAATGTTTTTGGAAGATGGGTGAAATGTTTATGAAAATGGATGAAATGGATGATGGATTATGAAGTGGATAATGGAATAAGAATGGATTCAGTTCATGGAATGAAGGAACATAAGGGCTGTACTGCAATTCATGACATATTTTTATTCACTTGCAGCAAGATATCAAATTCTATGTTTTGACATGAGAATGGAAGATGGAGTGAAATGAATGGAATGGAATGGAGTGAAATGTGAATGAAATGGAATGGAGTGAAATGTGAATGATGAATGAGATGAAGTATGGATGGATAGTGAATGGAGTGAGATGAAATGAATCATAAGTACTATGGCACTGAACTTATGATTTATAAAAGCTGCTTAGAAACAAAAATGGGAAAAGTTAGAGTGTCAGAGAGACTCTGATTTTCACCCTATATTTTCTGTATAAACATGCCAATCAGTGATTGGTTTTCATGTTTATACCTTTATTTTTTCTTTTTTCTTTTTTTTTTTATTTTTATTTTTATTTTTTTTTTCAAAAGAGAAATGCTTCAGAAAATTTAATCAAGTTGATGAAGAAGAGATGCTCTTCTTCATTAACTTCACATCATTGTCTCCTTGGAACTTCTTGACAAACTCTTCTCTTGAGAGTGGCTTGTGGTATAGCTTCAGATTGTGGCCATTCACAAGAAAAGTGACCTCCTCTTCATCTATAGTTCTGATTTTTACTGCCCCATTATCAAAAATTCGAACAATTTCATATGGCCCAAGCCAATGTGTCTGAAATTTCCCTTGAAAATCCTTGAATTTTGAATCAAACAAGAGAGCCCAATCACCCTCTTTAAATTTCTTCTCTTTGATATACTTGTCATGCCATCTAGCCCTTTGTTGTTGGACTAGACTTGTTTTCTGAACTGCATCTTGTCTGATCTCATCCAATTCATTAATTTGCTCCAGTCTATGCTTTTGTGCCTCTGTTAGATCAAGTCCTAGCTGAACTGCCATCTTGAATGTTTGGATTTGGAACTCTATAGGAAACAAAACTTGCTTTCCATAAAAAAGCTCATAAGGAGTATGGCCTGTTGTGTTTCTCCATGTAGTTCTATAGGCCCACAAGGCTTCAGGAAGCCTATCTACCCAATCTCTTCTATGTAGATGAAGAGTCTTTGTTAGGATTCCTTCAATGACTTTATTAGTAGATTCCACTTGACCATTTGCTTGTGGATGATAAGGAGTAGATGTTCTATGTCTGATTTTATACTTCTCCATCATTTTCTCCACTAGCCTTGATGTAAATTGAGCTCCTTGATCTGTAACAATTTCCCTTGGGACACCAAAACGAGTAAAAATATCCTCAAAAGAAAAGTAACTACAGATGATTCATTAGCAACAAGTAATGGTTTAGCTTCTACCCACTTAGTAACATAATCAGTGCAAACTAATATCTATTTCTTTTGTCTTGATGGAGGACTAATAGGTCCTACAAAATCCAAAGCCCATTTTTCAAAAGGTTCAATGTGTACCTGAGGTTGTAATGGCATCTCACCTGAAGGAGAAGGTTTCCCTACCCTTTGGCAACTGTCACACCTTTTGACATACTCACTTGCATCTTTAAACAAAGATGGCCAATAATATCCTAAATTAAGGATCTTATAGGCTATCCTCTTATCTGCAAAGTGTCTGCCACAAGGTTCATCATGACATGCCTTGAGAATTTCAGGCATCTCATCTTCACGAACACACCTTCTAATGATCAAATCTGAACCTGTCTTGTACAACTCATTAGTGACCCATGAATATCTTGCACTATCATTAATGATTTTTCTTTTATCCCTTGCATTCATAATTGAAGGAAACTTTCCTGAAACTAAATAATTAGCAATATCAACAAACCATGGAGTTTGAGTAGAAACTGCAAAAAGATATTCATCAGGAAATTGATCTTCAACCGGAGTGTCATCTTTGATATTTTGAATTCTAGACAGGAAGTCAGCCACAGTGTTTTGTTTTCCGGGCCTATCTAGAATAGTAATGTTGAATTCTTGCAATAATAACAACCATCTTATAACTCTACCATTAGTGATTGATTTATTCATTAAATATCTAATGGCAGAATGATCAGTGTGAATAAAAGTTTCATAGCCTGTTATATAGTGTCTAAATTTGTTAATGGCATGAACAACGGCTAAAAACTCTTTTTCAGTTACAGTATAGTTTAACTCTGCAGGAGTCAAATTTTTACTGATATAATAGATGGCATAGGGAATCAAATCTTTCTGTCCCAATACTGCTCCTAGAGTTGTATCGGAAGCATCTGTCGAGATGTGAAAAGGTAACTTCCAGTTAGGTCCCCTTAATATAGGTGCTTCAGAAATTTTGGTTTTCAGGGTTTCAAAAGCTAACTGGCAATCAGAAGTCCACTTAAATTCACAATCTTTGGTGAGTAATTTGAAGAGAGAAGATGCTATTTTGGTGAAGTTTTCTATAAATCTCCGATAGTACCCCGTAAATCCTAGAAAACTTCTTACATCTCTTTGACAACTTGGAATGGATAGGTTAGAAATAACTTCAACTTTGGCTTCATCAACTCTAATCCCATCCCCTGAAATGTGGTGCCCTAAAACAATACCTTCAGTGAACATCATAAAACATTTTTCATGACTAAGAGAAAGGTTTGCTTCTTGACATCTTTTTAAGACTTTTTTCAAGTTTTCTAAAGCCTCTTCAAATGTATCCCCATAAACTGTAAAATCATCCATGTACACCTCTACACAGTCATGTATTAGATCAGAAAAAATTCCTAATACTGCCCTTTGGAATGTTGCAGGTGCATTGCACAATCCAAATGGCAATACTCGGTAGGCATAAGTACCCCAAGGACAAGTAAATGTGGTTTTATCTTGGTCTTCAAGTGCTACTTGGATTTGATTGTAACCACTAAATCCATCCGGGAATGAAAAGTACTTTTTACCTGCTAATGTATCTAATACTTGATCTATGAAAGGTAAGGGAAAATGGTCTTTAAGAGTAGCTTTATTCAGTTCTCGGTAGTCAACACACACCCTCCATTTTCCATTTTCTTAGGTACAATTACTAAAGGGGAAACCCACTGACTATCTGAAATAGGATAAATGAAGTTAACATTTAACAATTTTTGTAATTCTTCCTTGACAATTTCCCTAAGATTTGGATTCATCCGTCTTTGAGGTTGTCTAATTGGTTTGCAATTTTCCTCTATATATATGTGATGAGTACAAGTCTTGGGACTTATCCCTTTCATGTCAGTGTATTCCCATGCATATGCAGAAGAATGTCTCTGTAATACTTTGACTAGTTCTTCTTGTTGAGATTTTTCCAGATTTTTGTTTATGTTCAAGGTTTTGCCTGGAAAAATTTCACTTGTAGAACTGCCAAATTTGTCCATAGAATGAAGAGACATCTGTCTAGATGACAAAAACTCAATATTGGATTTCTCTTGAAATGATTCTTGTTTATGCTCTGGAGAAGATTCAAAATTTTCTAGAGTATTCAGAATTTGATTATCTTCACTAATTTCTGAAATTGTGAAGAGTGGTTGCAAATATTCTTCATCCTCTATCCATTGAGTATCATCTAGATCTGTAATTGTCCTAGCTGGAGGATATAAAGTGAATTTCTTTGTTGAACTTCCATCAGAAATATACATATCACCGGACCTACAACTAATAAAAGCATCAGCTGTAGCCAACCAAGGTCTTCCTAGTATAGCAGGATGGCCTCCTAGATTATTCTTGGGTGTAAGGATCATGAAATCCACAGGGTACTCCCAAGAGTCTAGGGACACTGGAATATCTTCTATTACCCCATCTGGTCTGATCACAGATCTATCTGCTAGTTGTAATAGTGTGGGTGTAAAGAGAAGATTAGGAAGTTTTAGTTTGTCCATGAGTTGTCTACTCATGATATTTATTGCTGCTCCTAAGTCAATGAGTGTGTTTTGAATTTCAATTCCATTGATGTGAATTTTGACAACTGGATTTCCTGGGTCAAGGTACTTTGGAATAGTAATCTTACCCATCATAATATCTGCTATTTGTCCTACGAGTTGAATTTTCTTGGTTTCTCTTATTCTTTTCTTTGTTGTCTTCATACTCAACTCCTTTATTATTTTGGCTAAAATTGGGATTTCCTTGATGGCTTGCAATAATGGAATTTTAATGCAAACATTTCTCAATTCATCCAAGAAATCATAATTAGGCACCATTATTTGTTTTTCTACACCTTTGTCAATTTGTAATCTTTCCGGAAAGGGAGGTATAGAAGTAGATGTGAATGGTTGCTCTAATACTGGAGTTGGGCTTATTGGATCTTTTTGTTTCAGTTTTTCAATGTTTTGGCCTTGAAAGGATGTTTCTTCCTCAAGACTTTTATTAACCCGTAGGGAGTCTTCCTAAGAATTATCTTGTTCTTGTATGATCACAGAAGGTTTTCTCTTCTCAAGTATCCTTCCAGACCTAAGTTGAACATCACTAAGGTCTAGAGGAGTAATTAAGTAAGTTGGAAATTGTTGTCCTTCTATCATATATGTATTCTGAGGATTCTTATTATTGGGGTTTGGTATGGGCTGAGCTGGTAATTGATTGGATTTTTGAGGGAATGGTAATGGAAGTGGTTGATTTTGATGAGGTTGGTTCTGATGATGTTGTTGAGAATTTTGTTGAAAATTTTGTTGAAGATTTTGAGGAAAATTTTGTGGATATGATGGATAGGATGGTGGATACTGATAATATGGAGAGTATCTTCCATAGGGACCTTGTGATCCTTGTGCCCAAGCTTGAGATTGATTTTGAAATTGGGGCCAAGGTTGCTGCCAAGAATTCCAAGGTGGAGGTTGATTATACATTTGATCATAGAATCCTTGTGTCTGAGATCCCTGCCAAGGTCTTCTAGATACAAAGTTAAGAGATTCTGTGGAGTCTGTAGGAGTTTCTTCCTGAAAAACAGCCTTGAGACCAGGAAGAGAAGGACAATTCTTGGTCTCATGTTTCTCAGAACAAATAACACAGGTTTCTACAACTTTTACATCTAGAGGACACTCTCTCAAGGCATGTTTCTTCCTACATTTGGGACAAAAGATTGCCAAGGCATCAGATTCAGCCTTTTGCTTGTTTTGTATCTTGAGGGTGTGTATTTGTTCACTAAGACTCCCTAAGATGTCAGATTTAAAATCATCAAGCATGTGTCCTATTTCTGATCTACTTACTGTCCCAGAAGCAGATTTACTTGCTCTTGCAAGAGCAGGATCTCTTGGACCTTTGACAGTTTTGGATTTCCCTCTGGAAAGGTTGATACATAACTCAGATATTTCAGGTAATGTGAGTTTTGATATATCCCCTTTTCCCATCATGTTAAGGATATCCAACCATTCATCCCTAATGGTTTTCAACAAAAGAGATTTTAAAGTGTCTTGATCTAGGTTTTCCATTTGTGCCCTTTTTATGTTGTATTTAAATCTTTCCAACAAATCTTCTAAGTTTTCATCTTCTTTTGTAACATCTTGAACACTTCTTCCTTATGATTAACCGGCATACAATAATCCAAGTATCTCTCTAGAAATGCTTGTTTCATGTCTTCCCATGTTCTAATAGAACTACTGTTTAAACTCATAAACCACTTCAATGCTGCTCCTTTCAGAGTTGAAGGAAATAATTTCAATTTTTGAGCATCTTGAAGGTAGTCATAAGTCCTACACAGTACTTCAAATTCGAATAAGAAAGTTTCAGGATCCTCAGTTTTAAGTCCATAGAAGTTCGGAAGGACAGAAGGTGAAATGTTTTTCATGGTTGTATTGGGTTCTCCATCAAGTATAGGGAACCCAAAAGAGCTTCCTATTCTACCTCTTCCTCCATCTGCACCTCTACCTCCTCTTCCTCCTTCTCCTCTACCTCTACCTCTACCTCCTCCAAATGTGTTTTCTCCATTAACAACTCCTCCTCCTCCTTCTTCTGCCATGGTTGACTCTCCTGTGGAAGTAGAAAGATTTGTATCCTCAACAAAAGTTTTTGGATCCTCTTCTATGGCAAGTTCAATGGATGAAGTGGAAGGTTTCTCTAATGGAATATGTGACCTTAGATCTTCTAGAAGTCCAGGATCAGTAAAGGATGGAAGATGGGTTTGAGTTGAAGGTGTACTAGTTCTGGATCTAGATGAAACAAGTGGTGTTCTAGATGTCAAACTTCTGCCTCTGCTGCTTATAAATATTCCTCTTGAATCTCTCTCCCTACGCATAAAAGTGTTTTTGGATGCTAAGAAACAAAGGTTACCTAGTTTTCACTTCCCCGGCAACGACGCCAAAATGTTGTGCCTCAATCTAGTCTCCTAAACTGAGTTCATTTAATTGTCAACCAGGATTTGTAAACTGCTGAAGTGAAATGTACCATATGTACCTAGGTGCTTGTTTCCTAGTGCGTTGTGTGTAGTGTTTTGTGATGTTTTGGTCTTTTATGTTGATTTATGATG
This sequence comes from Pinus albicaulis, assembly GCA_034641835.2. Classification (NCBI taxonomy): domain Eukaryota; kingdom Viridiplantae; phylum Streptophyta; class Pinopsida; order Pinales; family Pinaceae; genus Pinus; species Pinus albicaulis. The sequence continues at coordinate 942,639,934 of CM076575.1, forward strand.
TTTTGGTCTTTTGAAGTTTTATGTTTACAATGAAAATGCCTAGAAAACTAATGAAAAGAAATTGGTGGTCAAGAACACAGTTGAGCCTAATGTATGGAATGGCAAATGTAATCAAAAACACTGAAGCAACATCTAAACTATGACTGAATAAAAACAAGAGCTTAATGATGACTTCTTAAACAAATGACACAAACTAGATTTTGAGAAATGATCACTTAAATATGCAAGTTTTCTAACTAGACAATTAGACACTAATCATGATGCAACATTCTATTCTAAACTCATCTATTCCATGACTAATTCCTAGTTCTATTCTGCAATTTTCAATTGAAGGTCAGAGTCTATTCTTCAAGAGTTATTGGTTTCTTTTCAGGGTAGTTCTGTTGAGGAAGAGCTCTGTTTATAGTGAGGAATTTGCAGAGATATTTCAGACCTTGTAATGATGTTATCTTCTGTTCTTAAAGTTATGGATCATTGATGGTTTTCAGAACAAAAAGATATTTGTAAATAATGAAGGTTGTCTTAGGAATCCTATCAACTAAAGTGATCTACTGTGCAAAGGGTGACAGTGTGACTATGAGATATGAGTGCAATGAATTGATTTAAACATGAGCTTAAGATGCTTCTAAACTAGAACAATGTTAAACCATAAGCCATCATCAAACTTTGAAATGAAGTAGCTGGACATGAATTAAATGCAAAATGAAACTCCGGAGCATTCTAATTATCATGCACTATTCTATGAAGTTACACAATCGGTTTGTTCATCATGAGTGATATTTTGGAAAAGTTCCTTCTTGTGGAAGAGGTAGAACAATTTTGATTGTGGACTTGTATGCAATTGAAAGCAAATGAACTGAAAGCAAATGAAACTAAGTTGTCACATCACAGTCATATCTTGAACTTCTTAAGGATGTCTTGGAAGAATTTCTTCTTGTGGAAGAGTGGTTAGGACAAGTGCAACTATGATAGTGAAGACTAAAACCTACAACTAATTCCTATGACACTATAGCTATTCATCATTCATTGTTAAGATTTATTGGAAGAATGTCTTCTTGTGAAAGAACTATGATGAATATAACTACAGTTCCTAGTTAAAAACAAATACAACTCCTATCCTACAGTACCATAGTCATTAAACATTCATCGTTTTGATTTATTGGCAAAGTGTCTTCTTGTGGAAGAACTGGAACGAATTATGGCTACAGTAGCTAGTTAAGAACAAATACAAATCCTATCCTATAGTACCATAGTCATTAAACATTCATCGTTTTGATTTATTGGCAAAGTGTCTTCTTGTGGAAGAACTGGAACGAATTATGGCTACAGTAGCTAGTTAAAACAAATACAAATCTAACTGATATCCTACAATACCATAGTCATCAATCATTCATCATTTTGGTCTGTTGTAAGAATGTCTTCTTATGGAAGAACTGGAATGAGTACGACCAGAGTATATAAAACACAACAACTACTAATTCAATATGCAGAACGTAAAGACAGCTAGGAAAAACTTATCTAGTTTACGCTAAGGAAATCCGTTCAAGGGGCAGGGGCCCTCTACCACTTGACGGCATTCGACTTCACAATTAAATCACGCCTTCAAGATAATTTTATCTGCTCCATTAACGATGCAATAGTTTGAACATAATGCTTTGTGTCTTAAAAGACGTAACACAGAGTTTACACCAAAATCTAGCAGCAAATCTACACAAAATTTCTAACTAAGCTCTCAGCCTACTCAAGAGTTTATAAAGTAAATGCAAGTAACAATATTTACAAAAATTTAGGAATGATGTCTTCCTAATCCAAATCATTTTAGGAGTCTTTGAGGTGGCTGCGTAAAAGAGAAAAGACACACAGGCCTATGTGATCCTGAAAGTAGAGTCTTCTTTCACAAGTAGCATTACATTATACTTAGTATCAATTCATTTCCTCTGCTGTGAAAGAGCAACACATCGTATGAAATACGGCCAGGAAGTGGATCATGCCCATATCGTTTTTCTCGAAGGCCACGGAACAGCAAGCTCAAGCTTATAAAGGTAGGGGCAGAATACGCCCGATTCAGCTACAGATACGCGTGCAGGTGATTCGGTCAAAATGTACTCAATGGCAACAATCACAAAATTCAACAAGTCAGTCATATAAACCATTCTAGAAGTAATTTTAACTATTTTTATTGATCAATTGGGTTTAAAATGGAAATGGAAAAGGGAAAAATGAGGTAAAATGAGGTGAAGGAAAGCACAAATTTGAGGCTCAACAGT